>JAYXIM010010570.1:600000-845546 GCA_037575425.1 Anastrepha fraterculus | reverse complement strand
CTGCAAATACAGGGTGGGCCAAATAAGACCTACTAATGTTAAACACAAATAACTTTTGCAATATTAATGTATTTTGGTTCATTGTTTTTATACATTGAATATATTTTATGGAAGTAGTGTATGAAATATTACATCAGACAAATGTCCACCATTTTTCTCGATACAAAGATTGGCTCTTTTTAACGCGTTTTTCATTACACCACAAAATGTTTCTGGTTGAAGGCTCAGTATTTCGTCTCGAATATTTTGCTTCAGCTGTCTAATAGTCTCTGGTTTATTAAGATACACTTTGTCTTTTAAATATCCCCATAAAAAGAAGTCGGGCGCAGTCAAATCTGGCGAATGAGGTGGCCAAGGGAAATCTGATTTTTGGAAATCAGACGTTCGCCAAAAATTTCACGCAGCAGGTTCATAGTTTGCCTAGCAGTATGCGCAGTGGCTCCATCTTGTTGAAACCACAAATTAGGATGCTGCTCCGCCCTTGGCCGCAAGCAGTTTTCATTCAATGTTCTGTAAGAAGTTCCTGAAATCGATTCAGGCGTTTCATCCTCATTTTCGAAGAAATATGGACCCATAACTCTAGTGGCCATAACACCGCAGCAAGCAGCACATTTAGATGGGTGCAACTCATGTTGGTATGTTGCCCTTGGATTTTCAGAGCCCCACAATCTACAGTTTTGTTTGTTGACATAACCATTTAAATGGAAATGCGCTTCATTCGACATCAAAACATTATTTAAAAAATCAATTTGTGTGGCTAATTGTGTAAGAATAGAAAAACTCGATCATTTTAACGCCTTGTGTTGTACTGTAGGGTTCCATAATGAATTTCCAACAATTCAATTATAACCTACAAAAAGAGAAAAATAATTATGCCAAAAAATAAAAAAGTTATTTGTGCGTCGTGCACTTGTAAAAAATATAATTTTTATTATTTCACTGTAATTTTATAACTTAACTGCATTCCAAAAATGTTTCAAGAAATTATAATTAATGTCGATTTTTTTTTAATTTTTGCTTAAAATTTTAATATTTTCATTCATTATTCATTTAATTTTATACAAAAATAATAAACATGACCAAAATTTTTCAAAATGTTGATGTGCTATCATAAAAATAATGCAAAACCTTTCCAAATCGATCTGTGTACGGATAGCTGCAGTGAGGCTACGCAAGTTTACTTTCAGAAATTGTTTGCCAACATTTTGAAAAGCACTTTCCGAAACTACTTTCGCGCATTCACACGGGAAAGTAAAAATTTGTGACAGCAAAGTGAGTTGAAAAATCACTTTCTTGTCATGTATGACTGCACCTTTACGCTGTGTGGTGTCGAGACTTGGAGCAAAAACAACACCACGCAGTTTTGCCACTGGTGATATGCATTCATAAATAAATACACGTGGGAAAAAGCAATCATAAAACGGTGTTGAGTAAATATGTGTGTATGTATGCGTGTTAATATTCGTAGGGCAGAAGGGGAGAAGAAAGGATAACTGTTTTTTTTTTAATAGTGAAAATGTTCCTGTACATTTGTATGCATATACATAAATATGTTTTTATGCGCATGCTACTAGTTCCAACGGCATATTGGAGGGGGAAAAATGAACGACAGAGTCAATAGTTTTTTCTCTTCATTTAAGTTTTCAGTGTACATGGCAAATGGTTGGTATAATAATTTTTCTGTATTTACCCACATCTTTTTTAATACTTCACAACTTTAGTTTGTGTAGCCTTTTTTATTTATTTTTGCCACGGTTTTTGTATTCGCAAGCTCTTGTTTATCTTCTACAAATATACACGAATTTATTATGCAAATATATGCTTTAGATTAAGATAATTTGCGCAAGCGATAAGAACTTTTTGCATGCAAAGTTGTATGCAGATTTTGTAACAATATGTGAACCGAATGTTGTTCTACTGGAATAAAAACAAAATCGATTTGCTGTAAATAGTTGAAACGGACCATTTGGTTTGCAGTTTGGGTAATTTTTCCGCGTTATTAAATTGCAGTCAATTTATTGGTGGCATGGTGTATAAAATAATAACTGTAATAAATATAAAGACCTCATATAATAAATAAAGTATCCTTTACTTGGTGGACAATGACTTAGGCGCTTCAATTTTTTTTTTCATTTTTCCAACTACACGACAAAGCTTCATTTGCTGGCGCTGAAGCTGTGGTAAACTTTGAATGAGGGCTATTGTGTGTGGAATGAAACTGGATGGCGGGAAAACTGACCTTTTCGTAAGATTAAAAAGAATGTATGCAAAATAATAAAAAAGTGTCAGCAGGAAGAACTTTTCGGTATCAAGAAATAATGTTGGTTGGAGTAGGGCGTATTCGAAAATAAATTCTGAAAATACATTGGAAAGCACTTCAAACTGAGAGACCCAGTCTGTCTGTAGGCAAACCATGCAATGAATTGGGGGAATAAGTTCGTAGCGTTTTAGTCGCAGACTTTTATTTACACAAAAAACAATTATAAAAACAAAAATCGTGTGGTCTGGTGTGAAAGAAGTTGTTGAGCAAGTTTTTAAGGGCCTCTTTGCTAACGAAGGTATCGCCCTTCATGTGGTTTTGCAGCGAGCGGAAAATATGGTAATCGATCAGTGTAAGGCCTGGAAAGTACAGATCATGCTGAAGGACCTCCCTCGGGCTCTTGGAGTGCGGCTTTGACGACTTGTGCAGCATGCGGCCCGGTGTTGTCGCGAAGGAGTATGGTTTGATCATGTCGAACAGGTCTTTTTAGTCGAATAGTCTCATTCACGCATTGTAGCGGGGCAATGTAGAGCTCCTTGTTGACCGTGGCATTTTTTCGAACATTTCCCAGTGTACCATGCCCTCCCAGTCCCACCAAACACATATCATGATCTTCTTTCGATCAAGATCCGGCTTGACCCTCGGCTTTGGTGTATCTCCTGGAGCCCTTACGCCTTTCTTTGCTTTATATTGGTATATAGGCACAATTTCTTATCTTCCTTGACGATTCGATACAAAAAGAGCTGTTTATGACCGCGTGTTGCTCGATGGCGGGCTAGAAGCTGAGAAGCAATTTGAAGGCGACTTGCTTTGTTTTTTTCGTAGAGCTCCTGAGGCACCCAAGCTCCTAATTTTTCGGTAAATCTCACTGTATTAAGGAGATTGAGAATTGTTTTATGATCGCAGTTAATTTTTTCCGCCAATTTACGACTGGTTTGGCGACTGTTCAAAAGTGATTTGAGACGATCATCGACGATCATCGACGTCAAAGTCGCCCTTGTGAATCTTGCAAACCAGTTCCGTGCTGCAGTCTCGCTGAAAAGGATGCCATCGGTGAAGAAATTGGAGAGAGTTCAAAGGGCTGCTCTCATTGGAATCAGTGGGGCGCTTCGAACTACTCCTACTCTAGCGCTTCATGGAATGTTAGATGTGGTACCTGTAGACATTGCGGACAAAGCTGCCGCTATCAGACTCATGGTACTCAGGCTACTGGCTTGCCCTCAATTACGGACACTCAAGTATCCTTAGAAACTTTGGGTTCACGCCTTGGCGGCTGTTAAATACGCACACCTACTTAGTCTAAGCAGAACATTCTCCGCTCACATTCATTTAAAGGGGAGCAGGAGCGGCGCAGTATTTGATGGCAGGGCCTGGTGCATCTGTTCACGGATGGCTCGAAGTTGGACGGAAGGCGGAGGAGAATTATGCGAAGGGCTCATCACTCAAGTTGAGGTTATTGGACCACTGCAGTGTATTCCACGCAGAGGTAGCGGCAATTAAAGAAGCAGCTGCTCACTTCTGTAATAACTGTCACGGAGGTTGATGTCTCCTCCGATCTATTCCAAAGCGGAAATCAGGGCCCCGGCCTCGATGATGGTGCACTCGCAACTGGTTGAGAATGCCTGACTTTACTTTAATCGCATCCTAATTCTTCGATGTAAAGCTCATCTGGGTGCCTAGTCAAAGAGACATTGCTGATAGCTGCGAGGCAGATAAACTGGCCAGACAGAGGCCCTGTGAGCTTCCCCGCGAAACGAGAGGATTGACATCCCGTTGACTACCTTGGGTTTGTTTCTGGAAAACTGGACTTCGCGTCAATTCAGCGAGCGCTGGGCAAGTTCACAAACTTATAAGGTCGTGAAACCTTTTTGACCATGGATAGGAAGCGCTAGAAAGATCTTCTGAGGTTAACAGCATTTCAGCTCTCGAATTTCGAGGTTGGCCTTACAGGACATACGCCGCGAGGTGTACGTGCTGTGAAACTCAGCATCATTTCGAGTCCTCTTTTCGTCAGGTGTATGGAGAATGAGTTGGAATCACCTCAGCATCTCCTCCTTAATAGGTTATTTTGCGAGGCTATGGATTTAAACTTAGTCGTACAAACCTTCAAGTTCAAGAACGTCCAGCAACAACACCAGAAATCGTAGAAAAAATACCGGATTGCATCGCATTGAAAAATCGTCGAGTGACTGAAAGAGATTTAGTAGAAGCCCTTGGCATCTTCATTGGGCATTGAAAGCAATATTTTGACTGAAATATAGGGTTTCAAAAATTTGCATGCACAATGGGTGCCGCATTCCGTATTCGCTAACAATGAACAAAAACACATTCGAATGCGATTTTGTCAGCAACATTTAGAGCGAAAGATCACGAAAAAGTATAAAGTAAGTTTCGTGCGTCGCTTCATCACAATGGAGGAGACTTGGGTTAATCACTATGATTTTAAGTCAAAAGAAAAGGCTAATGAGTAGTGTGAACCTGGTACTTCGGCTCCGAAACGAGTTCGTTTACATCAGTTTTGTGGCCATGCGAAACGAATTTTGTTTGTGGATAACTTCAAATCATTCAATCGTGTTTTTCTTATCGAGCCTTTAAACTTGTTGAACAAGCTAGTACTTACGCATGTACTTAATAGCTATGATGGTAGTTTTGTAAAAGTTTTCAGGGAATAAAAAATGTGCCAGCTACGGACTATCTGATCCCTTTGAGAACTCGTTTATGAAGTCAATGACTACTGACAGCCAATGACTGCAATAAAAAAGTAATTTGAAATTTCATATACAAATTCACATTGCCTCCATTTTCTTTTCATTCACACAGTGTGTAATAAAATTATTTAAATAGTCTTTAAAAGGCAACTTTATTGCGAATTCCATTTGTATCACTTTAACTCTACAAGCCACTGTCAACGTGCACATTCCAAAAGAAATTTTTTATGAATGCCAAAGAGCTAAAAATAAAAACAAAAAACTGCTTCTCTACTTTTAGGTTTGGCAAGTTTGTTAGGAGGCGACAACACTGCACTTTAAGTATTATTAGATTTCAGTATACCAACTCCGGCGCAGCAGAAAAAAACTCTGTATCTGTGGCCGCCAGCAGAGTACAGGTTGCCTTACGGCCATTGCATCTTGCCAAATGGTTCAACAACAAACGGAATCAGGAAGAAAACGAGCATTCACTGAATGGCTTACTTGCATGTACAATAGGGTGGGCCACTTGTTGTTTGCAGTTAAGCGTATGGCAAAAAGTGTTATTAGTAGGAGATTCAGATTAAAATTGCTAAAGAGTACACCTACATATCCCTTGGCCGTACTTTTTCCATTTCCCTGATGGGGGAAGTAGGCATTTGGAGACAGAGCATTGCGAACAGGTTTACGGATGGCTGGAAGTTGGATGGAAGGGTTGGTGAAGGTGTATTCTGCGAGGAACTCCGCACCAGAATAAAGTTCAGGTTACTCGAATAACTGTAGTGCTTTTCAAGTAGTACGGTCGCCGTAGCCGAAAGGATTGGTGCGGCACTACCATTCGGAATTTAGAGATAAGGTAGGTTCGAATCTCGGTGAAACACCAAAATGAAGAAAAAGTTTTTTCTAATAGCGGTCGCTGCTCGGCAGGCAACGGCAAACCTCCGTGTATTTCTGACATGAAAAAGCTCCTCATAAAAATATATGCCGTTCTGAGTCAGCTTGAAACTGTAGGTCCCTCCAATTGTGGAACAAATCAAGACGCACGCCACAAATAGGAGGAGGAGCTCGACCTAAACACCCAAAAAGGGTGTACGCGCCAATTATATATATATATTTCTAAGCAGAGGTAGCCGGAATCAAAGTAGTAGTCGATTGGTTGCTTACTTTTGTAACTATTCTGAGGAAGGTAAATATTTACTTTGACAACCAAGTGATAACTGGACCCTGAGCTCGTTGTTACTGCTTTCGAAATTGGTCCCAAATGCCTGACTTCTCTTTCGATTACATCAGAATACTTCGATTTTACGTTAATTTGTGTTTCTGGTAACAGTGGCATTGCGGGCAACTGCTGAGCGGATGAGCTAACTAAGCAGGGTACCCTCGGGATGGTTTCCCCACGCAATGAGAGGATTGGCGTTCCCTTGAAAACCTGTGGTCTGCTCCAAGAAAGGTTTACTTTACTTCAACTTAGCGAGCTTTGGATTAGTGTCCAAACATGCAAAGTCGCGAGTTTCTCCTGGTCACGGGTAGGTCGAAGGCCCTTGAGGGAACTTCTAAGGTTAGCAAATCTGCTGCTCTCGAATTTGTGGGTATCCTTACCGGACATTGTCCGTTAGGTATAGGTGCTGTGAGATTTGATATTTCTTCGAGTTCTTTCTTTCTGCATCAGCCGCCTGGAGGATGAGGTGGCATCGTTTCAGCAACTTCTCCTTAGCTGTCCTATTTTAGCCGGGCTAAGATTCAGACATCTTGGCTCTTCTTGTTACATCTGGGGATATAGCGGGTTTAGATATTACACACTTGGTGAATTTCATCAAGAACTTGAAGCGGTTAACACAAAAGTAATTAGAAATTCTGTGGTCGTCATCCTCCTCTAATCCAAAGCCCCCTTTTCCTTTTTCCCCCTCTGTCTGTTCTTTCCCCACCGTTTTTCGTATATTTGGAATCACAATAGATGACTATGATTCTTTGTTCAAGTGTGCTCTTGCTTAGGAAGTCATTTAACCTAACCTAACACCTACGGACTTATAAAAATATTGTGGATGGACAGAGAGCTTTTTAAGTCAACTTTTGAAAATAATGATTTCTACGGATAATTTTTTCTACTACAAAATTTCCTGCATGTGAAGTGATTTTCCAGAAGGGACTGCAGGGACAAAAGTGAAGCAATCTATTGACGTCTACGCCACATGATTCTAGAATTGAGGGTAGCTGTGGAACTGGTTGAAGTCCCAGCGGTCTTTCTCTCATTCTGACTTTGCTAGAATCTTTCAAGCGGAAATGCTAGGGATTGAGAAGTAGAGTATTGTCAAAAAACTGTGAAGAAGTAAAAGAAGTGGGTCTGGTATCTGACCTATCAGTCTACCAGGACTCGCTTGCATTCCCAACGGGAAACTCAAGAATAATAGAGGATTTAAAGCCGAAGTTGAACAAGATGGCCAACTCAATAGAACTCTCATACACCAGCGGACCAAAGGCTGACTAATCGTTCAATGATTTTGAAGTAATCAGCTGATTTTTTGACGTAACCGGGCTTATAACAGCGGTATTTTACGACAGAAGTCGACAAAAACTGATAATTTGTGGGTGAGAAAAGAAAAAATTCAACATAGCCATAGTTCACACCACTTCGTTGCATTGGCGCGTCCACTTCTGTTAGGTGTTTGGCCGAGCTCTCCTGCTATTTGTGGAGTGCGTCTTGACGTTGCTTCACAATTGGATGAACTTCGAACGGTTTTTATGAGGAGATTTTTCATCGCAGAATTACATTCGGAAGTTTGTGTATTGAAATTACGTAAACAAGTTTTACACAAAAGTATATTGTGTTTTTATTAAAATAATATAACGTACGTACATTTACTTAGAAAACAATTAAAGGGGTTTTCAATAAGGGCGGGTAGATGTCGAAATGGAATAAAATGGCGTTTGCTGTGTGGCACGTAGCGCCGTCCTGCTGGAACCACATGTCGTCTAGGTCCATATGGTTCAATATGGGCCATAAGAAATTGGAAGGGCCACCACGTCTACCGAAAAATGGGTGCAATGCGCGCAACGTTTGCGATAATGAACACTCATTTTGATAATAAAGTTTTATCATTTGAACGTGCTGTTCAATCGTGTAACTTGCCATGATGATTTGGCATAAACAACTGAATAATAAACAAAAGATTTGGCAGATGTCACCAAAACAAAATGGCTGCCACAGGCGCCAAAATCGACCCGCGCCAATTGAAAAACCCTTTATTTTCTAAATTTTGCTCTTTTCAGAAATTTATCTCAGACTTTTATTTATGTAGTGTGTAACATAATGCTAAAGTCACAATATATTTATAAGTTATACCTACACTTCTTACATTTCTTTTTGCAAATTAATTTTTAATAAAAATATATTTCATTTTTTTTTTTAAATAAATCCAAGTTACAAAATTAAAAAAAAAACTGTTTAAACATTCATCTAATTTCCATCAAAATTTCAGCCTTTTGTTCAGAATTTTTAGAAATGTTTTGGATACGCAATTTTGTAGCCTGCAAGGTGGTGCAAAATTAATCACCTTATCAAAGGATTTTTGCAGTTGGCATCGTAAATCATCGTAAGCGGCCGCCGTAGCCGAATGGGTAGGTGCGTGATTACCGTTCGGAATTCACAGAGAGGTCGTTGGTTCGAATCTCGGTGAAAGCAAAATTAATAAAAACATTTTTCTAATAGCGGTCGCCCCTCGGCAGGCAATGGCAAACCTCCGAGGGTACTTCTGCCATGAAAAGGCTCCTCATAAAAATATCTGCCGTTCGGAGTCGGCTTGAAACTGTAGGTGGTCTCTCCATTTGTGGAACAACACCAACACGCCAACCACAAATAGGAGGAGGAGCTCGGCCAAACACCTAACAGAAGTGTACGCGCCAATTATTTATTTTATTTTTATTTTTTATCGTAAATCAGCCATATTTGACACTTGTAAATCAGACAGTTGCAGGACACAAACAGACAAAGGTTAAAATGAAGACTTCTATTACTCAAAATAATTTTTTTTATTCAAAAACGAAATTGGATGATTTATTTTGTGCCACCTTGCAATTCATCTGTGATTGGGAGCAAATTTCAACCAGCAAAAATTCTTCGTGGTTTAAGTTTTACATGGAAAACATGCGTCAATGGAAAAAAATTTCAAAACTGTTTAAGCCGCTTTAACATATGCTAAGGGGCTAGAAACAGTTAACCAAACGTGGGATGTCGTAAAGAGAACAGCGTTTAATAGAATAAGACTTAAGTGTTCCCAAGTGGAATAATAAAGAAATAAAAAAGGGCTATAAAAGTGCGTACTAATTTTTTTTTTAATTCTGATTACAAAGTTTGAAATTTTTATGAAAATTCTTCGATTTTTTTTAATTTTTCACAAAGTTGGATGCTTGCATTCATATGGTTGTTATACCTATATTGAACTATATTTTTATAAAAAATAATTCAAATTAAAAAATAAATTAATTAATGTAGCAACTTGTCAAAATATGGCGCTCTCATAATTTTGCCTTTTAATTTTGTAAACGAAATTTTTATTCTACGGCCGCTCGAGAAAACTCATCCCTAATGTCGGCGCCTACATAAGTACTGTTCACTTTTGTGTATGTACATATTTAGGTATTTGTTGCTGCTTTGTAACTGTTTCTGAAAAAAAAAAAATGAATGCCTTCCGTTTTCCGTCATTCGCTGCTCCAGCGGCAGCTGAGGTGGCCGTGTAACATTACCGTTGATGTCGTGGTGCTGTTGCTGTTACTTGCCGACGCTCGCAGTGATCTTGCTGCTCCTGCTGCTCTTTCCACTCCTTCACTTTTCCACTTTATTTGTCTCGTTGTGATGTTGTGACGTTTGGATGTTGCTGTTTAGTTGGTTCTTTGACTTTGTGACAACAATACTCGCGCATTGGAGCATATCGGGGCGACGATGTTGCTAACGACAACAGTAGTTGAAGTATTCCTGCTGCTGCTGTTGGTTTCCTAGCGTGACGCTGTGTGCTGAGCTATTTGGGGCCAGCGACCGGTAGTGCCTAAGAGTGCGTTCTAATTATGTGAAAATATTGTAGTGGCTGCTACTGTTGCTGTTACTGAAATTGAAGCTGTTCATGTTGTTGTTGTTGCTATTATTGTTGTCGTTAGTGATATTACAGTTCATGTAAGTGCGCTTGAGGCATTGTTTGTCAACCTGCTAGGAACAAATAACTAAATATGTATGTGAGTGTGTGTATGTGCGTGTGTGTGCATGTAGTTCGCTTTGAAAGGGGCAAAGAAAGCAGTCATTCGTATCAGCTACTCGTTATTCTCTATTTTCTGTTATACTTGTTGTTAGTTCTTGTACTCTCTGGCTCTTTGTTATTTGCTATTGCAGTTGTTGCGCTGCTTTTCTTGCTATTACCCGTTGCCATCAACAGTAACTCAGCAGCGATAGAAAGGCTTCACACACACCTTGGTACATTTAGTAGGAAAACAGGATATCAAAGACAAAACGATTTGGGCATAAAGCTATTGTCCGATTAAAGAATGTAAGTGTAATGAAAATACGAAAATGACAACATGAGCAGAGAAGTGCAGTGTAGTGTAGAGTGGAGAGTGAAGAGAATGACATATCATAGGTTGGGCCTCTAGCTACGTTTTTGAGTTGCTGATGAAGTGACAAGGTTTGCAATGCTACTCTAATGTTTAAATACGAGTAGTAATAAATGGTGCTGCAAATTGAGTTCATACACTTTCAAGGAGTGGCTGGAAAAATGGAAAAATGCATTACCATATATAGAATACATAGTTTACATAGAATAAAATAATATAATAAAACAACTAAATTGTGGAGTTTGAAAAAGTATATTAATACATCTTTTTTTCTTTCATTTTCAATTCTTTGGAGTCTTAAATTTTCTAAAATATATTTGAGATGGAATAAAAAAATAGAATAAAACAACTAAATTGTGAAATTTAAAACATTAATCAAAATTTTTTTTCTTTCATTTTTCAACTCTTTGGAGTCTTAAACTTCCTAAAATATATTGGGTTGGGGAAAAAGAAATGTCGTATTTGTGATTGAAATTTGACGCTTTATTTAATGTACTTAGAACTATCCGATTCAAGTCAAATATGCCCCGTTTTGTTCGCAAACTTGTTGCCATTTAGAAGGCAATTTCATTATTCCCCCTTTATAAAAACCCCTCCTTATTTGCAAAAAACTCAGACAACCAGTTTTCGCAAGCCTCTTTTGAGACCAACTTGGTATCACCAAAGGCGTTTTGCATGGACCGGAAGTGATGATAGTCACATATATTGGGTGCGATAGGACATCCCATCCGAGCTCCCGTAGCTTCTGGCGGGTCATCAAAGATGTGCGAGGACGAGCGTTGTCCTGGTGGAACACAACACCATTCCTATTGACCAATTCTGGCCGCTTCTGGTCAATCGCCTGCTTCAAACGGTTAAGTTGCTCACAGTAGAGGGCCGAATTTAGGGTCTGGCCATAGTTGAGTAGCTCATAGTGGATAATTCCCTTCCAATTCCACAAAACACACAGCAAAACCTTCCTGGCGGTCAATCCGGGCTTGGCGATGGTTTGGGCCGGCTCGCCGCTTCTCGACCACGATCTTTTTCGCTTGGCGTTGTCGTACGTGATCCACTTTTCATAGTCAGGCACTATCCGCTTCAAAAATGGGTCAAGTTCGTTCTGTTTTAGCAGACAATCGCAAGCGTTGATTCAGTCCAAGCGATTTTTTTGCGTCAACACGTGTGGCCCCCAAACATCCAGCTTGCTTTGGAATCCAATCTTCTGCAAATGGTTCCAAACGGTTTTGTGGTCTACACCTAGTTCCTGACTAATCGACCGAATGCTCACATGCCGGTCTCTTTGGATAATTTCAACGATTTTTTGAGTCTCTACGACGATTGGCCTACCAGTATGGGGTGCATTTTCGACATCTACTACACCAGAACAAAATCGATCGAACCAACGCTGTGCTGTGCGAATCGTTACAGTATCAGACCCATAAACTACACAAATTTTTACCGCCGCCGTCGTTGCATTTTTGCCTCTAAGGTAGTAAAAACGTAAAATATGACGAATTTCTTGCTTGACGCGCTATAACTTAAGACTGAAACGTACGATCACAACACTGTCAAAGAGCCACTTGTAGCACAGATTGTCGTCTTCAAATCGGCGTTTAGTGTGACCCGATGCAATAAGTACAGCACAAGATATGTCTAAATGTCGCGCTCAATTGACAAAATACGACATTTCTTTTTCCCCAACCCAATATTTGAGACATTCGAAAGTAATAATTACACTGAGAAACAATTTTAGGGTCATCCTCTGGGGGTGAAATGATTCCATGAAAGATCTGGACTCATATACAAGTATAGTAGTTAAATCTGAAAAACGTTTTGCATTCTTTGGTGAAATTTCTTTGCCATCTGCAGTTTTCTCAATAATTTATTCTTATGTAAGCTTTATAAAATGAAATGGAAAAAAAATATATTAAAAGTGAAAAACAAAAGAAATAAAAAATAAATAAAAAATAAAAACACTAAAAGTAAAAAAAAATTAAGAAATAAGAAAATGAAAGAAATAAGAAAAAATATTTAAAAAAGTAATATATATATGCAATATTGTGTTTTTTGAATAAATAAAAAAAATAGTTGAAATACATATCGGAGAGAAATCCTAGAATGATAAGATTTGCTACTATGAAATTGGGCTCCTTAAGTAATGGAAATATATATTTTATTAATAGTAACTAATTTCTGGTTAACTTTATATAATTAAAAAAAAAGTACATTTTTATTTTGACCACCCTGTTTACTGGAATTAGTTAGTATTTAGTTAGCTTTGAGACTGCCTTCATATGTACTCCCATTTCTATGTAACAACCGCCAGCAAGGAAATATCCACATACATACATATGTAAGTACAGTTTAATACACTTATGCGGAAAACTATTAATATACGTACTTCGCTATACATATAAGCTCGTCTAACATCAATGAACTCTATCAGCCTGCAGCAAGCGTACTACACGGCGTATGAGTATCATTGCTTAGCATCAAAGCCAGTAGTCAATTCTGAATACATACCGATGCAGGGTAATTAAATGTATATAAATATATAAACACTGAAATAAACCAAAATAAGCACATAACAACAACAATTACTAGTCGTATTTCTATGCCCGCCTCTGGTAGTCTAAACACACTTTGCTGTCTTGAGTTGCCACAAACTGTGGTTCTCGGTGTGCTGCGGTGCAATAAAATGGAATACATTTGTGTAATTGCGTTGCTTAAAATAATCGCGTCGTCGAGAAAAGCCACTAAGGCAATGAATGCACAAAACTACTACTAAACTGTCTCTATTATTCCTGTTTTATGTTCGGGAACCCCTCAGGAGTTCATTTCACTCTAAACGCTACACCAGACAATATTCATCAAAAATATAAATATATATCATCTTTATATGTATGTACACAGAATAGTTGCAGCATAGTTACAAAAGCGAGCAAAAAGCGAAAAACAATAATGGAAACAATAATAAGTAATAGCTGGAAATGTCTGCAACAAATAGCAGCGCATAGTGACTTTGTCGTAAACAAAAGCAGGAGTCGCCACCGTAGTCGCAGGAGTGGCAGGCATCATTGAAAGTGGCAGCGGCAGCTTCAGTAGAGGGATATCGGGAGTTACCGTAAGAGTTGATTGTTACTGGCAGCTAAACTGCGGCGGACTCAGCAGTATTTCTAATTATTGTCGTTGGTAGATAAATTAATTTTTATACTGAGGCTTAGCATTTTAGTAGGTTTTATTTTACAGCTCTCAACAGTGCAATTAAAAGGGATTGTGTTTATTAGTTGGATTGCAGAAAATATATCTGTGACCTAAAGTATGCCTGCCGCCTAAGCCGACATAAGACAGAAATGAGCTGCGCAGGGGGAGGGGCCCAACTATTTAATTTGGTTATAAATAAAAGACGCATGAATATTTTTATGTGCTCTGAATGTTTTTTTGTAAGAAAAGCAACAGAATTTTCTTCATAAAAAAATATTAGTTTGGGGCAAAAGAAATGCATTCTTTCTAAAGGGTGGTTAAGTTTTAAGGGCCGGTGTTGATTTTGAATAAAATACAATATTTTTAGGAAATTCATTTCTCTTTATTATGATAATATTGGTAAGGTACAATTACGTATGGAACAAAATATCGACCAACCGATGGTCCAAATTTTCGATGACGCTGAGGCATAATTGAGGTTCTATGCCGTTAATGTGCCGAATTATCTCATCCTTTAGCTCTTGAATTGTTGCTAGCTTATCGACGTACACCTTTTCTTTCAAATTACCCCAAAGAAAGAAGCCCACCGGTGTCGTTGACGTTTAGGTGTGGTTCACATTCAACATCGGCCCTTAAAATTTAACCACCCTTTATTTCCATTTTGCGCAAATGGCTTAAAACTGATTTATGGTCGGTGTTTAGATCCTGGGCGATGCTGCGACTACTAAGATGCTACTCAACTTCAATTATTTCTGTGATTTTATGGATATTATCGACATTTTCTTTAACATCAAAACGGAATCGGCGAATCCAAAATTGCACGTGATTAGCTTTTACAGGATCGGCGTGGCTTGCATTTTCGCGTTTATTAAAGAAAAACTGTAAAATTTACCGAATTTTCTCTCTGTTGGCTTCCATTGTGAACAACCTGAAACTCACAACTGAATGGAATAAAAAAACGGCAATTAGGCCTGGGGAATGGTTCAAAAAGTGAAGAAGCGATTTGAGCGAAATCCCCGATGAAGAGTCAATCAAATTGCAAAAGAACTGAAAATATCTGACCGTAGCATCCGCCAGATACAAAGCAACAACAAGTCAGAAGTCAGTTCTTTGCTACGGATTGGAGTCTTGGACAATAAGTGAACAAGACAAAAATATACTTCAAGTATACGTGAGAAAAATTTTGAGGCTAATCTTCGGGTCAGTCAAAGATGACGGTGAGTGGCGTATAAGATGGAACCATGAACTGGACCAACTTATGAAGGTGGAAAGTGTTGTACGGTTCATCAAAGTCCAAAGACTAAGATGGCTAGGCCATACGATGCTCTCCAACATCAGGTTAAAGAAGTCACCCTGTCTGAAACCTCGTTTGGTATCAAACGGCTCGGAGAGGTTCTTCCCAATTCTGATGGCGCTGCTGGTGTTGAGCAACGTCATCTTGCAAAGCCGTATTAGTTTTGCGGGGATACCAAATTCAGACATCGCGGCATACAGGAAACTCCTTTTCGCACTGTCGAATGCAGCTTTGAAGTCGACGAAAATATGGTGTGTGTTGATTCTCCTTTCATGGGTCTTTTCCAAGATTTGGCGTATTGTGAATATTTGGTCGATGGTAGACTTTCCAGGTCTAAAGTTACACTGATAAGGTTCAATCAGTTGGTTTATGGGGAACTTCAGCATTTCCCACAATACGCTCGCTAGAACCTTATAGGCGATATTGAGAAGACTAATCCCGCGGTAATTGGCACAGATTGCAGAATCCGAATTATTATAGATTGAGTAGAGCACACTTAAATTCCAATCGGCAGGCATGCTTTCATTCGACAATATTTTGCATAGAAGCTTATGCATGCACCTTACCAGCTCCTCGCCGCCATGTTTGAATAGCAAGCCGGCATTTCGTCGGCGGTCTTAAGACCTTCTGTAAGCCGCCAAACTTTTCGGTAGAATTTTCGGGCGTTGTTCCTATTGTCCAGCATCTCATGCTCCTCGCACTCACGTATTTCGGCCTCTCCTTTCTTCTTTCTGATAATACGTCTCTCTTCCTTTCTTAGCTCTTGTTAGCGATCCCACATGGCTCGCGTTGCGCTCGATCGCAGTGTGGCTCTATAGGCGGCATCCTTTCTTTCTGCGTTCAGTATTACATTCCTCGTCGTACCAACTATTTTTTCGGGCTCGCTGGAATCAGATTTCTTTTTCGGTGGCGGTACGTAGGGAATGAAAAATGTTGCTCCATTGCTCGTGCATGCCGGTTTGTTGGGCAGTATTCTCTGAGAGCAGGAGTGACAGTCGAGTGGCGAATCTTCTAGCTGTCTGTTGTGATTGCAGGTTTTCGATGTTGAACATTCTTTGCGTCGGTAGATGTACGTTTTTTGCTGCACAGAGGTGTGTGCGCATTTTGGCTGCAACGAGGTAATGATCCGAGTCGATGTTAGGTTCTCGGATCGTACGTACATCTAATACTCTAGAAGCGTGTATTACTAGTTAGTAATAAATAGGTTTTTTTAGATTTAAATTTTTTTAAATTTTATATGCAAATATATAATTATGCATATCAAGAGCGTTCACAACAAGACCCTCTGTTTGCTTTGTTAAGTCGGTCAAAACTCATATCTGGAAATTGGAGGCTCACATCAAAAACCGGAGAAATTATTTTTTTACTTATGACTTAATCTTGCAAAATCATTTGGTTGAATGAAAAAAGTTGATTTTGCCGTATGGTGTTTTGAAATTAAATAATTACAATAAGATTTGGGTACGCTATAAAAGCGCGTGAGACGAATGGGGTTAAACAAGAACATCCGCAGGGTTGCCACATGCATACCTAATTCAAATATTATCTAAATATTTATTTTTTGCTTAATGTAATTAAATTTTAAAAAGTAATAAATCACAAAAAAATTAAACCATTCTTTCTCCGTTTCTTATAATTAACAGTTACTACATCATTTGAATCTTATTTGTGCGGGCAGACTTTTAATGATATGTGCCCAGTGGTATATGGATGGACTTCGCGTCCAAAATTTATCCTACTTTGAGATGATGCACGACTCGACCCAATTTTCACCTCTTTCTAAGGACGAAGGTGTTAAGACAATGTGCCATGTATCAGAATAGGCGAGAAGAAAGAAAGTGCATTAGATATGCCAAGATTTCCCCGCTTTGCCAATCATTTTGTCAAGTAGGTTTTAATGACCTAAGCAATCTGTGGTCCAGTGTTGACGTGCGTGTCTTTGTGGGAATTTTTCGCTTAAATGATGAGGTACGATTGGTAATGAGCTGATGCAAGGCTCATGGGTGCCACTCATTGCGAAACTAAGATTTTCTGATTTTACATCCAATAAACACAAAGTCATTTAAGGGGACAGATACCTGTACAACAAATTTTTATTTTTTCATAAAATGTTAATATAATCCTTTAAGAATATGTCAATAAATTTTTAGGACGTAAATTTAAGTATTTCTTATATCATAGATCGTCAACCGTGACGACTCTATTCTTTGCGTTCGAGCGCTGGAAGAGGGATAGTTACGTTGTATTCAAACTTTAGACGCGTTTTTCTCAAAACTATATTTTTCGAATTGGCGTACACGATAACTCGAAAAGTTATTGACCGATCTTCCTGAAATTTTGCATACATCTTTTCTATGATATTACTTTCTGTGTGAATTTACAAATTTTCGAAAATTTTTCAAAAAAATAATTTTTTCGATACAAAAATAGTAGGAACATTCGCCCCAAAATTCATTTTTGTTTTTTAAGCATTTTATTCCGCGAATTTTTTTTTTTCATTTCTTTTAATTCATATAGAAATTACGGCATTAATAAACCAAACAAATTTTGGTCTTTTGTATTCAGGTCACTGACGCTGACGCTACAATGCCCGCCGATTGAGAAGCCCCGCTGCGACCTTCCTGGAAGAATTGAGTGTACATTCGCCATTTTAAATGATTAAAATATGATAAAAAAACAATTTTATATTATTTTAATTTATAAGTAAACTGTATGCCAATTTTGAAAAAAAATATACTGACTTCTTCATTTTAAATAATTTGAATGAAAATCAGGGAAAATATGGCCGTTTACAGGTATCTGCCCCCTTAAAAGAGCTTTGGCTTAAGCAAATATTCACAAATTTGCCACATGTGCAAGGTGGCGCAAAATTATTGATCCAATATTGTTCTTGAATAACTTTTTTTCACTTAATAAAAACAAACAAAAAAATGATTTTGAGTTGCAGTATTTTTTTATTTTAATCTTTACGGTCTTCCTTGCTTGTCTGTTTGCATTTTGCAGCTGTCTACGTCACAAGTGTCAAATATGATTGCCGTGCGACGCCATTTGCAAAAATTATAAATTTTCCAATAGGGTGATTAATTTTACGCTACCTTTTACTTCCTCACGACCCGCAACGAATCTTAGGATTATAGCGAAGCTCTACACACACACACACACACATACATGTGAACATAAATTTATGGAAAGTTATTCGTGGAATTTGCAAATGTTTGTGGTGTTGTTGGCATGTCTGTTAATTTGCTTCAGTGTCATTTAATTATCTTAATCCGACTTAATTGCTTAATCCATAAATTTGTTAATACAATAACACTAAACAAGCTTCCTCAAATTATCACACGGGTCAAATCTACACATAAATATAAAATAATGGATATGTATGCGCTCATTCATATTACATTTGGCAGTTTATCACAAGTCATTAACAGGCGAAAATTCGTGTTAATCGCACAAAATACGTAGATATACAAGGAGAAGTCCAAAATAAACAAGACGGAGTTAAAATGAAAACACCAGGAGCTTTGCTCTGATAATTTCGAGTTTATTTATTCAAAATAGTCTCCTCTGGCCTCGATACACTCTTTTGCGCGATCTAAAAGCTTTTCGATCACATCGCATCGAATCATTGGTAACTACAGGCTGGCTTTCAAGACGGATGATCCACGATTGGCGAAATTTTCGTACTAAGATAGATAGTCTCGCGAATACGACATGACGACGTATCATCTTTTCATAGACTTCAAAGCTAACGAAACCAGCTCTTCTTAGCGTTGGCAGAATTCGGTATTCCCGATAAGTTAATACGTTTAACTCGCTCGACCATGCAGAATGTAAGAAACGTAGTAAGGGTTCAGAACAATCCGTCGCGAGAGTTCGTCACCTTGAGCGGAGTTGGGCAAGGGGATGGGCTCTCATTAATATTGCCCTTGAAAAGGTTATCAGGGACTCTGCCGCAAACACAAAGGGAACTATTTTCTTTAAATCGGTTCAATTGCTGGCTTATATAGACATAATTGCATCCTCGCTGCCGATTTTAAAATAAGCTTTCGAAAGTATTGAGAAAGCAGCAAAATGTATGGGTTTAGAAATAGGCGAAGCCAAAACTGAAGCGCTAGTTTCAACTACATCGGACTCTGTCAGACACAATGTGGATCAAATACTACAAATCGGTGACTATGGTTTCGAAGTAGTGAAGGAATTTAAATACTTTGGTGTAATCATTAATCATGACAACAAAATTTCTGCAGAAATCGGCCAACCGCTGTTATTTTTCTCTGTGCCAACACCTAAAGAGTCGCCTTCTAGACAGGAAAACAAAGATTTCACTGTATCGCGCAATTATGGTAGTGAAATATGAATATGCTATATGGTAGTGAAATATGAACACTCCGAGATGCAGATAAACAGAAGCTGCTAATTTTCGAGAGGAGAGTTCTGCAAACGTTTTTTGGCGCGGTATGCAATAAAGACGAGTGACGGAAACGCTACAATAATGCACTGGAAAAACTATATGTACACCCATCTGTGATAACCACAATCATGATCATCAGATTGAGATGGGCAGCTCACATATTACGGGCTAACACGGATTACCCACCTCAACAAATACTCTTCGGTAAATGCCACATACGCAGGCTTATTGATATGTCGGACATGGAGGACAGTGGCACGAAACCGAGACAATTGGAGGCATATGCTACAGCACGCGAAGACTCGACTAGGATTGTCTAGCCAACAATGACGATGAACAGCTTTTCGAAAGAGTGTTTCAGGTCCTTGAGCGGAATGTCCTTCAGGATGTCGGTATAAGCCTTTTGGATGGGCTCTACGGACACAGAACGTTTTCCTTCCATAGCCAAATGCTATTTTCGGAATAGGTGGAAGTTACAGAGAACCATGTCAGGCAAATGCGGTGAGTGATTGATGGTTAAAATGCGATTTATATTCAAAAAATCAGTCACAAGAGTGGTTCCACGAGACGGAGAATTATCATGCAATAAACGCCAGTTTCCTCCTTCGCGGTATTCAGAGCGAATTCGATTAATACGATGCAACAAATACTTCAAAACGCCAAGATGGAAAATTGCATTGATGGTTTGGGCCTTTGGAATGAACTCCTTATGGACAATTACCTTGAAATCGTAAAAACAAATGAGCATCGACTTGAGTTTCGACTTCTCCAAACGCGATTTTTTGAATTCTGAGTAATTTTTGGTCTTCAGTTAACTTGTGCGGAATGAAACGTGCACAGACCTTTCGTAAGCTCAAATAATTAGTTAAAATGCGATAAATCGATGCTTTGGAGATATTCAACTCCGAAACCATAAATTTTCGGATCATGTTTGATAAATTTACGAACAATTCCGATGGAGTTTTCGGTGATTACTGATTTTGGACGGCCCGTATGTTCATTGCCACTTATGTCCTCACAACCATCTCTGGAACGTGTAAACCAAGAGTACTCTGAGCCCAAAAAACTTTTACAAATGATACAAGCTTTTCACAGATGGCCGAGAAGATGTGAATGACGACGTTCGCTCTGGACGCCCCAGTACATCAACAACCGATGAAAATGTTCGGAAAGTTCAGAAAATTGTTACGGAGAATCGTCGAAACACAATTAAAGAAGTTGCTGAGGATGTCGGCATATCGGTTGACTCAAGCTACGCAATCTTTCGGAAATTTTGGGGATGAAGCGTGTGGCAGCGAAGTTCGTTCCAAAATTGCTGAATTTTTATCAAAAAACAACGTCGCATGAGCATCGCTCACGAATTGCTGAATGACGTCAACGATGATTGCTTAAAAAGGTCATAACTGGTGACGAATCATGGGCATGTGGTTATGACATCAAAACCAAAGCCCAATCGTCCTAATGGTAGAGATCAGGAGAGCCAAGACCAAAAACAGGAGGCCAAGCTCGTTCAAGTGTCAAGGTTTTGCTCACTGTTTTCTTCGATTAGCATGACGTAGTGCATTACGAGTTCTTGCCACAAGGTCGCACAGTAAATAAGGAGTATTACTTTAAAGTTATGCGGCCTACTAAAGTTTTCATGTCTCGGCCTAAGGTGTTTCCAAAAGTTCAGTTCAGCCTGGATTTACAGAACTCGACTACCCCTGATGTGGTTGGGGGGGCTGTGGCCTAAAGCCATGAGCGCAGCGTGGTTGTTGCTGCAGACACATATAGATCTGCCTCACCATCTGTTTTCCACAACAAAGTTCATCGCTTCTTGAACCGGATACACCTCTGCCTGAATCACAGGTGCATGCATTCCAAGAGGAAAGTGCAGTTTTGTCCCGCTGTATTCCCCGTAGACCCCAGAGCCGGAGCCGTGCTCGGACCTGGAGCCATCCGTAAAAATGCGAAAACAGTGTTTGCCAGTGAAAATGAGTTCAGATTTTGTCCACAGTTCAGCTTCAGGCAGCACTGTATCTATTTCAAGTACGAGTCTTGATAGCATGGAGTCAAGGGGCATGGAGAGAATCATTGGATCGAAGTCGATGCCTTTTCTGTTTTCCAATGCCGGACAGGGGCCGTACCAGTTTCCACTGTAGGCAGGTCAACTTAATTTTCATAGAAAAAGTGTTAAAATTAAATGGGAGCCAAAAAAAAATTGCCTTAACTTGCTAATTATTCTCTGAGCCATTGCTATGAAACGCACTGTATACCTGCATTAAAAGATAAGCATAAAAATTAGCAAGTTCATTGTAAGAATTCTGAACAAGGAATTAAACAAACTGAATATACAAATATATAAGTATGCAAATTCCTTTAAAAATAGTTGCATTACTTTTCCTTTGCAAGCCATGTTAATTTTTTTTTTGGTACACATTCGAACGAAAAATATTAACCAAATACAATAAATAACACAAATAAACCCCTATGATCTAATAAAAAAGAATAACAGTAAACTAAGTGAAACTAATAAAATCTAATTGTTCGATAACTCCTCGTTTGATTAATAAAGTTTGGAGTGCATTTAAAATAATTGGCCAATCTAAACGAAGACTAAGAGTGTGCCTTCTATGGCCAGTGGCCAGCCAACCATTTGCACGGTACACCAACGACCTAATACGAGCGCGTAAGAAGTTTGCTTGCCAAGCTATCGGATGAAATGTTTGTCAATAAAAATAATTGGACATCGTTAAAAATGATAAATCCATATGGTTGTGTGAGCAGTTTAACACTGGTCTATGAAGGTGTTGGCGCTAGCACGTCGATATGACTACATATATAAGTGCGTATCCTGTAGGGAAATTCACGAGTATTGGACTGAGTATCAGAGTGAGTTTAGAAGCAATACCAAGTTCTTTCTCTTTTCGATATCAGAGCGATTTCCCATGTGAAGTGATTCAAGTATTTTGGACATTCTCGTTGATTTTTCTGAAGATTGATTTATTTACCCAACCTGGGTATAATAAAAGGTAAACTCAAGAAACATAGGAAAATATTTAATAATTTTGACATCTATTCAATGTGGAAAATTGAGGGTTAAGTGAATTATCTTCGGTTTTTTACCATTAAAAAAATATTTAAATTATTTGGTATAAGTTAAAAAAAAAAAAACAAAAAACAAAAAAAAAATAATTGCTTAAAACTTTGAAGAAAAATGTAATGCAATATATCGTCCCCTTAGTATAACAGTAACCTATGTGCTCATATTCTATTATTTTTTTCTTAATTTTTGGATTCTCCAGCGTCGATTTTATATGTGGTTAAAATTTTGTCAAATTCTAGTTCCACAAAGTGGGCAAAACGTCAGTCAAAAAATAGTAAATATTTACAGACATAACGAGATTTGAGTGAGAGCTACTTTCGACAAAAAGTTTGAAATTCATTTTCTCAAAACATCAAAAAATGTATAGGCTATTTTAATACTAAGGGGACGATATAATGTTTTTTATAAAAAAAGGGTCGTACTAAAAAATGTATAAAAAATTATATAAAAATAAATAAAAAAATAAGGCAAAAATCGAAAAGCTATTTTTTCCTAAAAATGCTTAAAACACAAACAAATTACAAAATTGTTAAAAAAATTTGAAGATATTTTACTTAAAAAATTCTATAACAAAATTTTGAACATCGGGTGAAACTCAAAATAATTACATAAATATTTTGAAATACTTACAAAAAAATACATAAAAGAATGAAAAAAATTAGAAAAAAAAACTGAGTGAGTTGTTATTCGAAAATTACAAAAAAAAATTATTTTCCCAAAAAATACACATTCTTTTAAAAAAAATTGCTTTTAGTAAGTAAGTAAACCTTTTTAAAAGTTTTTCTTAAAAGTAAAAAAAGAAAATATATAAAATGAATAAAAAGTAGAAAAAATCAGAGTGGGAGTGTCATTCGAAAATTACAAGAAAACAAATATTTTTTCGAAACAAAATATAAAATTAAAAAAAAAGTTTTAAAAAAGTATAAAAATTTAAAAAACCTGAAGATATGTTATTTAAAAAATGTATAACAAAAATTTCGGCATCGAATAAACGTCGAAGTAATTAACTATTTTCAAAAAGTTACAAAAATATATATTAGAATTAATGTAGAAAATTATAAAAAAAATTGAGTGGGCTGTTATTTGAAAATGACAAAAAAAAATTTTTTTCTCGATGCACATACTTTTTAAAAATTTTGGTTTTAGTAAATAATTAAACATTTTTAAAAAGTTTTGTAAAAAGTTAAAAAAAAAATTATGAAAATGATTGAAAAAAACTAGAAAAAAATAAGAGTGGGTGTGTTATTCGAAAACGATGATTCCCAAATATAAAAATTTAAATTAAAAGAATAATTTTTTGTGTGCATTTTTTCGAAAAAATTTAAAAACAATTATAAAACTGTTAGAATGAACTGAAGATATTTTACTTAACCTTCCTACGGTCTTCAAATTAACTGACGCGCACGGACTTCGGGTCAAATTTGACCCAATACAATATTTTCAAGGTTTATACTTGGTTTTTGATTATTTTTACTGTTAGGTTTTTTTCCATTAAATGGGTATCTTAAATAAAAATGAAAATCCAAATATATTTATTCCATTATCATATTTTTTTATTAATTTATTTATGAAAATTTTTATTTTATTTTTATGTGAATAATACAAACTTTAACAAAAACGTTTATTCGATAACATTTCATGAATAACGAAAACTTTAAATAAAAAATGTATTTAATAATGAAAGAAAAAAGAAATAAATTATTTCAGATAGTTTGTACACAAAGTAATAGTTTTAGAATGTTGTTTACATATATATTTATTACAAATGTCGCAAACTAATCCTGTTTCGTTATCAGTTTTTGGGCATAGTTGACATCGACTTCTTTTAGTTATTTTCTTTTCCGACGTGTTTCCAAATTGACCTGATGATGATGGTTGTGCATCCAGTTGAGAATCCTTTCTTATTTTTTTGGCAATTTCAAGTGAAAAATGTGCTCGTGGTAAAGTTTGTCGCTTTTTTATATAGGGCGTTACGAGCTGCATACCAAGGTTTTCCTAGTAAAAACGGCGCTTTGTAAGACAGCCCTCTTTCCAGGTGTGGTTAGCGGATTTGAATAAAACGAAAGCGATATAAGCTGAAATGTCGATTATGTTACTAAACACTACTTGAGGCCACCGTTTTGTCATTCATTTGCAAGTGTAACCGCTTACAGCTTTGTCCAATGTGTCTACACCACCTTTACATTTATTGTAGTCCAGTATTATTTCTAGCTTTTTATCCCGACGATTACTAATTTTTGAATCATGGTGTATAGTGCTAAGTAGAATCACAGCTCTATTCTTCTTAGGTATGTACTAAACGAGAGTTGTTTGTTCGGTAAAAGCGAAGATTGATGAATTTAGTGGTCTTCTTTTTATGTTCACTAAGACTGGTGGTAGTTCGGGCTTGTTTTTGCGTATTGCTCCTACTATCGTAATACGTTTATCCAATAATTTTTGTGCCAATTGATAAGACGTGAAAAAATTGTCGGTGGTGAGGTTATGTCCTTTTAGCTCTTCAATCAAATCAAGAACAACACGCATGCCTTGATTGCCTTGCCAGCGTAAGGTTGGATGTTCCAAACATAGCTCTTTGTTGGATTACAAAGTACCCAAAATTTGATTCCATACTTTGCAGGCTTTGCTGGCATGGACATCTTCCTCAGAAAGCTACTAATTGTTCATCGATGGTCACGTTTTCCGTTGAATTGTAAAGCTTAGGTAATATCTCAACCCATTGATTCCACAAATCACGTATAGGAGCAAATTTAGCCAACGATCTTCGTTCACTTCGAGTTTCCCTGTTGTCGAACCTAATCACTCTCCATATTTTTGTGAAAGTCTTCAAAGGCATAGTTGCAGCGAATATTGGTCTTCCGGTTTCAGGGTTCCAAAGACTTTCACAGCTTTCGTTATTTGATCGAAAAACGCCAGCTTATATTAGCAATCCAATAAATGCAAATAGTTCGATGTTTTCAATATCCACCCATTCTTCACCGCATATTCGTTTTCCCTCAATGTTTGTGTAGGTCAATATCGTACGTATCAAAGGAGGTGGAAAAAATAGTTCAAAGCTAGAAATTTCTTTTTCGATAATTCGTGCGCACGAGTAACGCGTTAGTCCAGGAATCAGGCTGATAATATTTTCTCTTGAAGCTCTCCCGGCACTTGTTACAAGAGGGATTTTTGAAAAGTTTATTTGACCATTTTTTGAGCACATGATTTCAGAAAGCACAAGAGAATTTTCGTCATCACTAAAATCACTGTCGGAAGAATCTGCAACCTTAACATGATCTTCGAATTCAGAACATGATTCCTCATCATCCGAAAACGCGTCCAAAGAGATTTCACTTTCACTATCACTCATTGTTACGAAATAAATAGTCGAATAACCAAACAAAGCACGTGCTTTTTAAATTTATGTTTACTGTGAACTCAATAAAAGCAGATTAAATAATACAATGCAACCGCTGAGCCGAAAATTTGCAATTAGCAAATAAATTTAACTCAAATAACGTCTGATTTATACGTTGGGTCAAATTTGACCCGAGGGTCGTAGATGTATAAAAATTTCTACGCGACAGAGCCCAAATAATTTTTTTTTAATTTTACGATTATTATATAAAATATAATAAATTAGAAAAAGTCACGAAACATCAAGTCCTGAAAAAATTTGGTTCTTAAAAAAACTTAATTTTTTTCCTGAAATGGGTCAAAAATGACCCGAAGACCGTAGGAAGGTTAAAAAACTACTATGCCAAAAATTTCAGCACTGAATATACCTGAAAACAATTAAATTGTTTTTTAATCTTTTCATTTATTTCATATTTTACTCAAACCTAAAAACTGAAGATATTTTACTTAAAAACACTATATAAAATAATTTTCGACATCAAACAAACCTCAAAGTAATTAAACATTTTCCAAAAGTTTTCTAAAATTGGATAACACCCCATTCAAATTTTCGAACTTGCAAAAAAAAAAAATTTTTAACCAAATATTATGTTATAAAAAATTATTTTAATTAAATTTTTTTTCAGAATTTGTATTTTTTCTTACGGAATTAAAAAATTTAATAATAATTTTCGACATCGAACAAACCTCAAAGTAATTAAACATTTTCCAAAAGTTTTCTAAAAAGTAAAAAAATTATAAAAATCATAGGAAAAATTTTTTAATTTTTTTGAACTTGCCAAAAAAAAATTTAAATAAAATTGTATTTTTTCTTACATAATTTATAAACAAAATTAAAAAAAAATATTTAAAAAGCTGAAGTTATTTTAATTTGAAATCGTTTTTAACCAAATTTTCAGCATTGAAAGAAATTATAATAAATATTTTTAAAAAGTTTTTCAAATTTATATTTTAAATAAAAACCGTTTAATTAAATATTTTCCAAACGTTTTCTAAAAAGTAAAAAAAAACAATAATAAAAATTATTGAATAAAATTTGAATAGCAACCCCATTCAAATTTATTCCGAACTTGGCAAAAAAAAAAAATTGTTTTTCTAATATACTATGTTAAATAAAAATTTTAATGTTTTTACAAAAACAGTTTTTTTCTGTATTTAAAAACAAAATTATAAAAATATTAAAAAATCTGAAGTTAATTTGCATTAAAAAACTCTTTAACAAAAATTTGCGCACTGAAAGAAATTAAATATTTTTAAAAAGTTTTTCAACTTCCTTTATATTTTATTCAAGCCTACAAATGAAACAATTTTGAGAAAAAATGGCAACTCAAAATATTTCGATCACTTCAGATGAAATTTTCAACTTCATTTGATTTGATTTGATTTTATGGTTATTCTACGGTTACAGACCTTCCAGGCCGAAAGGTACAAAATAAAAACAATACTTAAAGATAAGACTTAAAAGTATTTGAATATTTAATTTTCATTTCGATTCATTTTGTCTCTGACATGACTGGCAGACCTTACAGACTAGAGACATACAATTTAACTTACAGCTAATGTAAATGTTAATAACATCTCCCATAAAACGGGAAACTAACAGAACAGAGAGTCACTTCAAGATGTAAAAGTATATCTTAGAGACGAAATATAAATATATATATTTTTTGAGATGGTATTACATAAATATATTCCAAATGTGCTCTGATTACTGGTGTATGAGAGAGATAATTGGCTGCTAGCGCATGGAGTGAAACGAAGAGCGAATGTGCCCGAGTAGTGCAGAACAGTCAATGGAATCACTGATTATTTCGCCAAGAAACATAAGAGAGTGGATAATTTTTCTATTTTCAAGTGTCTTTCAACTTATTAAGGGGTTAGGGGTAGTCAGAGGCCCGAAAAAATCATGATTTTCAATAATTTTTGTTTCTAGTCAATTTATTTATTTTACAAAAATAAAAATATAGCATTAATATGATAGATCATGTTTCGACTTGACTTCAGCAAAAAAAAAAAAAAATTATAATTGTAAAAGTTGTCGGTATTTGTATGGAGCCCGTGTCATCAGAAATCCTTGGAGATTCAGCTAATACAAATCGGACAAGAGAAATTAATTTTATTGATAGATAACCATGTGCCTCATGGAAGCTTAAATTAAAAATATGGCGGCTTCAGGAAATATATTTCAGATTTTCGAAAAAAAATGGATAATTAATTAAAAAAAAAATCGAATTATTTTGAAAAAAAAAATCCTTGAGTTTTTTATGTTTTTTAAAAGCAGCACACATTTTATTGAAATCTGCCAAGCGGTTTTTAAATTACTGTTATCATCAGTTCAAAAAACATAGTTTTGAGAAAAACGCATTTAAAATTTTGCTATCGATTTATGTCACACGAGTCATACGAATTATTTAATTACTTACACTGTGTCATCTACCCCTGGGCCATATAATAGTTCTTCAGCCGTCATAGCAGCTTCCAGATATCGATTTGTTTGCCTACGTAGCATTCTATCTCAGGCTTATTTATACCATTTTCATACGTGCATCATCCAGCTACTTGCTCTCTAACTCTCCGGAGCGCCCAAGCGCCCTTTGTTAATTGTTGAATAATTCGAAAAGTATTGGTGGGATTCACTTCAAAGAAAATGCAAAAAAGCCCAATTTTTTTAAAATTCTGACTACCCCTAACCCCTTAACATACAGCAGGAACTATAAGGTAGAAGTAGCTCTTCGATTTTTACTCCTGGAAGTGGAATTATGAAGTGCAAATGAATAAATCACTCTAATAAATAAAATAATAGTCCTGCGCTACTAGCCCAGGTTTTTCCTACAGTGCACGCATTTCTTTTTATTTGTGTTTGTGTCTACGATTGCGTCTGTGCACTGCTCGTTAGGTAACTTGTTTGCTATAAATCATTTTAAGTGGCCAAAAGTCAACTGTCATCCATTCATTGTTCATTTATGCCACCAAGCGGTTGACACACTTGTATATAACCGTGTATACATACATACGCACACACATGCCAATAAACAAAGGTGTACAAACATATATACATACATGTGTATGTGTTTGTAAGTAGGCGTAAGTGCGAAAGCATGTGGGCTGACTCAAATTGTCATACTGTGGTTGCACAAGAGGCGGCATTGAAGTGAATTGGCGAACACGAATTGGCACCAAGCCGCAACCACAAAAGTTTAATGCTTTCCTGGAAATGCCTCCCCCAAAAGGAGGTGTGTGATATTAGTGTGCGCAGTCATAAACTAACAATGGTCTTGGGTTGGGTGATAGTTGATAATTTTTCTTCAATCAGCTGGTTGGCCATTTCGCTGTCATGCTCTCACTATTTGTCAGATACACATAAGCAGTACACACATACGAATTTTTGTTATTGTTGTTGGTGTGAAAGATGTTACCTGCCTTAACCATATGCCATCCATTTAGCGCCTTATGTGTCATGGCGACATGTTGGGGAAATATTTTCAATTCGTTTTCTACTCTCGTATTTAATTTAGAATTCTGCTGGCAACCGCAAAAGTCGAGTTAGGCGAAGGAAACTCTAAGAACTACTATTAATATTTCTAGTCATCAGTTTTTCTGCTGCCCTGCATTATTATGTGCTTGCTTTCTAGGTTCGTTTGATTATTGACTAATAATTTAAAAGTTTGAAAATCAGGTCCGTTAAGAATTTTCGATTTTTGTTACTGTTGTGGGAGGTTAGTGACATCTAGAAGCTGTTGGGGGTGAAGTGCGACAGGTGCGGTGGGTGGAAGGAAAGTGTAAAATTTCATTGTTAAGAAAAAAAAAGGCTAAAGGCGTTGCCAAGAGGAATTTATAAACAAGGATCTACGTTTAACAGTTTTCCTTCTTTTGTTATCATTTATCAAAGTCTTACGCTTACCATTTTTTAAGCTGATATTAAATTTATATGAGGTGAGTTAGCGTAATTTAAGTAAAAGCACATGAAATATGGCACATCACTTCAAAAATTGGAATGAGGTCGAACATAACATAAATTACGTACGTTGGAAAGCATTTGATAGGTCGCAGATGGCTTAGATGCGTTATATGTAACACTCATTTAGAAGTGGTGTTGCCACCTGTTTGTATTTAAATAAGGTAATTTACTAAAAAATATACATAATTTTTACAGCATGAGCGTCAAGGCAAATATTCATAAAAAATGTATTTCAAAAACTTATTTTTTTGACAGCGTTGCCACCTGAAATTTTATCGCAAAAGTAACACCTTTCAAATTTCACTTCAATATTAAATTGTTGAGAAATGATTTAAGAAGTTTTAATAAAAAATTATTTATATCAGGTGCTGCCACCTGAAATTTATTGCAAAAATAACACCTTTCAAATTTCACTTCAGTATTAAATTGTCGAAAAGTGTTTTAAGAAGTTTTAATAAAAAAATATTTTTATCAGGTGCTGCCACCTGAAATTGATTACAAAAATAGCCATTTATGACATATTTCATATGAATACTAAACTATGGATATCAGATGGAAGGTGTTTGAAAAAGCATTAATGGGGAAATATTTTTAGTCGGTGTTGCCACCTATTTTTTGGAAATTGTGATTGTAAAAAATAAAAATATTATAATATTATATATTCAAAAAAATATATAATATTATAATATTAATGAGAGGTTAAAAATAGCTTTGTTCGAATGAAAAAATTTTATATTACAATTGGTTTTACCATATTTATAATTATAAAACCGAAATTTAATTACAAGCCAGGGTATCAAATAAACTATGTTCAAAAGAAAGAAAAAGCTTTAATTTAAAATATTTTTGTTGGGCGTTGCTATCTAACACTTAAGACGCGCATGGTAAATAATAGTAAGGGAGAATTATGACATTTTGCCATTTTTTTGACAGCGTTGCCACCTGAAATTTATTGCAAAAATAACACCTTTCAAATTTGACTTCAATATAAAATTGTTGAAAAGTGTGTTAAGAAGTTTTAATAAAAAAATATTTTTATCAGGTGCTGCCACCTGAAATTTATTACAAAACTAGCCATTTATGACATATTTCATATGAATAAAATATGGATATCAGATGAAAGGTGTTTAAAAAAGCATTAACGGAAAATGTTTTTAGTTGGTGGTGCCACCTATTTTTTGGAAATTGTGAAATCGATTTTTAAAACACATTGTTAGCAAAGATATTTAAAAATGCATTAACGAGCGAGTAAATACAGTTTGAATCCAATAAAAAAATATATAATAATTGGCGTTGCCATAAAATTTTAAAAATAAAATTTAATTCGAGGCCAGGGTATCAAATCAAATGTGTTTAAAATAGTGAAAAAACTTTAATTAAAATTATTTGTGTATGGCGTTGCCATCTAACACGTAAATGGTTAACAATAGTACGGAGGAATTAAAATGGCCATAGTATTAATTTGGAGAAAAAGAAATCCAGTAATTTTGCGTAAAATTCAAAACTTTATTTAAGGTGTTTCAGGTTATTTTATTTTATAATTTTTTGTCATTCATTTTAAAGGTAGCCCTCTCTCATAGAAATCTTAGCTTTTATTCGAATAAAACTCTAGCAAACGATTTTCACAAATCTCGATATGAATTTCTTATCACTCAGGAAGTTTTGGAATGAGAGAAAAAGGTGGTAATCGCCTGCTGCCGGGTCCGGATTATAAGGTGAATGCATTCAAACTTGCCAACCAAGCTCCCGGAGTTTTTGGCGAGTCACTACAGACGAGTGTGGTCTTGCGTTGTTCTGGTGGAACATAACACCTCTTCTGTTGTCCAATTGTGGACGTTTCTGGACAATAACTAGCTTTATGAAACGGTTCAGTTGTTGATAGTAGAGATCTGCATTCAGTGTTTGTCCATACGAAAGCAATTCATAATAAATAATGCCTTTCAAGTCCCACCAAATTCACAGTAGAACTTTAGTCCTGGTTAGGCCACCGTTTGAGCTTTAACCACAATAGTTTTCGCATAACTTTATCGTATGTGACCCATTTCTCATCCCCAGGCACAATCCGTTTAAGAAATGAGTCGATTTCATTCCGATTGGCGCTTATAAAAATTCGATCCATCATGGGTTTTGGTTGTAATTGTTGTAGTACCCAAGGTTAGGTTAGGTTCAAGCAGTTGTCCTGTGGAACACACTCAGGCTAATATTCCATTGTGATGCCACGTGGGGAGCTTGTCTCTATCTCTCCTAAACCCAGTGTGTGCTTTTCAGAAATTGTTTACCTAGAATAGTAAACCTACGTTTGGATAGAGCAGGAAAATGACATATTAGATGCAAGATTGTCTCTTCCTCCTCCTCAGCTAGAGAACTTCTACAGAAGTCGCCACCCATACTTTGGGCGTGTCTACCTATTAGGCAGTGCCCCGTTATGACTGAAATCAGTGTGCTAAGACAATGCTTATTTTGGCTCAGCAGAGATTCTGTGCGTTTAGCATTGAGAGTCGGCCACATCTGTCGGGCGATTCTACAGGTGGCTTCATAACTCTATCTTTCGTTGGCTGTTTTTACGATTTCTTCAATTAAAAATGCCTGAGCGGAATTGGGGAAACCAAAATTGCACGTAATTAGCTCACAGCTATTACAGTATCGGCACCACAATTACGGTAAACAAATTCAGCGGGCTGGCTTGCATTTTTGCCTTTTCGCATTTATCAACGAAAAACTGTAAAATATACAGAATTTTCTCTCAAAAGAGTTTCTTTAGTGTGAATTGTTGATTTGACAACGAGCCAAGCACTTTAAATTGTTTAAATGGAAGTACTGTGCCCTCTTTTCCCAAACTACCCAAGTTTCGCTGCTAGTATGCAGGCATACCCAATTTAATTACCTTAGTATTAATTTTTCCAGAGACAAGCAGTATTTCTGTATGGACGATCCCACGACCCTATCCTTTTTCTTGATTGACGCGTTAACCACTTAAGTGATTTTGACCGAGTTTAAAGTCAGTTGTTTCTTTCTCGTGCTAACAGATACAAACTGAGCACACAAACTGAAGCCAAATCCTCCCCCAGTTGATTTTTCCAACGCAGAGGAGAGCTCCAATCTAAGCTAATTGTCTTGAGTCTGAGAGCTACATTGAAAAGTTAGAAACTCCAAGTTACCTATAACCGGCAATATTCTATAACCAGGCATTTGATATTACATTTACTAATCTAGCAATCAACTACTCCATCAATATGGGCCACTCAAGGCCTAATATTTTTTTTCTGTTTTGCCTTTTCTTGCTAACGGAATGCATAAATATTTCACAAACAAGTTTTGCGGTAATCAACGGTCGCATAAACAAAATTGACTCATATAAACGAAATATCAAAGCAATTTTTTTGCGGTAGGTAGCAAGGGACCTTCAACTTTTTAAATCGAACAAACATGTACAATACTTATATGCATACATGCATACATACATACATGCATACGTGCAGATGCCAAGTTATATTAGCGAATCTTGAGGCTGAAAAGGATAGAGCGGGTAAAAAATTATTGCCACTATGTCAAGGCAGCATGTCGCCATCAGCAAAGCCAAAAACTCTATGTATGTATGTACGTACCACGCAAAGAGCAGCGAAAAGTGGACAGACTGCCTGCCGACCAACCAAATGAGCAGTAATGTATAGCTGAAGTCTTTTGAGGCAAAATGACGACCACCTGACTGACTGACTGACTGACTGCTTTACTGGCTTACTCGTAAACTGTTCGATTGTCTTGCTTGGCTTTGTTCTCTGCTGTTTGCCCTGTTGGCCGTCACCGTCGGCTGGCTGCCCTAACCACCTTTCGCATTGAAAAATGTAATTGGCACCACGATGACATGTCGTGCTGGCAAAAATGAGTTACGATTTGGTGACACGTTTCACAGCGGTGCACCAATACAAACATAAACACAGGCGCATATACACCCATACACTTGTATATTGGCTTAGAGGCAAACATTTAGGCAGTGTGGCAAGGACACTTTCGCTTTGAGCTAAGCACCGCGGAAAAATTCTACAGTGTGCTAGCGTAGCGGAAGCGACAGAGTCTCGCAATGGTAATGGAATAATGAATGGGGCGAGTGATGGCGGTGCTTTGAAGCAGAGTGAAATTTCTTAACCATGACGCGTCGTAAAATTTAGTTTTACGTCAATTTACTTGTATGCCTTTATTTTTGCATGCGCCTGCATGTGTATGCATGTGTATGTATGTGTGTGGGTTTAAATTTTACTGCGGCTATGGCCGCATTGCCGCAATTTCAACGACAAATAAAATTTATGAAATTTTTCAGTAACAGCAAATTTGTAGCTCTTCTTGGCTGGCAGCCAGACTGACGACGGTAGGAGTTCCGGGTCAAAGCGGCCGCAAATATTGTGCATGCCAAGGAAGCACAAACATACAAACAACAACAACGCAAGAACGTAGAACCTGTGTGTGGTAGAGTGTGCCTGCTAATGCCATAGTTTTTGTACGTTTCGTACTTTTGCAAATTATTTTCAAACACTCATACCTTTTCAATAGCGCATAGTGAGTAATTTTGCGTACGACGGGTCGTATGAGTGATATTTGTTCGTTCACTTGCTGTGTGTTTTATTTTTATTTTTATTTTCTTATTCGTTTGTGAAAGCTGCCTGCTGATTTTTATGGACATTCTTTCTTTGTGTGCTATAGAATTTTTTTGCATTTCAGCTGGGGCACATATTTTTGGGGTGTATGTGTGCACACTCACATTCACGTAGTCACATCACACGCCTTACGCACATCGGGAGATGAATAGTCAAAAGAGTAGACTGTTTATTTATGACACTGGTATAAATTTTGCTTTTTTTCTTTTTGTATTTTTCTCTTTTTCTAGTTCGTTTTGTCAGCTTGCCATCATCGCAAACACATTTTTCTTAAAAAGAACTGCTCCGCAATGCTCGATATCTTTGCTTCTCCTCTTCATTCATCTACTAATTTATTAGCATTTTCTGTTCGTTTGCTCATATTTTTGTGTAGAATTTTTAAATGCTGCTGACATGTTTTGTTTGCAGCAGTTTTTTTTGCTTGCCACTCGATTTGTCTTCACTTCTTCATCACATCTCGTGGAATGTTCTGGTAGTAGGCGTTTTTATACAGATATTTCCTACAATGGGTGTGTGTGTGTGCACATACACAAGCACATAAATTCCCAAGCCGTGAGTCCCTTTGGCTTTCACTCCAGCGACAGCTTGCAAATCTTAATAATATGCATCACAAAGGGCTTTCGACATTCATCATCTAATATGTGGACAGTTTTTGCTATTTGCTCTCCCACAATCCCACAATGATTGATGGCTTTGTTTCTCTGGAAGTGAAAAATGTGACCTTCGACGCACAACTTCAATTAAATTGAGCATTTTTCTTTATTATTTTTCGAAACCATATTGCGCACATAAGCAGAGAGATGAAAAAGTGTATGGAATGCAGATAAGAGGTTGTGAAATTAAATATTATTTTATTTCTCCTTTACGTTAAGCGAGGAGACGAACAAAAGTTTGGTCAATTGATGCAATTTCACATGCTTTTTTTTAAATCAGAAATAATATTAATTTTTAAACATTTTATGATATCGCATTCTTTATAACACATGGGCTGAAAAGTCCCGGGCCCAACAAAGAAAACTTGATTTTGTTTTTGTTCAAATTAGCTTTATTCATCAACTTAATTTCCGGCAAGAATAAGGCAATGCTTGCAGCGTCGCTCTAACACTTCAATACCATTTCTGCAGAACGATTTATCTTTTGCCTGAAAATAGGCCTCAGTTTCGATGATAAGCTCCTCATTCGGGCAAAATTTCTTACCGGTGAGCATTTCTTTAGGTCTGCGAACAGTCACAGTCGTTGTTGCTGTTGAAGTGGTTGAGTATTTCCACTGAAATAATCCTAATTAGTGATCAGCACCATTTTACTACCACTGTACTCTTATAATAATTTTTTTAAATTGTTTTTTCTATTATTTTTTTTTTATTATTTTTATTTTTTATTTTTTTTTGTTTTTGTTTTTTTGTTGTTCTAAGTCAAATCCATTTAGTGAGATCCAAGTATAGCAGCAAATTCTTTATCTCATTAATTTGCTGCAAGAAAGGCCTACCGAAGGAGCGGAGTCGTGCCCTAGCTAGCCCTGGACATTCACATAAGTAGTGGAAAAGACTTTCCTTCGCTCCTTCTGCTTGACAGCTTCTGCAGATAGGATTGAAGGGTAGATTGAGTCTAGCTGCACGATCCCCTTCTTTCCACGAGAGCATCCTAACAGATCATTCGTTCTTTGGATTTTGTACGACGGTCATGTGATTTTTGTTGTAATGCATGTAGTTAGTTGCTTCCATCTTCTTTCGGCTAAAGCATGATAGTGTGAAGCAGCGGATGATTTTAATGTGTTGAGTGGGGTGGAGACTGCCACCGCATCTGCTATTTCTAGTGTCCAACATTTTTTTGCTAGCTCATCCGCTATCTCATTACCCCGTTTGTTCTTGTGACCGGGAACCCATTTCAGAGTAATTTCAAGCCAATGACTAAGCATTTCCAGCTCCTCTCCACACTGTAAGACTAGTTTAGATGAAATGGAGTTGGAGTCCAAGGCTTTTATAGCTGCTTGACTGTCTGAGAAGATAGCTAGCTACTGTTGCACCAACTTCCTTGCAGAGTTTTAGTGATTTGCATGCTTCTCTGATCGCTAACAGTTCTGCCTGGAACGCGCTGGCATTGTCAAAAAGGCGAATTGACTGAGATCGGTTGAGTAGCTCCGAATGGAAGCCAGCTCCCATATCACAGTTCATCTGAGAACCATCAGTGTATATTTCAATGTCGTATCTTCCAATCACCTTCCCTTTGCTGCATTCGGCTCTCAGTGGAAAACGCACCGTAAAGCCTTTCTTGAAGTTAAGGTCGGGAACTGTGTAGTCTGATCTGTTTTTGAGCAGCAGGGGTCCCTGTAGGAGGATCTTGCTGTAACCGTACTACCTTGTTGTCCAACTTCCTACGTTTCTGAGTCTCGCCGCGCTGCAAGTAGCTATTGTTTTAATGTGTAAATCTAATGGTAACAGATGAGTTAGTACATTGAGCGCTTCAGTAGGACTGGTGCTAAGCGCTCCTGTAGTTAAGATACACGCTGCGCTTTGTATCTTGTTCAGCTTAGTTTTGTTGTATTTCTTTTCTGTTTCAGGCCACCAAACTGGCGCCCCATATGTTAGTATTGGCCTTACAATGGCTGTGTAGGACCAATTGGACAGTTTTGGTTGGAGACCCCATTTTTTGCCCAACATTCTCTTACACGTGTAAAGTGCTATGTTCGCTTTCTCTACCCTGCACTCTACGTTGGATTTCCAGCTGAGTTTTGGGGTCTAGGATAAGACCAAGGTAGTTTGCCTGTTGGGTTAGCATAGGACTGACGCCGTTTAGTTTTGGGAGATTAAAGTTTGGTACCTTGGTTTTCTTGGTGAATAGCATCAGTTCAGTTTTTCTGGGGTTTACACTGCAGTGGTACTCGCTGGGAGTCAAATCTGGCGAATAGAGTGGGTGCGGCAGCTATTCGAAAGTTCAATTCATGGAGTTTTGCCATTGTTTTGATTGACTTGTGGCACGGTGCATTGTCTTGTTTTTGGTCAACAGTCAGTAAACGCGGCACCCACTTTGAGCAGAGTTTTTTCATAGTTCAGTGCTCATGCAACATAAAGCCAATGGGTTCTTTTGATACATCAATGATGTCAGCATGAAGCAACTTCACTTTTCGATCATTCAAACGATTTTGTGAACTTTTTTGATGTTCTCTGGTGTTACCACCTCATATGCACCTCTACTGTGTTCAGCATCATCGGTGTTTCTACAGCCAGGTTTGAAGTCAGTAAACCATCGTTTTAGCGCTGTTTCTGATGGAGCGGAGACACCAAATCACTTTTTAAGCCATGGCTTTGACTGAACGGTATTCTTTTCCATCAAAAAACAGTGTAAAATTAAAACTCGAAATTCCTTTTGATTAATTGTTTTGACGTCTTTAGACGTTTTATCATAGAGTTTGTCGTTTTGCTGATTAAAAACTTCTTAAACAGTGAACATTTTCTCATTTGTGAAAATAATATTTTCATGGCCGCTGATCGCGCGCCTCCCAAGAAGCTGTTTGCATCTGTCGGGAATAATTTTCTTCAAGCGCATTGTCAAAAGATTACCAGATGAAACACGGAAGGCTTTCGTATGGATATCATCTCTAATTAGTCTTGACATAGATGTGGTTGATACATTCATTTCCCTGGACATGATTTTCTGTTATCTAAGGAGATCTCTGCGAACTCTTTCTCAGACGGGTTTTGTCGCTGCACTGGTTCGCGCCACGCGAGGACGAGCACATCTTTTTCTGTCTGTCACTTCAGACGTAAACAAACATTTGCGAAATATTAAGATTTTTCAGCAATTCGTAAAACTCACTTGCATTTTTACCACATTTTTGTAATGCAATCACTGCAATGCGATTTTCATTGGCTCGCTAGACCTATTGTTAACAAGCGAAATTTGCCACGAAACTGAGTATAATTTATGAGAAGGCAATGCATACGAGCTAAAGCATAAATAACGAAACAGCTTTCTGCAAAATTTTTCCGCCGAGCTTCTGAGGTTGACCAAATCTGAGCTCTCGAACCTCCTGGTTTTCCCACGCGAAACTATCCGCCAGGAGTGGAAGCTGCGACACTTGGAATTACCTCGAGACCTTTTTGCGTCGGATGTATGGAGGGTTAGGTGAAATTATCTCAGTACCTTCTCCTTAACTGCCTTGCTCTCGTGGGGCAACGATTTAGGCATCTTGGCTCCTACTTCCTTTCTACGCCTGCTATAGGAGTTGATATTAAAAATCTGATGAACTTCATCAGCAGCATAAAACGGTTGACGCAAACGCAGTACAATTATCGTTCAGAATCCACACACTCTAAATCCAGCCTCCTAACCATCCCACACCCACCTTTCTCCATCTTCTCCTTTCATTCCAGCGGTTTTCTCCTGCACCTTACTTCCTTCATCATGGTATCACAAAGGACGAATCGTGTTCCTTTCTTCAAGTTTGCCCACTCCTCGGGTAATCATTCTAACCTAATTTAACCTAACCGTCGTATGCATTGTAAAATTTGTCACAGAATTTATGGCAAGACTAAGTAAACTCTTGCTTTGATTCAGGTTCATGGTCTTCGTCTCTAGCAACAGTCTGGTTCATAAACTGATAATTTGAATTTATTTATTACTAGTATAATAATACATTATAATTTACAATAAACTGTAAGTCCTACAGAGACTATTAAAAGTCTGTTCGTAGGTCTTTTCGGCAATCTTTCTAAATTTTGTTTTAAGAATCTTAGCAGTTTGTCGATTGGCCGCAGTTTTTAGTACGCTTATTCTCGTCTACGATGGCTTTGTGCCTTAAATTAGAAAACGCTCCCTCGAATCAAGCTGCTCGTTTCGGCGGTACTTCAAATAATATTTTATTGCTTCCGTTTGTAGTCGGTGAGTTGCGTCTCAACGTCGTTTGTAGTCAATGTCGGTTTTGTACTAAATTTCGGGTTCGTTTAGTTGCCGTACTAAGTTTGTTTCATACCCTCTCCGCCAATCCCACGTAGATACATTCAAACCGAAATGATAAAATGTTCTGTGCTATCCTCATTGCCGATGTAACCTATAGATACCACATTTCGTCCTTATGATTGTATCGTGACACTAGTCCTAACAGGGCTCAAGGCTCAATCTTATTAAGCTCTAACTGAGAAGGAATCTTCGCTGTTTTTTTAAGGAAACATTTGGTTGTTTCATAGGCATTAGAAATGCACCAACGGCTCTTAGAAGCTTTCTTAATAAAATTCTTGAAGCTTTCGAATGGCTTTAGTCCAATTGGATACTCTAAAACCTCTCAGTTCGTCAATTCATCAACCAATTCGTGACCATGACCACAAGTTCAAGCTCATTTCACCGTTCAACGGAGTTCAGCCTCGACTTACCTTCCTTTACCGTTTTTAAAGACGTGCAAGCGGTTTCTGATGTTTTTAGAGCAGCTTGGCTGGTTGATACAAGGAAATCCGAAATGAAATCACTGCTATAATACGACAAGCAAAACGTTGGTACAGTTACTCAGAGCTTGATTCGTCACTTCCAACAAGAGAACTGTGGCGCAATCTAAAAAAATTTAAAACTCATGGCAAGGAAAGTCCCGAATGTGAGATTGATCTTGATGAACTTAATGACTACTTTATTAATGTTGGTAAGAAAACAAATTGTACTCCTATTTTAAAAGATTCCTCATCTTGTGCTACTCTAACAGTTCCAATTTATGACAGTTAGTGAGGTAGATGTGCTGAAAGTTCTAACCAAAATAAAGGCTAATGCTGTAGGCGATGACGGCATCTCGCTAAAATTCGTCCGTATAGTCATCCAATATGTAATAGGACCCCATATAATAAAACATTGCTTGACTAGTTCATGCTTCCCAGCAGGATGGAAAAAGGCTATAGCTTTCCCAGTCTCAAAAAAGACAAATGCTATTTATGCTGGTGACTATAGACCTATCAGCATACTGCCCACATTTTCCAAAGTTCGCGAAAACTTGATGGCCACGCAAATTTCATCATTTGTACAGGACAATCGTCTACTTTCTCCACTACAATCTGGCTTCAAACAAAGTCTCAGTTGTTCGACAGCAATGGTTAAAATACTAGACGATATTAGAATTAGTTTTGACAATAAATAGTTATGTTCCAAGCTTAAACATTATTTCGGCTTCAAAGACAGTGCGGTGAAGCTCATGGCCAGCTACCTTGGTGGCAGAACGCGGAAGGTTAAGACTAGAAAATTAACATCTCAGCCTAGATATGCACATACTGGTGGTCCACTTCTATCATACTATTAAAGGACTTTAGTCTTACTATGTACTATTTATATTAATAAATAAATAAATAAATAAGATAAATAAAATAATTGTATGCAATTTTTTTATCTATCAAAGTAAGTCCATGTGCCTAAGCAACTTTTCTTGCATAATTTACTTCTAAGCTTTCTCAGCCACGCATGCAAATTCAAACATAGAATTCACGGAGAATTCCTTTTATGGCCTATAAGTGCAAGTACAAGCATCGAAATGAGTCCGAAAAGTAATTTAAATAAAATTAATTGCTAATTTGTTGCAAACTGTAAACACAAACTGCATTCCAAGTAAAAATGCAAATACAGGAATTGCAACCCAAATAAGCACACGCATAGAAGTATAAACACACACATAGAAGTATAAATACATACACGCAAACACACACACATACACATACACTTGTCCGTGCCCAATTCTTTACGTTTAACCCAATTTCGCAACAGTGCCACTTATTGTTGTTGTGACTTCTGGTACCATTGCTGCGACAGTGTCTGGGATAAGTGCCTACGACAGCCAACAAATGCTTGAAGTTCGTGCCGAAAATCGTTTTGTGGCAGCTCATTAAAATGCAGAATGCAATTAATTGTGATTCGGATGGTGGACGGACCAACTTAGATGTGGACTTGTGTATGAGCGGGCAGGCTATTGGGGAGAACAGTATTTGTGTTGTAGCAAAAAATGGGCATTTCTTGAAATCAACTGTTGCGTGACTGGCTTAGAAAACATTGTTGGCGATTCGACTAGAGCCCCAGATAGGAATGAAAAGTGAGTGTAAAGAATGGACTAATTTTTTAAAGAAATGCAATTCAAAGGGTGTGCATGGCTGTTTTATGTCATAAAATAGCTATGGAATTAATTAAATTGGAAATGGAGACTTCGAATAAGTCGAAGGTGTTTTGATGATAAACGTAGTAATCGTATATTGCTTATGTTGGCTTAGGCCTCGTTAACGAATTAGTTTCGGACACATCTGTGAGGAATTGAGGGCATGCATATACAGTGGTGAGTAGAACTGAAATGCATATGCATCCCCTAAAATTCAAACTAAATGTTTGCCAAATTCATGCATTTTCGATTGCTGTAAATCCATTTTTCAAAAAAAAAAAAAAAATCTAGCAAGTCTTCAGGTTAAATGCTTCATTTATTAAGAAATAAACCATTTTAATTCAAGTTTACAAAATATTAGTGTGAGGGAACAAGAAGTCCACTATTTTTGCGTAAAATTTTACCACAATTCGTTTAAAATTGTTTCATGGTCGATCTTTAGCTCCTGGACGATGCTATGACTTCAGGTCAACTTCGATAATTTCTGTGATTTTATCGAAATTTTCAAAATGTTCTTTAACATCAAAAAAACCTGACCGGAATAGACGAGACTAAATTTGCATGTAATTAACTGTTACAATATCGGCATCATAAACACCATTCACTATTTTAGCGACCTGGCTTGAATTTTCGCCTTTATCTAAGAAAATTTCTTGGTTCTTCGGTACTGTAAAATATACCGAATTTTCTCTGTGTTGAGTACCCTGTAACTTACAACTGAATCGAACAAATAAAAATAGAAATAGAACAAAAGAATTTTTTTAAGGCTAGTTTAGGCTGACCTGAAAGCCATCACATATACCTATTGATTCTTAGTGTTACCAGATGGACCTAGACCCTTACGTTTCTTTGTAGTAGACATCTTGTAATACGTCTGCGTCTTTTGCGAATCTAAGTAAACTTTGGAGCTCTATCTCCGAGAGGTACTCTAACTTCTCATATTCTAAAGCTCCTAAGCATTTTAGTCTGGTTCTAGCTAACGCAGGGCAAGAACATAGAAAGTGTTCTAGCATTTACCTCTCTTCCAGTTCATTGAAAAATCTGCAGTTATCGTTGTTTGTAATTCCTATCTTGTATGCGTACATCGCTAGCAAATTGTGGCCTATCAGCATACCTACGATAGTTCTGCCTTCTTTTCTGGACAGAGCTAGCACGAGTCTGACGCATTTATCTGCTTTTTCTGTGCATCATGACTTTCGCGGTTTTGCAAGTGGCTATATTATTCCAACTCCTGTCTATCCGTATTTGTCCGCAGCGAGGTCATTGTATATCATAAGTAAAGGTTTCAGTATGTCGATTTCTTGTTCAAATGGTATTTAAACAGCGTTCTTGGCAACCGTCTGTCTGTGGCTAATCTTTCTATGACATTTTTATATGAAATTTCATATGAGTTTATTGCTTTTATAGCAGCTTGGCTGTCAGCGTATAAATTTATTTTGGAGTTGCTTGATGTCTTTGCGGGGAGGAGGGTTAATGAAATAGTGATGCGAATATATATCCTATCCTATTTAAATGACAACCTCACCCAGAAAAAGCCTAATTTTTTTTCAGCCTGTGACAGATAGGCTATGTATTCTTAAACTCAAAGGCAAATTTCAGAGTGTAATAATACTCTCAATCTACGCTCCAACAGAAAATGCAAAAAATGAAGAAAACGATGCTTTCTACGTCTTGCTTTCAAAAGAATGCAACAAAATTGCTGGCTCCAGTATTCTGCTATTATTAGGCGATTTCAATGCCAAAATTGGCAAGGAAGATTTTGTCAAAGAAGTCTCTGCAATGCACTCCTTTCATAACCTTATCAGTGAAAATGGGCAATATTTAATAAACTTCGCAAACGAAAATAACTTATGGATCAGCAGTACTTCCTTCCAACATAAGCGCATTCACAAACAAACATGGAACACATGCCTGGGATGGCAGCAACAAAGCAAACCAAATTGATCACGTTTTGGTATACAATAGGCATGCCACCTCAATACTTGACGTACGCTCTCTGCGCGGAGCTTGCTGTGATTCTGATCACTATTTAATCAAAATCAAGATAAGATAACGTATGGCTCTAGTTGCAGCTAAACCTATTTTCAAGAAACAAAAATATAACATACCCAAACTTATTTCAAATAAAAAAGTTAAGAGCAACTTTCAAGATGCGCTGAATGCCGAACTTAATCCGAAAGATACTCGAGAAGAATGGAGTTATGTAACAAAGAAGATAACCAGTACTGCCAAAGAAATTCTTGGCTACCTGCCGAAGCAGACAAAAGAAGATTGGTTTGATGAGGAGTGCAGAACGCTTACAAATACAAAAAATGAAAGTTAACCCAATTATATAGCATGCGGCACGCGCAGAGCCCATGCTGAATATGCAATAAAAAGAAAAATGCTAGAAAAGTTATATACAGAAAGGAAAGGGAATGTTTTATAGACAAAATCAAAGAAATAGAACGCTTTTATCAGAAAATTAAAGGTCAAACTGCAGGATTTCAACCCAGAATAAACATGTGCTTTTCTGAAAGCGGAGAAATATTACAAACAGATCAAGCGATTTTAGAAAGATGGCGTACAAATTTTAACGACCTTTTAAATAAGAAACACCCGGACGTGAATTCACCTTGGGAACATATAGCTACGGCTGAAAACAGTATTCTGCCCCCAACATTTAACGAAGTCGTTGTGGCTCTAAAGAAACTCCAAAACGGTAAAGCAAGCGGTGAAGACTCTATAGCGGCTGAGCTCTTAAAAGAAGGAGGTGAACAACTGCATACATATTTGTACCACTTACTGATAGACGCATGGGAAAGATAATCTATACCCTCTGATTGGCTGCGATGCATAATCTTCCCAGTGTACAAAAAAGGAGACAAGAGAGTATGTGAAAATTATCGTGGTATTTCAAATCTTTAAAAAACATCATGAATATGAAAAGGATATCCACTGCCATTTTATAGATTTCAAACAAGCATTTGATAGCGTCAGGAGAGATACAATTTTTTACGTACTCACGGATACAAAAGCAAAAGTAATCATCCAAGGGAAGCTCACAGAGTCATTCGCAATTGAATCTGGTGTCAAATAAGGTGATGCACTATCCTCTGCCGTATTCAATTTGATGTTGCATTTTGTTATAAAAGAAGTCAAAAAAGGTGGTACATTACTAATTAAAACCACGGAAATATGTGCCTATGCAGACGATATCGCCATTCCTTCGAGGAACACGAACGACTTAATTGAAACCTTTTTAAAAATTGACAAAATTGCCAACGATATTGGCCTCTTCGTTAACGAGTGTAAAACGAAATACATACTGAAATCAAGACGGCACACAAATGCACAGAATTTTCATGTAGGTGCATATACTTTTGCAGCGGTGCAACAATTTAAATATCTAGGTGTTATGTTCACTTGTAGCGGTAACTCAACACCCGCAATCAAAGATCGCGTCAACGCCGCCAAAAGAGCGTACTATTCACACCTTAGTTTGTTCAGGTCTCGTCTTTTATCTAGATCTACGAAGCTGACCATGTATAAAACTCTTATACGCCCAATTTTAACATATGGTTGCGAGGTGTGGACTATGAAAATTAATGACAGTGCGCTTATTGCTAACTTCGAAAGGAAAATTTTAAGGAAACTGTTCGGACCCATTAAAAATGAAGATGGCAGCTACAGAATTAGGTACATCTCGGAATTGAACGAACTTATCCAAGACGACAAAGTTGTGCGTTTTGTAAAGGCGCAGCGTTTACGGTGGCTAGGTCACGTGTTCCGTATGCCTGCTGAATCTGCTATAAGGAAACCCATGAGTGGAAAGATAATTGGTGCGAAGGCGAAGGGAAGACCAAGAAACGCAGTAGAAGCGATCTCACAGCAATGGGAATTCGCAACTACGAAGGAAAAGCAAGCGATAGAACTCTTTGGAGGAGTTTTGTGAAGGAAGCTTTGACGCACCACGCGTTGTAATGCTGTGAATTATGATGATGTCTTTGCTCATCTCAGAGCAATGGGAATTCGCAACTAGGAAGGAAAAGCAAGCGATAGAACTCTTTGGAGGAGTTTTGTGAAGGATGCTTTGACGCACCCCGCGTTGTAATGCTGTGAATGATGATTATGTCTTTGCGATAGCTATTTCCGCAGCTTTACCTACAGCAAAGGCTTCTGCTTGAAAGATACTGCAGTGGTCAGGAAGCTTAAATGGCTGCCTGATGCCGAGCTCTGCGCTGTAGATCCCTGCCCCTACTCCGTCTAACATTGACGAGCCATCAATAAATATATTAAGAGTATTTGGGTTAGATTTTATTCCTTTTTTCATCTCTGTTCTTCTATTGTTGCTCGGAATTTCTTCGCCCAATTGCATTTGGGAGTCATATAGTCGTAAGTAGGTTTGGACCCTATAACTAATGCCTATTGAGCTATGTCCGAATGTTTTACAGGTAAATTCGCCTGTCGCGCTGAGTCTTATGGTGGTTTTCGCTCCTAGGTATTCCGCCGCAATATCAATCGGTGACAAGTTGAGTATTCTTTCAAGCGCTGCCGTTGGAGTAGTTCTCAATGCATCTGTTGTGCAGAGTGCACGAAGACGTTATACACTTTCCATAGGCTTTTTATATGTCGCTCTTTATAGTGCAGTCCACCACACCAGAGCGCCGTATAGTAATATTGGCTTTACTATAGCTGAGTAGCACCAATACATTATAGCAGGAGATAGATCCCATGTAACTCCCAGCATCTTTTCGCATGCGTATAGTGCGTTACTGGCCTTTTTCTTCCTCTCTAATATATTGTGCTTCCATGATAGTTTACTATCCAGAATTACTCCAAGGTATTTTGTGTGGTTTTTAAGCGTTAGTTCCACGTCGTTTAGCCCTGGGGGTTGCCAATATGGGATCTTGTTCCTTCTAGTAAAAATTATCATATCCGTTTTATCAGAATTTATCCCTAGGCCTGCCTGTGTTGTCCATTGTGCATTGCTGCGCGTGTTCATTTTTCACTATGCCACTCACGACCTGTCACTACTATACCTACGTCATCTGCATATGTTATTAGTTTCGATGCCGTACCTTGAAATTTCTTTAGTAACTCATTGACAGCGAGTAGCCAGAGAAGTGGCGATAGAACACCGCCCTGTGTCGCACCCTCGCATGCTTTTTTTAAAGGTGAAATGTCACCAAAATGTCCAAATGTTGTTTTATTATAAATATAAATATTGCATGAATAAACTAACTCTATCTTCATCCAAATATCATCATTCAAATACCGTCTATCGAGTCGGCTAGTTTTATAAAAATTTTTAGAAAATTTTGTTGCAAATATTTCTATGCAAACTTCGTTTGTTTAAGCCGCGACAGAGGATCGGTGGACCCTAGCGATTCGACAACAGATGAGCCTACCAGAATTTGGCGAAAAATATAGTTTCCCCAGCATTCACTCGTAAATACCTATTTTTTAGTAACATCAACCACATCTTACAAACTCAACAGAAAACGGCAAATCATTGATTTTGGCTGCATTTTGTCCATTTCGTTATTTCAAAAAGTAGTATAATCCTTACAATGTTGAATGCTAATAAAATATATGCAACTTTGTAGCCGACCTACAGAATTTCTAAAAATTATAAAATACTTCGCTCTCTCCATTTCAACCACTGCTGCCCTACTTTTGTCACATCCGCTTTGTTGCGTTCGTCGCATTCGCTCTGCCTTTCTGGCGGCTGTAGTGATTATCCGGCCGTTGACACATTTTAATTAACAAGGAAATTAGTTTAAATCCAAGCAGGAACCATAAAAATTAAAATTCCACGTTGATGCCATTATCTACAACAAAAACCAAAAAAACAAAATAGAGGCGACGAACTGTTGCAACTGACGGCGGCAAATTACATATTTACATAATGGCTGCGGCATAAAAGATTAATTATTTTTTTATTATTATTTTTATAGCAGCAACTTTCACGTCTATGGCCATGGTTAAGTATGATTAGTGCAGACACATCACTCACTCACCAGGTCGATGTTTTATGACACCTAAATACGAGTGGCTGATGTGGCTGGAGGATGGCGCAGAGCAGGCGAACAGATAGAAGGGATATCCGGTTGAAAGTGAACATTGTAGGGGAATGAACAAAGTGGCGGCATGAATGAAAGTGAAAAATAAATTAAAACGAAAATGAAAATGAAAAATTAAAATGTGCATAAAAACAAAAAATACTGTAACAAAATCAGAAAATCAGCTGCAAAATTATGCAGCGCAAGGTGGCAGCCGCACCCAATGGCATTCGAAAATTAGTACCCGTCATCATTAGCTCGTTCGTCCTCACCCATCACCATCATTTTTTGATATTACGCAAATTTGTATAAATTTACGCATTGAAGCACAAGCAATTTTTGTATTTTTAGTTTGCTTTTTTAAAGCAAAAATGTGTGGAATTAATTTGTCTTGAAAGCGAAAATTTCATATAAAGTAAAATGTGTTTTCTCATTAAAAAAATTAGTAAAGGAGTGACTGAATTCGTGTGGAATGGCGCGCCTTAAATACCCGGCGTGGGTTTGTGGTGAAATGTTAGGATATGAAGTATATTTTCGGATGGCCTCTAACCAACTTTGGTTTATTGATGGTAGCGCCTAAATTTGCTTTTCGGAAAAACAAATATGAAACTTATTTAATTTTATTTGTATGTAATATTTCTTCAAAATATATATAGTTTATATTAATAAGAAATATTTAGAAATCAAAAACTTTTTCTATACGGGAAAAAATTGTTACAGTCTGAAAAAAACTGCAATTTTCTAAATAAGATAAAGGGATTATTATACAGGGCCCGCCATCTATCGTTACGGAGTTGAACTAGATATTATTTGAAGAATGGGAACACTTAGCTGTCATCTGATTTGACAGAAAATTTGTTTTTTTCTTCCGCTGAACGAAAATGGTTGTGTATACGCTCAAAGAACGCTGGGAAATATTGCGACATTACTTTGAAAATCATGGTAATGTTGCAGAATGTGTACGAAAATTACGTACGGCAATGGGAAGAAGAAAAGCACCAAATGAAGCGTATGTGCGTTACTTTGCGAAAAAAGTAAGAGAAACTGGGTGGCTTATTTACAAACCAACGCGTGACCAACCAAAAACCGTGCTTACACCCGAAAATATTGCTGCTGTGGCCGAGAGTGTTCGTGCATCACCAGGAACATCAGTTCACCGTCGTTCTCAACAATTGGACATTTCGGAGACATCATTGAGACGAATTTTGCGTAAAGACCTTGGTATGACGCCGTACAAAGTCTAATTGGTTCGGCAGCTGAAGCAAACCGACCACCCAACGCGTTTTCGCTTCGCTTCATGGGCTTGGGATCGACTTGAGGAAGATTAAGACTTTTACCGAAAAATCATCTTTTCGGATGAAGCTCATTTCCATCTCGGCAGGTATGTTAACAAGCAAAATTGCCGCATTTGGGGCTCAGAAAACCCGCACGCACTCGAAGAAAAGCCGATGCTTTCACAACGAGTCACTGTTTGGTGCGGATTTTGGTCGAGAGGTATCATTGGTCCATTTTTCTTCGAAAATGAGCAAGGAGTGGCCGTAACCGTCAATGGAGAGCGTTATCGGGCCATGTTGAACGAATTTTTGTTCCGAGAAATTGAAGAGGAGGATATTGGTGGCATTTGGTTCCAACAAGATGGCGCTACTTGCCACACAGCGAATGCTACGGTCAATCTTTTGCGCACTGTCTTCGAAGATCGCATTATCTGCCGAAATTCTGATATCGAAAATGTGTTGAAAAATTGGACCGATCGTAAGGGATGGTGCATGGCTAGCCGAAGCAGCCATATGAATGAAGTTGTGTTCCATCATTAACCGGAAGGATTGCACTTCAAAATAAAAAAAAAAACAGTTTGGAAAAATATTGAGTAGTTTCTTTTTTATAGCATTTTTAATTCCGTAAAGTTATATGGCGGACCCTGTATATACCCAATATTTGGTGTGGAAAATTAAAAAAAAAAAACATTTAGAAAAATACATGTTATAGAAAATTTCTTACACAAAAAAAAAAAAAAAACGAAGAAAAGGGCGTCTATAAAAATAGATTCAAATGTACAGTGAGTCAAAAAAGTTCTCAGTGCTATAACTTTTATTCTAATGAAAATATAAAAAAATAGAAAACGATATTTTCTAAATGTATTTATTTATTACGTATCTGAACAAAAAACTAAATTAATTTCGACTTAGGTTTATAAGCTCAACCTTGAAAAGTAAAATAAGGCACGAATTGACATCAAAAAATTATTGGCGCAGGTGGCGTAATCGGCTTGCTTCATTGCAGCTGTAACGCGCTAATACTTTATGGGTCCTCCTTTAGACTGAATAACGGCCTGCAAACGTCTCTTCATACTATTTACCAGATTTGAAGTTTCGGAAGGTGTTATTTTATTTCATTCAGCAAATATTGCATCTTTTAGAGAATCTCCAGTTCCAGAAGATTCCATACATGTTCAATAGGATTTAAATCCGGCGATTGGGGGGGTATTTTAAGCTGTTTGCAATGGCATATCAAACACTCCTGCACAAGATAAGACGAATCTTTAAGAATGTATTGGGTCATTATCTTGTTGAAATTTTCAAGTTGTGCCCAGTTTTTTGACACTTGGACTATAAACTTTTTTTAAAAATGTCGCGATACACATGCTTATCCATTGTCTCATCTATGAATACGAGCTTTCCGACACCAGATGCCGCGAAAAAACCCCCAAACCATCACATTTCCTCTACCGTGTTTAACTGTTTTGAGCAGGTTGTCCTCTTGAAGCTCTTTATTTGGCTTTCGCCAAATCTTTTGTGCTCCATCTGACCCAAATAAATTGAATTTTGATTCATCACTTAATATGGTGGTGTTCCAAAAAAAGTCGGGCTTATTTAAATGCTGTTTAGTAAATTCTAGCCTCTTTTTCTTATTTACCTTCGAAATGAAGGGTTTGCGACGAGGAACACGGCCATGATACCCAGTCTTAAATAGGGTATTCCGAACAGTTTGGGCATTGAAATTGATTTCAAATGAATTTTGCAGGGTCTCGCACAATTTGACAACCGAAGCTTTTGGATTTTGTGCCACCTTGGACAGCCCAATTCGCTAATGTCGTTCGCTTAATTTTTTAGGGCGCCCAGATCTGCTCTCCGGAGCTATTTTGCCGGTATTGCAATAATGCATAACGATATTTCGAACGCTGGACCATGATTTATCGGCAAGTTTGCCAATTTCGCGATAGGATTTTTTTCCAAAATACAGTTTCATCATTAATTCACGTAGTGCTAGGGAAATTTCAGCATCTATAAAAACAAGATTGAATATATTTTTTGTTCGAAATAAAATTTTTAAATATTTTTTTTGGACATTTGAGACGGGAAATGAATAATACTGATCTGTAAACTTTTTATACCAAATTTGCGGAAAAGTGCGTTTTGCTCATAAGAATCCAAGGGTAACTTTCAGAGTCGGTAAGAGTCAGATAAATATAAAAATTAATAGCTACCTAATTTTATTGACAATAGAACAAATTTAGGGGGTAGCATTAAGAAAAAAAAAAATGTTTTTGGTCATTTTAGTGTGCATTTGAGCTTACATATTTACACTTCATCACATCACTCTGTTTTTTCATATTATTTGCATTATTTTTCATGTTCCATTTTTTTGCTATTATTTTTCTAAAAATATAGCGCAATGTGTACAAAAGCATTATGAATAAAAGTGCTAAAGTTTGTAAAAAAAAATTTTCAGAATAAATTCTTAAAATTTTCAACTTTCTATTCAGAATTTTTCGAACATTTCTGGGTATACAGTTTCATAGCCTATTCAATTTTAATATAATAAAATGTAAGTTCCAAATTATTTAAAAATCGTGTTGATATTTGCCATTTTTTTGCAAACCATGTTGCCCATTTTATACCCATTAAAAGATTTGCAAATTTGAACAGTTTGGTTTTTGCTGCAGCCAGTTGGGTGTTACGGCGTGAAAAATAAAGATAAAAAAGAGAAAAGAGAGTATAAAGGCAGACAGTAATTCTGGTGACATGAGCATCGAATGTGATGCCTAATCTCGTAGACTAATCGACGTAGATATTGATAAGCCATCTGTCTATGTGCACAAATCAATTTAGGCAGGAATCTCCGGAATGAGCGAACTGCCATTCTGAGCGCCCGTCAAGCGGCACTCAAGACACTGCCATACTGTGAGGTTAAGTCCTCTCTGGTCTTTGAATGTATGGAGAAACTGATTTTTTTAGGAACGCATCCGGCTTATATGGGTTCCCGGACACAGGGGCATAACTGGGAATGAAGTGGCGGACACCTTGGCTCATCCTTGCTAAGGGATAACAAACTATCAAGGAGAAGGTTAGAGTGAAGAGGTAAGGTTAAGGAAGGTTAGCTGCTGCCAAATAATGGAGCTACGCCAGGCCAGATCCTTACTGGGAGTGCCATCAAAAGAGTTTTAGGAGACACATAATCTTCCCTAAGGAAAAACTGAAAGTGCTCACGGGCATTCTCATAGGCCATTACAGATTCGCGCAGTCATCCGTATAGGATTGGGATATGGTGCAATAATCCTTTGTCGTGTCTGCGAACAATCCTCGGAGACTCCAATTCACCTTCTTCTTGAATGCAGCAATACAGCGCGGAGAAGTGTGAGAAATCTCGGCCAATTACAGCCACGAGAAAGGCAAATTCGCTGAGCCCAATCCAGCTCTACCTTAAGTTGAATAAAGGAACTGCGGTTAGTTGAAGTGCTGTGGTGAGTAGAGCACACAAAAGACCATAAGGTCGAAGTGCAAAGCTCCAATCAATAATCTACCTTTCTAATATCGCTAAGATCGCAAAATCGTGGAGTCGCGCCGGCAAGTGGGCTCTTATTCGGTTGCTCAAAAACTGCAGATTAGCTAAAAAAAAAATCTTTAAAGAAGAGTTAACCTCGACTGTGGCTTCATTGTAGTAGTTTTGTAAACAAAATTTACTATACCCTAATGCATTAGTGCGCATGGGTATAATAATGAAACAAAGTCCAATTGCGTGCCACTGGCTTAATGACTTTATAATGACGCATTAAAAATTCTAAAACCCTTCCGGCCCCTTTTTTATTGGTAATTGCCAAAATAAACAAAATTACATAAACAACAGCACGCCTAATACCATGCGATTTCATACCATAAAGGAGGGGGAGGCTTTATAAGTTGAAATTTTTAAGTACGAGTTATGGCCTTTATTGCAGCCGAAGCATTTGTAAACACATAAACAACAGCGTTACGCTTTCTGATTAAATCCAACAATAAACGTAAAATTTTACGCGCTTGTTTGTTTTCTTCAAAAATTTGCTGGTTTCATTGAAGGATAATAAGCAAAAGAAAACGTAAAAGGGTAAAATCTAAATTCACCATAAAAGGTAAATTATTAGCAAACACGCTAATGTTCTACAGCGCCGGCGGCAGCACCACTGAACGTTCGTTCGCCTCCGATTGCATTCATTGTTGGTTGAATTCTTTTTTATATAAACATTTGTTAATAAGCGTCGAAGCGAGATACGAGTACAGTGGTGGGCATAGAAAATTGGATAACAAAAAATCAAAATCTTGTGCACTTAAATTTTTTTTCCTCGTTCACTCCTCTCGGGAGTATAGGGCTCTTTAATCGTACACGGTTCTGTGCTGTTGTCTTTGCACCGTCCCTTGAGATGTTGGCATCTGCTAGTTTGCGCAACATCGCCTTTCTCCAAGTGTTTTTGGTCGATCGCGGCCACTGTTCCCTTGCGGATTCAAGTCATTCTCGTGAAGCCATCCTCGTGATGCTATCTAGTGGTTTTCTCAGGGTGTGACCTATCCATCGCCACTTTCTGCGATTGATTTGCCTAAGGATGGGTTCCTCGTTCGTTAATCTCCACAGTGCGTCGTTACTGATGGTGTTTGGCCAGAATATTTTGCAGATGATGCGGAGGCATTTGTTGGTGAAGGACTGTAGCCTCTGTGTGGTGGGGTTATAGACCAGCCATGTTTCGCTTCGGAACAACAATACGGACTTTACGAATGAGCCGAATATTCGTAGTTTACTGCGCCTGGAGATTTGCGAACTCCCCCATACTGTGTGCATTCGCCCGAATGCCGCACTTGCTGTGTTTAGCCTGCAGTTGACATCTTCATCTGCTCCGCCATCTGCAGTGATGATGCGACCTCGGTAGTCTAGCGTAAGTGCACTAGCCTGCCATCCCAGAGGTTGTGGGTTCGAATCCCACGTCAATCACGGTTCTTGCACTTTTCCAAATTTACCTACTTTCCCTGTATAAAATACCCTATCATTTCCATCCTTACACCTGAAAAATAGTCTGCGCATTATTTGCATTGCGGCTGCTAAAACAAGCAAAACAGAAAAAACACACAGTTACACATTGCATCATTCGCGCCAGCAAGAGGAAGCGGGCAAGAGCGTAATAGCGCAGACACACCAAATTTAGTGAAGTCCTCAACCATCTGTGCGATTTTTCTGGCAGAAAAATGTGAAACACAGATGGCGCTCCAAGCAGTAAGAAGGCGTTGTTCCTAAGCAACGACAGGTGGGCATTTCCACCATTTCGGACTGGAAGGGGCAGGTTAATCACCTACCCTGGCAGAAATGAAATAGATTAACGTAACCAACGCAACACAAAGACGTACGGCAATATTCCTATTAAAATTGTCCCTGAATATAAATATCTTGATAATACGAGTATATTAAACTCTAAACATAAGTAGCTACAAAAAACATCTGGATAAAAAATTTTGTGAGGCTTGGAATAAATGTCACTTGCAATAAAAAACAAAAAAATACATGCACGGACATGACTAGTTGACTAAATGACAATACAAAACATTGTTTACAAGCGCGCGGAAGCATTTTGTCGAGAGCAAACGCGAAAAAAGAAAATCAGTAATGGATTTCAAAAGTAATAGTGAGACTGCCATACACTTGGCTGGAAAATCCCAACCCGCTATTTTTCGTGAGCTCGAGTACCTTAAAGAAAATAAAGTTTTTGTTTATTGCACCATTACAATGATACTGGTAGCATCGCGAAACGTCATCGAGGTGGTCATCAAAAGACTGTAACGTTACGTGAAAAGGTTCAAAAAGTGAAGAAGCGACTTGAGCGAAATCCCTGACGAAGTGCCAATCAAATGGCAAAAGAACTGAAAATATCTGACCGTAGCATCAACGCATACTGAAAAATGATCTCAAAGTGCAAGCCTTACAAGATCAAAAGGCGCATGATCTCACACCAAAGCAACAACAAGTCAGACTTGAGAGAGCGAAAGAGTTGCTTCGCTTGGCCGAGAGCGATCAATTTCCGTACATTGTGTTTTCTGACGAGAAACTGAGTAATTCGTAAACTCGCAAAACGATAGGGTTTATTTGAAATTTCATATGAAAATTTGAGTCATCCGCTGTAACCGCAAATGAGCGCTCGCCAATCGTTTTCATCGAGCCTGGCGCCAACGTAAATGCGAGATATTATCGGGAAAGTATTCTGGAGGTTGCTTTGAAGCCGTGGACAGACAAACATTTCGGTGGCGGACCATGGACGTTTTAACAAGACTCAGCACCTTCTCACAAAGCTCGAGTGAACCAAGAATGGCTAAAAAACAAGGTTCCACGGGATGTCCACGGGATGGCTTTCAAATTCACCAGACGCGTATCCGATAGGTTATTCTAAAGTCCGAATCTTTTAGTCTCGAAGTGCTGAAAAAAACCGTTGTTCGCGACTGGGCCAAAAACCTGCAAGTCACATTCGGGAAGCTCGCAATCCATTTCCGGACCGTCTCAAGGCCATAGTCAAGGCAGTCATATCGAGCAAAAGTACTTTGAATTTAATAAAAGGTTACACTTCGAGTGCCGGGCTCTGCAAATCCATATTTGTTTTATTGCACGTTGCTTTAGTCTACCGGTAAACAGACTCCCTCGCATCTTGGCTAACGAAGCAGTAAGTCAGGGATCGCATTGAGTTAAGAAGTGCATCTCAATTAAGATTATTTGGCCTCTGAGTATTAACATGGGCGGAATCATCTAACACTGGCTTTGTGACGGTCATTATAATCTGCAAAAAAATATATACCAAAAAGATTCAGGGCGTTGGTTACTTAGGCAACAAAACTGGTTCTGGATCACAATATTTTCTGTCGTACCTTCAACTCACCCCGGGTAGAAGAAACATCAGCGTAACTGTAACTGGGCTATAATGAGAGCTCATAGTAGACCTAACTTGTACAATCTAATTAGTTAATTTGAGAGATGTGAACTCCTTGAATTTGCCTAGTTATTCGAACTCTATAGGTTGGATTAAGGGGACCCGGTGGTCTAGAAATTTCAAAAAATTGATTTTCTGTTTTTTTCGTTATTTCGAAAGTATAGTATCTTAAAAATGTACTGTGAAATTTGCAATGCGGAAACCCAATATTATAGCTTCTACAGCCCACTAATTAAGTAGAGAGAGGTCCGCGCGCTCTTGTACCTCAAACTTTAAACTCATTTAACTCGAAACGACTTTTTTTCGGTCAGGCGTTATAAAAGAAAACAAAAAAACTATTCAACTGAAAAATGGACAACACCGCCTAGGTCCAATTTTTCGGGAGGGTCAACTTCAGTGCCATCTTTGAAATTATTAAAATAAAAAAAAAATTTCATTTTTGTATGTCAAAGAAGTTAAATACAAAGCCTAAAAAAATTAAATATGGTTTTTTAATTTTTTTATTGTAAAAAAAATTCTCAAAATACTCTAAACTTTCGAGCTCTAGACCACCGCGACCCCTTAAATGAAAATTAGGTGCTTATCACTCAGTTCTTCGCCGTAATACTCTTTCGCACACATTTGCGAGTCATTATATCACAACGGCACGTTGTTAGTGCCAACCCAACACAATCAGCTTATCCACCTTTCCTTGCCCGTCACTGTATTACAATACACCCATACATTGGCGCACACACGCACATTAGAATATTTCGCAAGTAAACTCTTACAAAACCAGTTAACAAAGGGCAGCGAAAGGGTTTCATGCTTTTAGCTAATGATGCTAAATATTTAGGCAGGAAATTGCCGAAGATGCGCTTTTGATCGTTTTATTCATATTAATGAAATTTACTGTGGTTATTATTATTAATCGCAGCCGCAAAGCTTATTAAATTTGTTACATTTGTTCATTTTTGCTGCATGAAGAGCTAAGGTTAGTGGGTCACAAAGAAATATGTTTGGGTAGTTTTAAGAAGGTCGCAATTTAAACAGATGAAATTTGAATTTTTTTGATTAAAATTATATAAAGCGACTATATTTTAAATCTTTAAGAAAGAGGTTAAACTATTGCCAGCAGAGATATTAAATACTTTTGTTTCGCATGAAGTAAGTAAAGGAAGAGGTCGAAATAAGTTTACTGAGAATTCAGTTCTTATCGTCATAAGGCCGTGCCCAAGCTGAAGGTTTGCCATATTATAGATTATAGACGGCTGACTATGTGAGGATAATAGCGTTGCCTGTCACCGTAGTGGAATTTATGCATGCAGACAGCAGGCCCTGTTTTGTGAGTATAAGCATAAAAAAGTGGGTCTCCAACAGTGGTCGCCCTTGGCAAGCACTGACATAAAACTACCAATCATATTTATATGACTTAGGTTTATTTTGCTTAAGAGCTGTCGGAAAATGGCCGCAGTTTCATTATGAAACTAAAAGACTGGTTCGAAAAAGCTAAGCACTGACTCGTTGTGAGTGATGCATAAAAAGTGAGCCACTGTTTATTTTAGAAAATTTTGCGTATCAGAGATAATTTTGTTTTTATAATTTACTCATGATGTGGATTCAATACCTACGTTTCACTACATAAGCACAGATCCTTAGGCACTAAAGTAATGTTTTTTTCCTCTTATTACCTTTGAGTTAAATCTCAACATGCTATTGGGTGTCGCTAATATTTAATAATAAATTATTTGACGGTATGAATGATTTGCGAACTGAAAATGGGAGAAAACGTTATACAAATTTCTCAAAGCAACTTCAGTGCACTTACGAAAAAAAAAAACAATTAGATGCTCGCATTAATAAACGATTTAAAAAATATTTATTGGAGAAGAAGGAAAAGGGTCTTCATAATCGCGAAATGGTGAAAAAGTTGTGACTATGTAGTGAAAGATCGAAGAGGAAGAGAAAAAGACTCTTGATGTATACCGTACTTTTTTCAATTTCAAACATTTATTAACAAAAAATAGTTACAAATTTAATCTTCAAAATAATAGTCATTGCTAGCGACACATTTTTCCCATCTCTCAGGCCAAAACAATTGGCCATCTCTGGTCGCAAACCAATCCTCGAGTCATTTTTTGGCTTCTTCGTGAGAATCGAAGCGCTGCTCGGAAAATGCGTGGCCCATCGATGCAAGCAAATGATCGGAAGGCACCAAGTCTGGTGAGTAAGCCGCATGCATCAGCGGCTCCCCATCGTACGTCTCCACCAATTCCCGGGTCGCTCTTTTTCGATGTGGCGTTGCATTGCCATCAAGAAAAATTACTTTGTGACGCCGATCGGCATATTCTGGACGTTTTCGGTGAATAGCGCTGTTCAAATCGGTCAATTGTCGTTGGTAGCGTGCACCGTCAACTGTTTCACCTGGTTTTAATAGCTCGTACCAAATCATACCACGCTGATCCCAGAAAACACACAGCATTGCCTTGCGGCCGAAGCGATTTAGTTTGGCCGTTGTTTTTGGCTTGTAGCCGGGCGGACCATACGATCGTATACGTTTGGGATTGGAGAAATACACCCATTTTTCATCACCCGTAACGATTTGATGCAAAAAAGACTTCCTTTTGAACCGGGAGAGCAGCATTTCACAAGGAGTTTTTCGATGTCCACAAATCGTAGTTTGAAGGCACGAAATTCGAAATTTTTAAGAGCGACAAAAATGCATTGTTGTATGAAACGTAACAAACAATGAACTGAATATTGTTGACATATGACAGATGAAAAAAAACAAGACATTTGGGAAGGTTTAAATATACTCCTAGCGACATTTATGGACTAATAGCTGAAAGACTCATTTCATAGGTGTCTATGTACATAAGAAGCCCAAACATAGTTATTATATATTAAAAACTATATATTTATTAAACACCAAATTTAACTATTTAAATGTAAGCCCTATAAACTTCCCAAAACCAAAAAAGACAAAAAATTATAAGTTAAAACCATAAAACAAAAATTGTATTAATCTATATTTATTTATTTTATTTTTTATTTTATTAAAAACCTTTCAAAACGCAAAAAAAGTAAAAACTGAAAATAAATTGTATACGTTGTTTTTAATTTTTTATTTATTTATTTATTGTATTTGTTTAAATTGTTTTAGACATTGGATAGCTCAATTTATTAAGAACGTGAATGCAAATCTTTTCTTGTAGGAAGACTGAAAACTACAAAAAAAAATTAAAAATGAAAAAAAAAATTATTTATTTTTGGTGTTGGTTTGCATAATTTTGGACTCTTGTGAAAGAAAATTAAAAGTTCAATTTAAATAAAATCGATCTCTAAATCTTTCTTTCTAAATTTATGGGAAAATGCATTTTTCCATAGCAATTATTTCGCGGCACGAATAAATATTGAATAAATAATAAAAAATATGTACAAAAGTTATATACTTAATTAATTAAATATATTAATTTATTAAAAAAATATACGTCTATTTTTTTGCTGTGGACAATAGAAAAAATTTAGAGGTAGCATCAATAAAAACACTTTTTTGTTTTTGAGCAATCCTATGGCCTTTGTAAAGTGTGATTAGATTGGAGATGCTTCTTCCGGTAGGATTTTTTGACAGATCACGCGTGACTGCTGTCAAACTAAATACATAATTCTTTTCAGTATTCATTGACATTTCATCATGGAAAAACTTACGCCTCAACAACTTTTACAAATCGTAAAATTGTACTAGAAAAATCGACACCCTGTGAAAAGTGTTCATCGCGCGCTCAGGCCAACTTATGGTGTTCAGCGATGAGGCCCATTTTTAGCTTAATGGCTATGACAATAAGTAAAGTTACCACATTTGGGCTGAAGAGCAACCCGAAGCTATTCCAGAACAGCCATTACATCTATTGAAAACAACCGTTTGGAGCGGCCTATGGGCTGGAGGAATCATTGGTTCATATTTCTTCAAGGACGTGATCGTGCCACGACAAAGGACTTTTTGATGTGGGAAATTGAAGCCCGTGATCTCCAGAACATTTGGTTCCAACAAGACGACGGACGGCGCTACTTGCCATACAGCTCGTGAAACAATAGATTTACTGGGTCGTACGTTTTTTTTTAAAGAGGTTGAAATCAAAATGTTAGAAACATCTGAAGGGTGCTGTCACACGAATGGTATGTGAGGCACGCTCACACTAATACTATAACAATCCTCCACCTGCGCTAATTCTACCCTGGGACCACAAAAGTATAACTTCTGGGTAGAGCAGGGTCCTTTCCTGTAGGCATATGAAGGCTATGCACCGTCGATAGTCCCAATTACTCCCACTGTGTTTATAGGTGGTTCCAAAGTAAAGGAGAAATCGGAAAACTTGCAGTAGTGTTATCTTAACTCACTACCGTCTTGTCTTCTGTACGATACTGTATTGAGAGTTTCACTGAAACGTCTGTGCTTGTTGTCAGTTCGTTAGAAACTCGTATATATCTCGTATGAGGGTGTTGGAGGGCGGTTGATGGCCCAGGGCTTGCTCTAGGATAGCTCGTTCCTCTCTAAAGCGGTCGCAATAAAACATGACATGTTCTGCGTTTTGGTCAGTATTCGGGCAGTTTGGACAAAAAGGGCTGTCTGCCAGTTTAAAACGTTGCAGATATTCCTGAAAACAGCCATGTCCGCTGAGCAACTGCGAAAGGTGATAGTCGGTGTCTTCGTGTTTTCTCACTAACCACTCATCAACACGTGGTATGAGTTTGTAGGTCCAACGACCGCTTTGTGACTCATCCCACCGCTGCTGCCACCGGCCTATTTTCAGCAGTCACTCCGCTGCTTTTTCAACTTGTGTGGGCCGCGATTCTTGTCCATTATAGAGCCGAAACATTTCATCTGCCAAGAGGTTTAGAGGTATCTTTCTGGCTATTACGCAGACTGCATCATCAGACACCGTTCCATACGCGCAAGCTATACGCAGCGCGACTTGCCTGTATGTCTAGGTGACTTCCTGTAGATTAGACTTTTTGGTCCCCGCCCAGATAGGTGCAGCATAAAGAATTATAGAGTCAGCAACCAATGACAGTAGTCGTCTGCGATTTCCCTGGGACCCTCCTATATTAGGGAGAAGTCGCGTCAGCATTTCAATGTGCAAATTACCTCTCGCCTCAGGCCAGTGGATTGCTCTCCAAGATCGTGTGATGTCTCACCTTTGGAATTTTATTTGTGCTGATATGCAAAGTTTAAATGTTTTGTGGATAAACCAGCTTCGATTGAGGCATTGGAAGAAAACATTACTGAAGTTATTCAGGCGATACCGACCGAAGTTCTCCAACGACTCATTCAAAATTGGTTTACGGCGCAGTTACGGTCAACCTGTGAAAAGGATATCTTTAAAAAATAAATGTCCTGCATGGTTCTACATAAAAATAATAAAGATTGCATAATCAATTTGAATTTATTTTGTTTTACTCCAATTTAAATACGATACCTTGAAATTGATCGCCCTTTATTTCATTCAAAATTTGATTAAGCGAATCAGTTGTATTTTGTTTGCGTTAATTTGTATTTCATTTTATGATTCCATGAGAGAAAATACGAAAAATTTCGGAAATACGATAGAAAATTTAATTATGTAATATCTTAGAATTGCAAATATTTGAATTTTGATAAAACTGCCTACAAAACATTGGTGAATCCTACTGAATAGGAATTCATGCTGTACGTTCATTGGAGATGCACATTTGTGGGCACAAACTTGTGTATGAAGAACTGCATTCTTAGGCATACACAGGCGGATAAGGAAATTTGTAAGCTGGGCTGAGTTTTCTAGACTAATATTTTCTATTAAAGTTCTCACTTCCATTTTTATCTGATTAACCGTTTATGCATCTATGGAATCGTATTACTAAATGCAAGGAATCTAAGAAACAATTCCACATAAAATGGAATAAATAAATACGAGTGAATTTCTATATATCGTTTAAAATATTTCAGATGCATCAAATCAATCAAACAATTCAAGGGAAATAAATTACTCTAAGTTATACGAAAAGTACTTCGTTAAGAAAGTGTTCTATTACTGGAGTTGCCGAACGTGAAAGTTAGCTATATAACAAAAGAAAAAAAGGGAATTCATTCCTTCCTTCCTGCCATTTGTTTCGAGGTATTGAGCCCTTAAGCTCCTTCTTTGATATGCAATTGCTGTGGTTTGATGAATGTGTAGTATTTAATTTACTTATTAAATCTGTTTTTATGCTTCCAATAATATTTATGAAATGCACTATTAAAATTGCTAAAATAACTTTCGACTGCAAATTTCGTACGGTTTCATGCAAATAAACACTGCTGCAGTTGTGTAAATAATAACATGAAATTACACACATACAAATATTTATTTATATAAGTGCCTGACTTTGATTTGGATAAAAAGTGTGCGAAAGTAGGCTAACAAATTTAAAATTCTTGAATTTCATAAAGCGCATCCAAAAACGGGTCACTAGGACTAGGCGTATGAGTTACCTATGCATACTTAGTAGCACATATACATACATATATGCATGTACATATCATGCAACAGAGTATATGCATCTACCACGTAGTGAAAAGCTATAGTGCCCAGCCAAAAATTCTAGTTCATGAATAGTAAATTGATGGAAGAAGCCATACTAGTCCCAGAGTGGTTAGAATTGTACTAGTTGTAACAGTTGTAAAATTACCATGCATGCAAAAAAAAAGTCTTTTATTAAAAAAAATAATTTTTCCTGTTCTATAACGAATATATTATATATAAATGTAAATCGAGTCAATCATAAAATTCAAATTTTTTTGTTACTTCAAAGATTTTTCGTATAGTCAATCGAAAGCACAAGTACAGTTTGTGTCAGAAAAAAGGAACCGCGATTATTCATGAAGTATAAAAGATATATATTTAAAAATTTTTTACATGTAAGTATGTACAAAACTACGAGTCGCAATTTCTCAATGAGCTGTGTGTCTCCATCGTTGTCGAGTATAGCCTGGCATCTTCTTCTTGGACCAGCTTTTCTGCGTAGCTCGTCGACAAACAATACTAGATTTTGCTAACTTGATGCACAAGTTGCTTTAAATCATGGACTCTGGCGTCTGGGAACTGGAAAGGCCAGTACAACACTCTGATGTCATTTTCTTGTTTTGTTGTTTCTCAATGTGTTTTTCTGAGAGCAGTGGTTTCGATGATGTGGGACGGTAGGATATGTTCGCCTCCTTCACTCGACGGTCGATGGTGTTGATACTCACATCTATTCCCTTTCTAACAAGAACTGATCGTGCTTGGCGTAGTCACAAAGAAGGGTCCCGCTTAAAAAGTTGGACGATTAGTTTATCCTGCTTTTTTGTCGTCACTCGCTTCAAGCAGCGCTCGGAAAAGTCATCAACATTTTGATTTTTTAATCTTTTTTGCAGCCGCGGAGTAGTATAATTTCGGCCCTTTCGAATGCGTGCACAAAAATACGGCGTCAAAATGCTTCGCGTACTTCTCACTCAGTTTCATTTGGTTGCGTTTCCGGGAAAGTTTCGAACGACACTAACCTGAGTTAGCACCGGCGGCAAAAAGCAGAAATATATCTTGAAGTTACAAGAAAAAACCGGTTCTTTTCTTCTGACACAGACTGTGGATTTAAATAAAAGACAACATTTAATAGAATAACACTAGAGCTACAGAATTTGAAATGCATATAAATACCGATAGCTCCAGCTGCTACTTTCCCGGCTCCCGTAATGTAATTATTTATAATTAAAGTGTGGTTACATTTTAAGGGCCGATATTAAATGTAAACCACATCTAAACGTCAAGGTTTTACAGCATTTTGTTTGACATTTTTCAATTCCAGACTAACTCAATTTGAACCATGGAAAGATACACAATCGAGCAACGCATTAAAGTTATTCAGGCTTATTACGAAAACGGGCCTTCAAATAAAATGCATATCGCGCACTTCGTGATTTTTTCGGTCAATTTAATCGTCCAAATGTGCGTACAATCGGAAAAATTGTGCAAAAGTTTGAGCAAACCGGGTCTGTAAGAGATGGGAAAACACCAGTGCATGCTCGTACAGCTCGTACTGCAGAAAATACTGCTGCTGTTCGCGATAGTGTGGTTGAATAGCCGTCCACCTCAACTCGTCGTCCTGCCCAACAATTGCACCCTCACGCTAGTCGTTGATGAGCATTATGTATAAAGACTTGCATTTACACGCCTACAAGATGCAATTGACTCAAGAACTTAAGTTGAATAATAAATAAAAAAAATGAATAAAAAAAAATGCAAAAAATTGTGTTCGCTATATATTGGTCTGGAACTGTTTGTGTCTGTTCTGAACTATTTCGTTAACTGGTCTACTGCTGATGAGCGTTGTTGCAAGCGCTGACAATTTATATTTTGAAAGACATTTATTTATTTTTTCAACTGTTCCGAAACGAGTGATTTTAATCCAAACTTGACCTAGTGCTTTTTGTGTCTATTATAAATTAGTTCTTTACTTGGTTTAATGCTGATTTGGAGGCTGACTAGTTCGCTAAATGGTAAAAGTTGATAATAAAGCGTTTTTCAGTAAGAGCGTTTCAACTTTTTTTTTGAATAAAACACAAACGGTTTGACTTTTTTAACTAATTTTTTTTTATTACCACGTTCGAACATATACATTTAAGTATGAAATTCGATTTTTTTTGCATGACCACCGCGTGCACGTTTTACGAAGTCCAATCGTTCAACCCAATTTTCGACCACTCTTTTGCATAAATCGGCCGAAATTACAGCAATTTCGCGATCAATATTGGCTCTGAGCTCACAAATCGTCGCCGGCTTGTTACTGTAGACCAATGACTTCACATAACCCCAAAGAAAATAGTCTAGAGGCGTCAAATCACACGAGCGCGGCGGCCATTCGACCGGTTCGTTTCTGGAAATAATGCGCTCATCGAACTTCCTCTTCAACAAATCAATTGTAGCGTGTGCTGTGTGGCTTGTGGCCCCGTCCTGTTGAAACCACATGTCGTCTAAGTCCATACCATTCAATTGCGGCCAAAAATAATCGTTTATCATGTCGCGGTATCGATTTCCATTCACAGTAACGTGGCGATCGTTCTCGTCAACGAAAAAATATGGGCCAATTACGCCGCCGGCATGTAAACCACACCAAACAGTGATTTTTTCGGGATGCAACGGTGCCTCATGAATCACGTGTGGATTGCTTTCTGCCCAGTAACGCATATTTTGCTTGTTGACAAAGCCATTGAGCCAAAAGTGAGCTTCATCACTGAAGATGATTTTTCGACTTTAAACTTTCTTAACAGAACACGCATTTTTATAATAAAATTCAATGATTTGCTAGCGTTGCTCAAGTATGTAGCGTTCCATGATGAAATGTTTACTAATGAAGTTTACAAATGACAAGCGAAAAATAAAAAATATTGCGTCGTTCGCCTTCCCTATCGGAAAAAAGTTGAAGCGCACCTATTGAAAAACGCCTTATAACATCTCGTAGGACATTCATTGAATATTTCAATTAGTTTAAAACTGGTGATTTTCTAAAAAATTGGACCAGTGTTTTTTGGCCCTATTTTAAACTAGTTCGTTAAGTGGTCTAATGCTGATGCAATGGTTGATAATCAATATCGCTTAGGACATTCATTTACTTTTTCAACCAGAAGTGGTGATTTTCGCCACAAACTGGACCACTCTGTTTGTGTCTATTTGAACTAGTTCTTTAACTGGTTCTTAAGCTGGTGCAAAGTTGATGCAGATGCTGATAATTGACATTTCAAATGACATTTATTTACATTTTCAGCTCCGAAATTGTTGTTTTTTGGCTGATTTAGAGGCTGGCGAATTCGTTAAATGGTGTGCTGCGGATGCAGAAGTTGATAATTAATATCCCATAGGGCGTTTACTTAATTTTTCAACTAGTCCAAAACTGGTGATTTTCGTCCCAAATTGGGCCAGTGTTTTTTGAACTATTACTATTATGAACTAGTGCGTTAAGTGATCTAATGATGATGCAGGGGTTGATAATTACTATCTCATAGAACATTCACTTACTTTTTCAACAAAAAGTGGTGATTTTCGCCACAAACTGGACCAGTCTGTTTGTGTCTATTTGAACTAGTGCAAAGCAAACTGATAGTAAGACAGTTTAGAAGTAGTAAAATTTACTGCAGGGTGTATGTAGCACATTTTCGTTTATACAAACAATTCACGCTGCTGAGCATCTGAGCTCCTGAGCAAGATATTTGCAGCTGTTGTGCAAGCTAAGTGAGCATTATGCAAATTGACATGAAATCAATAAATATAATGTTCAATTCCAAAAGTGCTCTGGCAAACAATAAACACACACTTGCACAAACATATATGGTGTGCTAATGTATTAGTGCACATTTTGCCGTAAATATTTCATGCCCGTCAGATATTGTTTGTTTTTTATATACTTGCAACAGCACTTACAGTGTGAGCCCACATACAGTTACCTGCCTACATAGATTTAGATAACAGTGATACACAAATTATAGGTACTTTGAGTGATGGAAAGTGATGCTCCACTTTGGATGCAATACAATTTCCTGCTTTCACCAGCTAAACGAATGTTTACTTAGATTTTGAATACTTCATACGTACGTACATAGTTTTTGTTGCTTCAATGGTTTTTCACTCGATTTTTGCAAGCTAGCATTTTGAATCGAAGCTAAGCATTCGTTACTTTTCCGGCGGTATTATTAGATTATCAATTGAATTTTCTTCTAAAAGGTAAATATAAATGCAGGAAATTGAAGTAATTACATTTGCAAGGAATAAAAAAAAAAGTGAAAGAGTGCACTAGTGCGAAAGAGGGGCGAGAAGCGAATGAGGAAAAGTGAAGTAGACAAAAGATTGCGTGCAAAAGAAAAAAATATGATTTGTCAGGAGACCAAAGCAAAAGGAATGTGAAAAAAGTGAATGGTTTTGGGAGCATTTTTTCCACTGATGGGAAGTGCTTGAAAGCCAATTTTTTTAAAGGAAAGAAAGATTGTGCAAGGAGATTCTTGGAAAATGAAAAATGCGTGATAAGACAACGAAAAATTTCAGTACACAAGTAAAAATCTTGAGGAGTATGAAAATACTAAATGGAATATGCAAGTACAATTAGGTCAGTTTAAATTTTCTTGATATCGCAGTTAAATATTTCTTTTTAATATGAAAATTACAGTTAGGCAGTTAGACCGCTCAAGTGGCAGAAAAAATATGTATACATTTTTCGACATCCTTTTGCAGCGGGTCAATTAAATAAATCAATATTCGAAAAAGGCACAGGCCGTTGAAATTGTGAACGATGTTTATGGTGCCGATACTCTAACAGTTAATAACGTACAATTTCAGTTTCGTCTCTTCCGTTCAGGCATTTTGGATGTTAAAGAAAATGTAGATAAAAACACAGTAATAATCGAAGTTGACTGGCCGGCATGCTAGTAGTCATAGCATCGCTCAGGAGCTAAAGAACGGCCATATAATATAGGGTTTTCCAAACAGAGGTGTTATTTTGATATTCAAAGAAAAATGCTATTTTTTAATATTATATAAATGGTCGGATGTTTATTTCATTATAAAGAGGAAGGTATGCCATTAATAGTCGAAAATAACATCAGGCAAATGACCACCACGACCACGCTTACAAGACAATATTCTTTTCATGAAATTTTCCATAACCGAATTGCAAAGCTGCTGCCCTATGTCCTCGATAGCCTCACGAATTCCATCTTTGAGGTCTTGAATCGACCCTGAGCTGTTCGCGTAGACCTTCCCTTTCACGTGGCCCCAGAGAGAAAAGTCACAAGGTGTTAAATCACAAGATCTCGGTGGCCAATTGTGATCATTTCTAAGAGAGATAACACGGTCCGGAAAGTTTTTCCGTAAAATAATAGTGGTTTGTTGAAAATAAACGTTGCCCAGATCAATACCATCCAACTCCGGCCATAAAAATCGTTAATCATCTCTCGATAGCGCAACCCTTTAGTTTTAAAAAAGCTCGATGTTCGGGAGCCCCACCACTTAACACCAAAAACAATGATGCATCGAATTTCCATCGGCGAAGCCTTGGCCAAACGGAATGAAATCGACCTATTTCTTAAATGGAGGGTTACTGGAGATGGGAAATGGGTCATATACGACAATATAGTGCAAAAAATAGCAGAACTAATGGTCAGGAATGTTATACTGTGAATTTGGTGGGACTTGAAAGGAATCATTTTTTATGAATTTGTTCCGTAAAATCTCTACTGACAACAACTGTACCGTTTGAAGTTAGCGATTGACCAGAAATGGTCCGAATTGGCCAAGAGAAGAGGTCTTGTGTTCCATCAGGACAACGCAAGGCACAACACGTCTGTAGTGACTCACCAAAAACTTCGGGAGCTTGGTTGGCTTGGTTTGAATACATCCGCCATATAATCCGGACCTGGCAGCAAGCGATTACCACCTTTTTCTCTCATTGCAAAACTTCCTCAGTGATAAGAAATTCGTATCAAGAAAAGATTGTGAAAATCGATTACTAGACTTTTACGCGGATAAAGACCAACATTTCTATGAGAGGGCTTGCTTAATTTGAAATTTTCTTTCATGTGTGGCATGAGTGCTTGCGTAGTTTCTTCCTCTTGGATTGCTATATGAAGTGGTGGGAGATTAAGGAGTGCTTGCATGTCAGCTGTTGGGGTAGTTCTCATAGCCCCTGTGATGCATAGGCAAGCAAGGCTTTGTACTTTTCCCAGTTTTGTTACCGCTGTTGTTTGAATAGATTTGCTCCACCATACAACTTCAAATTAGGTAACCTCACCGGTCACCTAAGTATCCTAAATAAAGTCAAAAACACCATAAGCATGGCTCAAGTTTCAGACCACACTCACCCAACCCTCTGTATCACAAAAGGATACACAGTTACCTTTCCTGAGAGGAACGAGTGGAAAACAAACCCTAAATGGATGAATGATGATTCACAAAAATGGTACACTGATGGATCAAAAACATCTTATGGTGTAGGAGCAGGAGTAGTGGGGCCCAGAATCCACAAATCATTCACTCTCACTAGGGACACCACCATCTGCCAAGCGGAACTATACGCAATAACGGAAGCAGCAAACATCATGCAACGTAGAAACCACAAGAAAGTAAAGATTAGAATACTCTCGGACAGCAAATCAGTTCTAAAAGCTTTAGATAGCTATACATACAACTCAAAAACCCTCTTAGAATGCCACAAGGCACTCAATAATCTGGCATCCAAAAACAATGTCTCATTAATTTGGGTACCAGGACATGAGGGCGAAAAGGCAGACTTTCAAGCCAAAAAAGGGGCAGATGAAAACTTCATCGGATCTAGTCCTATGTTCGGATTCAACAAAAACAACCTGAAACAAAAAGTAAAATACTGGGCCAAAACTCTATTAAATCAGCATTGGAACAACGTAGAGGGTCTTAGACACTCCAAAAAGTTCCTAAGTTTCAACGCTAAAAGAGCTAACATGGCCCTCACGTTAAACAAAAAGAGCATTCGCACTCTCACAGGCGCCCTCACGGGTCACTTCACCTGCAACAAACACCTACAGAAATTAGGCATAACTAACACCAGCACCTGCAGATTTTGCTGCGAAGATGAGGAGTCTATAGAACATCTCATCATCGATTGTCCAGGTTCGACGAATAGAAGGAAAAAGTTTTTAAACAAGTTCATGCTTATAGATGAAGACCTGCAATCACTCCCTCAGAAGGAGCTGGTACAATTCATAAGCATACTTAACAGTCAATAGACAGCATAGGGTGCACAATTGATCAATATGGTCGCAGTGCTAAAGGGCTACTCCTTAACCCTTTACAACCATTAACCATTACCCATTCTATGAGAGGGGGCTGCCTTTAAAATGGCAACAAATTATACACCAAAATGATGTATATGTGACCCAAAACGGATAATCTGAAACATCTTAAATAAAGTTTTGAATTTTACGCACAAATAATGGATTTCTTTTCCCCAAACTGATATACCTATAATATAATAGATTTTATTTTTTGGAAAATCAGAACATCTTTTTTTGGGTATGAAGAGTGATACACCCTATTATAAGCACAAGTATATACACATACATTAGACCACATGCATTTACCAACATCACTTCAGTTAGCTGCGCGAGTGCACATCCAAGTAATTTGCTTCGAAATATTTATGCCATTGCAGAAAATGCCATTTTGGTTTTGCTATTTTCGTAGTTGGAGTGCCGAGATAAATACTTGAATTTCATTTGACTCTAAGTAGGTGTGGGTGTGAGCTGAAAACATCTAACTAATTTCATAAGCGTGCGGCATACTTGTCTAATTATATCTCAGGTAGTGCATGGCAGTACTAAAGGAATTATCTTGATAATGGGAAATATTTGGTGTTGCATAGGTTGGAATTTCTGTGGCTATATTCAGATATGCCAATCGATTTACCATTTAAATCTATTTATATTATAAATATTTTGATGCTCGGTAAGTGTGTATAAGTAGAAATAGTTTTGCGTGCTTGTATCTAGCATTGCGCTTGCAGACAAAATTATGAGCTTTTTGTTTATCAGTGAAATATCAAATTTAAAAAATTGTGCCAAGAGCAAATTATCTCAAAACTTGAATGATGGAACGCTGTTGATGGAACGCTTTATTGGACAAGCAGCTGTGCATGTTTTTAAGTTTACCTTTAAGTTATGTCTAGAATTAACCTCAGGCTCTATTTTTAGATTCAGTCGCATCTTGTAAATGCCCATCGGTTTTTGTTTACCAGGAACTTTTTCATGGCAGAAATACACTCTGTTGAGGAGTGACGAATATAAAAAAACAATTTTTTTTAACATTTATTTTTCCATTCACGCGGCTAGTATAAAATTAATAAAAAACTCGTTATGGATTAATTTTTTTGATGCTAAAATTTCTTCATTATATTATATCTATGGATCATTTTTGTATGGAACATTTCGCAACTAAACTATTTTTTAAGGAGACTCAGCAAAGATTTTATTATACTAAAATTTTCAGGGTTCGTTATATCGCAATATCTTTTCAGTGCTTTAAATAAATATAGCACAGGCACTTACTGACAGTTTTGACAATTTGGTAATTTCAGTAATTTTTTTTATGAAAATACAGTTAATTTTCCGACAAAAATCATTTAAATGTAAGTTTTAGACTAAAAAACAAGTTTTAAAAATGTTCATCAAAATTTAAAACTTTTTAATCAAAGTCTCCAGAAAATTTATATGGCGTTGTGTTATCCAATTATTTTTGATATAAAAACCTTAAATCTCAATCATTTTGATTTTTGATCATATTTTCCTTGACTGTGGATGCATATTTTTTTCATTTACAACAAATCCAGAAAAAAATTAGCAAAAGATCAACGCGAGTCTTGAGCTACTTAAAATCAACTTTTTGATATACGAAATTTATTGAGCTATAAAACTCCATACTCAAATTTATTTTGGACTTTAACATTGTTTCGAAATATTTATCCGCTCTAAGAGACCTCCTACCTGGTCATCGGTATCCCCTGACTGCTGTTAAAAGGGAATTGCACAACTTATTTCTGAGGAAAGCGTAGAGCAGATGGAGCTCTATATCTTTATGTGCTATTTCAAAAACCCTTTGGACTCAGTACAATGGACGAAGGACTCAGAAAGTTCCTGGAACTTTTCGGCATTCAATTTCCAAACTCGTAGCTGTGTTTATCGGGCATTGCATGATCGCCACACAGGCGGAGAAGCTAGATTTACCATTTAACCCCAAGTTGTGGGGGCCTTTCAGAGAAGGAGATGGTTGAGCACTTCTTCTGTAAATGCCCGGGCTTGGCAACTAGACGATTAAGGTCACTGGGTGCTCCTTTTTGCGATAGCTTCGGACAGTGCACCAATCTAAATCTCATCAATCTTCTCCATTACATAAACAGCTCTGGTTGGCTGCAGATATCAGCCTTTTGCCTGTTCATTTATAAGATTTATAAAAATACTGAACTCTTAGCAAGTATTTCCTTGTGTGTTATTTGAGCCCTTAAAAATATACGGTTCGGTTTCGCTTCGGCCTTAAACTTCAATTTTTGGTCGTTCTCTAGATGACAGTTTCGCAAAGTTTCGCTGAGTATCATGAAGAGCTCGCGTTATGTTGGCATCCACCACGGCAATCATCTCTAGTTTGCCTGGATAAATCATAGATTTTACGTAGTCCTATACAAATCGTCGAGCACAACTTCACGCCGCTCGATCACGATGGCCTGTAAATGTCATTAAGAGATGAGTTTTAGAAGTCTTCGAGCTTCTTATTAAATAATTTTGTTGCTTATCGTACAGTAAGACACGTGGCGTCATTTTATTGAAGCCGTTTTTTTGCGGATGGCGGAGGTTTAAAATGCCTAATGCAACAGCCGTCGCAGCAATGGTATGCCCGGAGACTAAAAAACTCATCCTTCGAAAACATTTCAGTTGACTTCGTCGAAGTTCCTGCTGTACCATGTAGCGACGTCTTTTATTAATCCATCTGTCGCGTGTTTCGTTTTTCTAGTGGCTTAGCGAAATCCTTATTGTATCGTCCCTTATTTCGCTCTTTCCTTCGTTGCTTCGTTATTTAATGCCTACAACCTTTTCTCAAATCTATCGGCATTGAACTGCTTATCACTTGAAAAGCTGGCCCGGATACTGTACAGCAGGTAGACACAACTCTCAGTGCTGCCGTTCGTTGTGCCGATGCTAGAAGCTTACACCGCTGATTTGCCTCTTGTGTATTTGCCTATAGTTGAGCTCTGTATAAGAGAACGAAGATCATGGTAGCCATCAGTATTTTCGGTTTTCTTTTGGTCGGTCCGCCAATGATTGCCACCAGTCTACTGAGTAGGGATACCATCTTGACAGCTTTCTCTGCTGCATGATTTATTTAAACCCAGAAAGTTAGTCTTATGCCTAGGTACTTTAGAAACTTTTTTATAGTTTTTGAAGCCATGCATTCCATCCACTATAGCTCATAAAAAGTTTGATATCGTCATCCGATATAGGTCACAATTTACAATGCGCGCAGCTTCTTGGGCATCTTCGAAGAAATAAATGGCGATGAGGTAACCATAACGCAATAATTAGCAACTTTTTTATGCAAAATAATGATATTCGCTATTTTCCGTACATACATCTTCTCCTTGCCGTATTTTAAACCTATTGTAAATTTCAAAAGAACCGCAGCGCCACAAAGGTCAATCAAGCAAAAAGCCTTTTAAGAGTTTGAAGGTATACGAAATTCAGCACAAATCATTGAGAATCGCCTTCTATGGTCCTCCGTGGCACAACTGCAATGAAGAAAGTTGCAAGCACTTACTTGCCCAAATAAACATTTCTCTTTGCGCATAAATCAAACGAATTTGCACGAAAGCTCTTCTTGGTGTATTGAAAACCGCATTGCTTATGCACAAAAAATTTCATGTCATTTCTTCCCGCGTAATGCCTTTGTCAATCGACGTCCATCGACAACCGTATCAGCTTTTGCACTCATAAGCTACAATACCCAGTCGTTCTTTAGTATTGCTTTTGTTGCATTTAAGCCATTGGCGGTGAAGTGGAGCAGAGCAGTAACCAAAGAAGCAAAACCAAAAAAAGAAAAAAGAGTTTCAAAATAAAATAACTAAAAAAGTCACACACAGCTGCGCACGGCCCGTAAATCGATTGCTGTTGAAAAAATATGTCGCAAGTTGTGGTTTTTCTTCCACCGATTCAGTGGAAAATTCACTTTTGTTTAAGTTTTGAACTTTTGGAAGCACCACCGCCGCCAGCCATTGACACACTTTCGAAATGCAATGCCACCGAGAATGCAAAAGGTCATTTTTTTAAGTACAAGGTTGTCTCATGTATGCATACTTTTATGCAAGTGTTTGAGTGTTATGTGTAAGCGAGTAGGTGAGAATATATGTGGAGTGAGTGTGTGATGAATAAAAAATCTACACCTCTGTGACACTGGAATAGTGTTTGCTGGGGATTGGGGATTGACCATTGCCAGAGCGTTGCTATTCATGTTACTCGAGTCACTCCGCACTCACCGCCGCTGCTTCATCAGAAAGAGGCGCGCACACACAGAGCGCAGATTACTAAAGTTTTCACATTCTTTCGTTGAAAATATTCTCGAATATTTCATTTTTGCGAGGGCAATTGTTTTATTTATTTTGTTTGTTTGCTGATTTGATGTCGCTCTTCTTCATTAATTGTATTTTACTCAGCTGCGAGCTTTTGGTTTTAAGAACAGTGTTCTGTTTTTTATTTATAATGGATTTTTAATTTTAACAACTATTGAGATACTGGCGAAAGCCTGTTCCTAAAATCTTTAGTACTTATACTAGGTGGGTCTTTTTTAGTTTCTTTTTTCATTACCAGAAATAGCGTTAACTACTCCGCTATAATTTTATATCTAGGCGAGATATCGGAGGTTATTATAAACTTTAATACCAACTTGATTAAAAAGTTCCTGGAACAACCGCAAGGTGACGCTCTAGGTCAACCGATTTGAGTTCTATTTGTTTTTAGATAACCACATCTGTGAATAAATTTTTTACCAAAAGTGTATCTCCGTTGCGTGAGATTTGTAAAAGTTACGCCATCTTGAGCAAATCTACCTCTGCACGCATTTTCGATTTTTCACAGTTTTAAAAATAGATTCAAATTTGCAACAAGGAGTTTGTGTTAAATATTGAGTTAAAAATAGATTCGATGGTGCGAAATCCTTAGAAATGGTGAGAAATTATTTGGTTAATGATTCTGAATCAAAACAGGCGTGAGTGGCATGAGCGCTTCAGAAGAGTTCGTGACTTCATCGAGTATGAGGCACGTAGTGTGACTTGGTGTGTTTGTGGACATTGAAGGAGCTTTCGACAATGCTACCTTTGACTCTATTTGCTCTTCTATCAGAAGTCATGGAGTGGAAGAAATCATTGTCAGATGGATCGACTCTATGATATCCAAAATACTGCTTACCATGGATAGAGAAAGCGATGAAGGAGTCAGGGTTGAGGTTAAGAAGCGTTGCCCACAAGGCGGTGTACTCTCTCCCCTACTTTGGTGCTTCGTGGTGGACTCTCTCAATGATCTGCAGGAAATTGGACACATCCAAGCCTACGCCGACGATGTGTGCGTATTCATCTCAGGACGTTCACTTGAAGTTATATGCAATAAAATGCAGGTAGCTAATAAGATTGAGTATTGGTGCGAATTGCATGACCTTTCGGTGAGTTCTACAAAACATACCTTAGTGCTTTTCACTTCATGGAAGGCCTGTTACTACCCGCATTGAAAGGGGTAACACTGCAACTGTCTTCTGAGGTTAAATATTCAGGAGTAATCCTAGATAGTAATCTTACCTGGATGGAGCACGTCGAGCGAAGGTCTCTCGAACACTAAAAGTCTTCTAGCAGTGTAAGAGAACCTTTGGCAAGATATGGGGTCTAAGATCGGCGATAGTACTGGCTGTACATCACACTGATTAGACCCATTATTACATACGCCTCCGTGGTATGGGGGAAAGCCACAATGGTTAATTCCAGAGTAAAACTCCTAAACAGGCTATAGAGAAGTGTGTGCTTGGATATCACAGGTGCCATGAGTACGACATCTGGTGATGCCCTTAATGCCTTTCTGAACTTGTAACCTCTAGATCTTCAAATTCGAAAGGAGGCAATGAAGGCGGCGTACAGGCTCAAGTTAAACGGAGTCTGGGGAAATGAAGTAAACACAGGCCACTGTCAGATATACAACCAGTTGTCAGAGCGGTGCACACTGTTCTCGATGCCGGTGGGCAATCGGGTGCCTGTCGTTAGTTTCGGTAGGAAGAATGACGTTTTGACTTCAGATAGAGATCAGTGGTTAGTTCCAGAGAACCTATTAACAGGACATCAGCACACATTCTACACCGACGGATCCAAAACCAGTGATGGAAGCGGATCTGGATGGTACTTAGACGAAGACACTAAGTACTCCTATGCCACAGGACAGAGGGCAACGGTATTCCTTACGGAAGTCTATGCCATCTTGAATGTGGCGCACTGGCTAATTGAGAAAAAGTGGCGGGGCAACAGTATTGGAATTTGTAGTGACAGTCAAGCTGCACTGAAAGCCCTTGCTAACCCACGCTGCTCTTCGAAGTTAGTCTGTGAATGTAAGACAAAACTGAACAGTGTTGCAAAACACAACAAAGTCAGTCTTATTTGGGTGCCCGGACATTGTGGTATTACAGGGAACGAGTTAGCTGCTAATTGGCAAATGACGTCTCTGCAAGTATACCACTAGGCCCTGGACCCTTTCTAGGTGTTAATTCCGCATCGGTTCAACTATGGATTGAGGACTTCATGAGGTCTACCCCCAGAGGTCGTTGGTCTGAGTTGAACTCGTGCAGAGTAGCCAAGTGCTTTGTGAAAGAACCAAACAGGAAAACAGCGATCTCTCTCCTAAAACTCAGCAGAAAGGACCTGAGAGTACTGGTGGGTGTAATCACAGGTACAACGTCTGTGGTCAGCATATGGCTACCATGGGGGTCGTAAATAGTCCGATATGCCTATCCTGTCTTGAAGATGATGACACTGTCGAGCATTTTCTCTGTAGCTGTCCTGCATTTTCCAGAAACAATAAAAAATAAAATAAATAATTGGCGCGTACACTTCTGTTAGGTGTTTGGCCGAGCTCCTCCTCCTATTTGTGGTGTGCGTGTTGATGTTGTTCCACAAATGGAGGGACCTACAGTTTCAAGCCGACTCCGAACGGCAGATATTTTTATGAGGAGCTTTTTCATGGCAGAAATACACTCGGAGGTTTGCCATTGCCTGCCGAGGGGCGACCGCTATTAGAAAAATGTTTTTATTAATTTTGCTTTCACCGAGATTCGAACCAACGACCTCTCTGTGAATTCCGAATGGTAATCACGCACCTACCCATTCGGCTACGGCGGCCGCCAGAAACAGACTTAGGATATTGGGTTGCGATACACTGAGTATGGACAAAGTTCATACTCTTCCTCTTCCGAATATTTCAAAATTCATCAATGAATCCAAGAGATTTGTGGAAGAGTTACCTCAAATTAATTTATCCGTTTTTACCATCCACCTTTTACCTTTCCTATCTCTATTCTTTCTACTGAAATCTATCCGGGTGTAATACAATGGTCTACTGACTGAGTGCTCGGATTTGTCCAGCCCCCCACAAATCTAAACTAATCTAATCTTAAACGTAGTGGCAGACCGTTGACATCGAAAACTGATGAATACATCAATAAAAGTTGCTCAATGGCCACAAATTAACCATCAGAGAGCTGGCAGAAGACTCGACCATTGCTTATGGATCCATACAGGACATTGTAGGTAATTATTTGGGCTTGCACCGAGTTGCTGTAAAGTTGGTTCAGGAGTACCTGAATTTCATGCAAAAAAGATACCGAAGATATGACTTTCATGACTAAACCCCCATAAGGCGACCCAACATTCATCAAACGCATCATTACTGAAGACGAGCTGTGGGCTTATGAGTACGACATGCAATCCAGACATCAGATGAATGAGTGAAGTGCTACGAGAGAACCAATACTAAAAAAAACCACGTCGTTTTCAGCCAAAGAAGAAAATGATGCTCACCGTTTTTATGAATTACAGCGGCATAGCAGCCCACGAATTTTTTTCAGAATGTCACAAAGTTAATAAGGACTTTTACTAGGGCGTTATAAAACGATTACCTAGCAATTTTTCAAAAAGAAAGGACTTGTGAGAAAACAACTCGTGGATTTTGCATCCTGATAACGCACCGTCGCACTGTGTCATCATTATCCTTGAATTTTCGACCAAGAACTAAATGAATACCAGCCAGCAGAAATAGAATTCACTTGATATGGCGAAGGCCACTTTTCACAGTCGAAAGGGAGTAATGGGAGACGAATCATCCTTCACCAAGACAATGCGAGCTCTCACAGATCGGCTCAGACAAGAGGCTTTTTGAGCACTCAAAAGATCGAATTAATGAGCCATCGTGAACAATTTTTCAACGCCTGAAGACGCTGTTCAAGCCTTTAATAAAGTTAAGCCATCAATGGTGGCTCACGTAATAAAATCGTCGATATATCGATAGTACTCTCAATAGTTTTGTAGCTCTAGTAAATAGTCACATTGAACATTACTGGCCACTAAAAGTGAGTAAAGGCTTATGCGTGCCTTATTTATGCGATTGCTAAGGAACGTGTGCAGAGCAAAACTAGCTCATCTTGGACATTTCCACTAGGGTTGTTTGAAGGATTGGTTAAAGTGGTGATTCATCCAGAATCCAACTAACGCGTCCTTACCACTTTGTTGTCACATCTTCGCCCCCAACTGCTTAACGGTTAATTACAGCATGACTATTTCTAGTTTAGGAACCTTATTCGGTTGTTAACATCTAAGCCGGACAGTTGTTCGTGACTCTCTCTCGAGACAGAGGTTTGATAAGGGTTGACATTCTCTCCTTTCATAAAACAGGATATTCACTGAGAAAAGCGAAAATCGTTACATTTTTCTCTGGTTATTTACATCTCTGACAGTGTGTGTTGTGAGCGATGCCCATTTTGGCTGCTTGTTCCTCGATAGAACAAAAGCCAGTTATCACCGCCGTTAGTCTACAGGCATCCCTTCGTTTCATATTTGCCAGTATTGGCGTTTGTTTGTGGTTGTAGGTGGGCCATAACGTTCTAATAACTTTGCATGTTGCCAGCTCTTCCGCCTGGAAGACATTCTAAGTATTGAGAAGACGTACAAATTTTTCAATTCTAAGTCTACGAGAAAATATACCAGCTCTAACACCACAAACCATTTGTGTAGACTATGGTGTCGAAGTGGTTAAGTGAGAATCCCTTACTCTATTTCATCCGAGATAGAATGAGAGTGCCAAAGTTTGTATTGAAAGTTACCGTCGGGATGATATAATCAGTCTTCTCCAAGGTATACTGGGTTTGTCTCGGTAGTAGACTGTAATACCAATAGTTTTTTCACACCAGCGATGCGCTTCATTTAACCTAAGTGGACTTATGGTAGTAGGCCCATTTTTTATAGATATTTTTTAGGAATGATTTTTTAAGAAAATAAAATGAAATCGTTTTGATTTTATAGTATGTTGTTATTGACATCAAATGGTATACAAAAACAATTTTTTTGGACATATTTTTTATAGTAGTGTGGCACCAAAGTAGACGACTTAAAAACAGATAGGTGGCTTGCCAAGAGGATTTTGGCTCTTCAGGTCAACTCTAAGGTAGCCCTAAGTTTGAAAAAAGTAGTCAAAGAACTATCCAAAGTTTTCAAGTTATTTCACTACAAAAGTACGTAAGTTAAAAATAAAAAAGTTTTAATTAAATAAAACGAAAAAATAAAACAATTCCAAAAATTATTCTCTTCTCATTTTGGCTTTACTGTCCCCTGCAATATTCACAATTGTGCGCGTCAGATACTCCAGTAGACAAATAAGAGAAAGTAGATGCTAACAAGTCGTAGTTAATTCTAGGATGAGCTGCACCCATGCGCCAGAACAGTGCCGCCTTTGGTGTCAAATATTTTACAACATGATTTGGTGTTTTTGTGTCGGCAATAAAAACTTTTATTTCGCACTACAAAATAGAGCAATAAATGTTAAATCAGCAGCGATGACAGCCGGCAGTAACATACGAGTGCGCTCACATCTCCCTCTCACGATTTCCAACAACACTTTCGAAACTTATTCTGCGAGTACTTTAATTCATACACAAACAAACATACGCTTACTCTCGCATCTGCACCAAGAGAGGGTTATGAGGGTCGTACAAACAACTTATACTGCGGTTGCTTGCACATTTGCGCCATTTATTTGCTTCATCAGCTTTCAGCATTTCAAACTATTATATTATAGTTGCAGTGCGTGCACCAATAGTGTGCTGTCGCTCTTTAATCTGCGGACGTGCTCAATCAATTTGCTCTATTTACTCTGTTGGGTGTTTCAAAATTACGCAGCAAGGCATGTGTACACATACAATAACAACAGGTGATGAACAAAAGCTGAGTGCAATCGTAGCAACAAGTGCTCAAACCCAGTCCAAACGTTTAGAGTCTAAAATTACTCAGTGGGGAGATCTGGCTCAGAGAATGCTACATACAGGGTGAACTGCTTGAAGAATACGCACTGAAAGCCTGCCCCTTATTGCGAAGAATCACTTTACTAGACTCACTAAAACCTCTACTCATATATATTCGAGAGGAAAGATGACGGTCACCGCATTCGAATGAACCACGAGCTGTATGAGCTTTACTGAGGTATTAACATAGTTAAACGGGTCACCTTGCAGCGGCTAAGGTGCCTGGGTCATGTCGTCCATATAAAAAGAAATTCGCCGGCGAAGAAGGTGTTTGAGACGGTGATTGGCAGTCGACAGCGGTTCTCTGCGCTCGTGTGTGGTGGAAGGACCAAATGGAAGATGACCTTCCTTTTCTTGGCTTAAGAAACTGTGAAAGGTGTGTGGAAAACAGAGACACTTGACATTACATTATTTGGTCAATTAAGTAAGTAAGTAGGCTTTATTTTAATTTGCTTTAAGATAAAAAAAAACAAGCCGGTGCATCTTTTTACGAAAGTTTTTTATATTAAAGAGAAAACAAAAACAAAGAGAAAATGTTCAAACATATGTAGTAAAAATTTAGAATGGGGCGTAAAGTGGACAGAGGCACTCCGCAAGGCGGTGCTCTCTCGCCACTACTCTAGATTGCCGTACTTAACGGTCTGCTGGAGGAGCTGGAGAGGAGCGCTGTAAGGTGATTGCCTACGCGGATGACGTGGCACTTATTGTCAGAGGGAAGTTTCTAGATACTCTGATGGAACTGATGCTGATCTGAACCTAGTTATGAATTGGATCGCAAATTTGCGGTCTTTCGATGAATCCTCTGAAGTCGGGGCTCGTCTTATTTACGAGAAAATACAAAATACCTAGAGTGTTTCTCCCCTAAATAGCGAGCGCTCCATTGGTGCTCTCTGACAAGGTAAAGTACCTGGGACTTATCCTTGACAGAGATCTTACGTGGAAGCCAAACATTGAGGAATTAGAAAGGCAACGGTCGCCTTGCATGTTTGCAGGGACGCTATCGGCAAAAGATCGGGCCTCTCGCCTAAAGTTACTTTTTGGCACGATTATGAAACCAATCTTGCTATACGGAGTCTTTGTCTGGTGGAACTCGCTAGAAAGGATGGTATCAGTTAAGAAGCTTGGAATCAATGGGGCGCTCCGTAGCACTCCTACTCTAGCGCTTAATGCTATGCTGAATGTGGCACCCGTGGACATTGTAGGAAAAACTACCACTGCAACTACGGCGCAATCAGACTAAGGTCTTCGGGCCATAAGCTAGACTTAAGTTACGGACACTCTAGCATTCTTAAAAATTTTGCGTTCATACCTATGGGGCTGGATCACTGTACACCCACGCTAGGTCCGAGCGGACCACTTTCTACTCATATTCCCTCAAGGGATGAGTAGGCAGTGTGCAACATTTGGCCGCAAGGCATGGCAAACATGTTCACGGATGGCTCGACGCTGGACGGAAGGGTTGGAGGCTGGTATTCTGTAAGGAGCTTCCCATCAAACTTAAAATCAGGCTTTCGGACCACTGTAGTGTTTTCCAAGCGGAGGTATCCGCAATTAAGGAAGCAGTGGACTGGTTGCTTACCTCGGTAATAACCGTTAAGGAAGTAAATATTTACTCCGATAGCCAAGCGGCAATTAGGACTTTGGGCTCGTTGTTTGTGCGTTCGAGATTGGTCGGGGAATGCCTGGCTTCTCTCTCGATTGCATCCGAATACTTCGACATTAGGCTCATTTGGGTTCCCGGTCACAGCGGCATAGAGGGAAACTGCTGGGCTGATGAGCTGGCAAGACAGGGAACTTTGGAGACGGTTTCGTCGCGAAAAGAGGGGATTGGGGTTCCCTTAAGAACCTGTGGTATGCTCCTGGAAAGATGGGCCTTGAGTCAACTCAGTGAGCGTTGGGCTAGTGCGCAAACGTGAAAAGGCTGGGAGATCCTTCTGGCTACGGGTTGATCGGGGACGCGTGAGGGAACTCCTGAGGCTAACAAAGCCCCAGCTCTCGAATTTGGTGGGTATCCTTACCGGACATTGTCCGTTAGGTGTCCATGCGGTGAGGCTTGGGATTGCCTCGAGTCCGTTCTGCAGAAGCTGTCTTGAGGACGAGGTGGAATCATCTCAGCACCTTCTTCTCAGCTGCCCTGCTCTCGTCTGGCAAAGATTAAGATATCTCGGCTCTCATTTTTTCGCTACGCCTGCGGATATAGCGGGTCTAAATATCATCACATCATAGTTAATGCAATACCAGCTGGAAAAAGTCATGCTAGTTCGGGCGTGATTAGAATTTTACCGGTTACAAAATGACCAATGAAAGCTGTATTAAAAAAATGCTAGTATTTCTAAAAAAAAAACAAAGATTTTAAGTGCTAAGTACGCACGGAAAATCCTTTACTTACCCACATCGCAAAAATTCCAGTTCCTTCAATAATCTTGATAAATGGAAATAGAGGGACTAAATAAGAGGGGAAGCTGATGAATTATTTAGTTAAAGTGGATTCTTTGTTTATTTTAGTAATTGCGGGAGTCACAAAAAGGTGTGTGGTAAAAAGCAATGACATTCAGTAGATCCAGTAGATTCGAATTCGAGCGGAATGGAAATGTTTATTATTTAGGATGTGTCTTACATAATTGTACTTAGCCTTGCCATAAATTCTGTGACAAGTTTTACATAGCATAAAACGAATACAAGTTCGCACAAAAAAGTACTGTCTGCTCTTAAATTCTACTCAGTTTCGTGGCAAATTTCGTTTGTTAACAATGGAGTGGTGAGCTATTGAAAATCACACTGCAGTGATTGCATTACAAAAATGTGGTAAAATTGCAAGTGAGATTTACGAACTGCTGAAAAAACTTAATATTTCGAGAATATTTATTTACCGTACCATCAATCAATTTTTCTAAACGTCTGAAGTTACAAACAGAAAAAGAAGTGGTCGACCTCGCGTGATTCGAACCAGCGCATCCAAAAAAGGCGTTCGAGAAAGAATTCGCAGAGATCTCCTTAGAAAGCAGAAAATCATGTCCCGTTAAATGAACGTATCGACCAGATCCATGTCAAGACTAATTAGAGATGATCTCCATACGAAAGCATTCCATTGCTCAACTGGTCATATTTTGACAAGGCGCTTGAAGAAAATTATACCCGACAGATGCAAACAGCTTCTTCGGAGGCACGCGGTCAGCGGCCATGAAAATATTTTTTTCTCAGATGAGAAAATGCTCACTGTTGAAGAAGTTCTAAATACGAAAAACGACAAAATCTATGCTAAAGGTTTTAAAGACGCAAAAAATGTAGTTCCAAGTGCTGAGCAAAGTGCTGCATTTATGCGAAAAAGAGGTTAAGACCGGTGCAAAAGTGTACTAGGAGTATGTCTAAGAAGGTGTGGTGAATCAGTTGAGCAGTACTCTCTTCAATTGGGTCTTTTAGTAAGATTTCGTTTCAGCCCCTAAGGCAAAAACCTCCCAGCATTAGCTAAAAAACAATATTCCTGGTTTCATAGCCGCAGAAAATTTACGGTCTGGAAGTTCAGACCTGAATCCATTGGACTACAGTGTGTGGTCAGAATTGGAGAATATGGCCTGTCGAAGACCTTACAGAAATTTGGAGAGTCCCAAACAATCTTTGGTTCGAGCAGCGACGGTAAGCATACTTACTGCCATAGCTAAATAGCCTAATCGTTTGAAGCCTTGTGAAAGCAAATGGTGAACATTTGGAATGAAAATTAAAAAAAAAAAAATGTTTATATATTTCCATGATTAAAAAAAGTGTTATAATTTATATATCTACAGTGGACTTAACTTTGAACAGAACTCATGACATGACTAATATTTTCTTGAAAAAAATAAAAATATTCTAATGGGTGGTTAAATTTCAAGGGCCGATGTTGAATGTGAACCACACCTAAACGTCAACGACACCGTTGGACTTCTTTCTTTGGGGTTATTTGAAAGAAAAGGTGTACGCGGATAAGCCAGCAAGAATTCAAGAGCTAAAGGATAAGATAAATCGGCATGTTAACTGCATAGAACCTCAATTATGCCTCAGCGTCAAATGAAAATTTGGACCATTCGATCGAGGTGTGCCGCCGAGGCTGCGATGGCTATTTGGCCGATTTTTTGTTTTATACATAATTGAGCCATACCAGTATTATCATAATAAAGAAAAATGACAATAATTTAAAAAAAAAAATTGTATTTGATTCAAAATCAACACCGGCCCTTGAAACTTAACCACCCTTCATATTCGATATTCAATTGCCTAGTATTGAAAAAAGGTTGAAGACGAACTATTTCAGGTGCAAAGCAAACTAACAGAAGCGTAATTCAAAACTACCTGCAATCATAGTTTGGTTGCAAGTTTACTTTACTATAAAATTTCATAAAATAATAATCAGTCCAAGATGTGGGTTTGCCATGGCGTATACGTAGTCAACCTGTAGTGCCTATAAAAAAGTATATGATTGCTTGAATATTTCGTATTTTGTGAGCCTTTAACCTTTTAGCATTAAATGAGCCCTAAGGAACAATGCACAACAGTTTCTACTATTTCGTAATTTTATCGCAACTTAAGTGCATGCGCTTGTATGTGTGGGCTTGTGTGTCTTTACCATAAATGGTAGTACAAAGCTGGAATTTTATAATAAAAAATGCTTGTCTGCCTTTCATGTTCTACAGCAAATGAACTCCCACCGCGTATTCCCAAAGGTTATATAAGGAAACCAATTTGGGACAAAATAAAATTTTTTTTTTTATTTTTTTTTGTCGGTATCAGCAGGAGTTGTCTGCCAAAAGCGAATGTATGCAAAGTAAAATGCGAAATATAAAAAATTTGATTTTTCCTTGACCCGTGTTTAAATTTGTTAATGTATGTATATGCGTGCATGCTCATTTATTTTGCACATTTCCCATTTATGATTCTACAGAATTAGATCTTTTGATTTCCCTGTGGTTTATTTCCTACTCCATGTATTTCTGTTGCCGATTAGGCGTTTAGGTTTGGGTTTGTTGTTGCATATCGGTTATTATTTCGCAAGTGTGGGTTCGAAGCTAACTTTTGAGGTGCGAAAGTTTGTTTTGTTTTTGATTTTTTAGCAACATAATTTTTTTCCAACAAAAGTCGTTGCAATGGCAGGCGTCTGAGTCAAAGCTTTGTTATGAAAAAAGTTTCTTCTCCCACACGCTCTGCGTGCGGAGGTGGCACCATAAGTGTGACCGGAAACTAGGCCTAAATCACTCAAGTTAGTTCGTAGCATTCAAATATTATTACCTTTTATTTATTTTGCCGAATTCTATTTGTTCGATTTATATTTATTTTGTTTAGTTTTGTAATCGAAATTTGTTTTAGGAACACTAAAAAGAACATTAAAAATTAAAGTTGCATGTACCTATACTCTTTTGAATACCTTATTTTTGGCATTGAAACTTTTTGGAGTTTGCTAGTAAATAAAATAAGACCTGTTGGAAATTACATTTATTCATTTAATTATTTTTAGTTTATAAGCAGTACAAAGGAAATTTTAAGAAATGTGGAATAATGAATAATTTGTAAATCGAAAATGATTTTTCAATAAATAAAAGTGCGTGTAGCGTTTATGTGCTATGTGTATGTGTTATGTGTACTAATAGAAGTGAAACTTTCAAGGCAGACAAAGAAAGAGGGAGAGACTCGAGAGAGAATGAGAGAGAGAGACCGAGAAAGAATATATATCTAAATAAATTCACAACATTGCAGAGAATACAAATAGACAAAATTTACAAAAAACGGAGAAGGATCGACCCGTGTAGGTAAACGCCGGACACAAACCGTGGCAACAACGCGCACTACTCCGAGCGTTTATCACTCGCACAAACGCAGCGATTCCAGGACCGCAGTGATGGCAAAAATTACCGCAAGTCAATACCAATAAATCCGACACCGGAATGGATAGCACTTTATAGTACGCACAAGCACTAGCCAGGAAACGGAAATAAGCGTACAAAGTAGGGACCAAAAAAAAAACGCCAAAAAAATTGGGACCAAAAAACGCCCCAAACAGTACGAACCAAGGACATATAACGCCAAAAAGTAGGCACCAAAAATATATTTCCTACAAGTTTGCACCAACAAACAAGCGCCAAAAAGTAGGAAGTATTATTTCTCACTAGAAATTAGCAACCACAAGAAAAAATTCAGGAAAAATAGCCTAAAGTGTATCTAAGATTTTTTAAGGTATAGCTCTCTCTCTCCTTTTCCTCTGCTTTATAGCTGTTTTCTCTCTCGCGGAACGAAAATGCCCAAAACGTTGCATGGCTTTAAAATTTTACTCTCCATTCTCGCTCGTCCATTGACGCCTAAGAAGTTTCACTTCAAAAAAAGGTGAACAAAAATTTTAATAAAAATTAGTTTTAACACTGTAATTATTGTGCATGTGAAATTGACAACCTCATGGTATCTGCACAAAGACTAAAAGTTAAAAATAATATACTAAAATATGTTCTTAAATCTATTAGATTTAAATAAATAAATAAATAATGGTAATATTCATAGATGAAATGAAATACACTAGAACGTTCAGAAAAAAAATTCGGCAAACACAGCTTATCCTAAAGCATTTTTGCAAGGTAAAATCGGAAAAAAAAATTTGAAATTTTTTTTTTTAAATTTTGACCGAACGTATCGGCCGGCTTTTTAAATTTTTCGCTATATCTTCTGCATTTACATTCGAATTTTGAAATACGATACATCGTGTTTTTTCTCTTAAGGATATTTTCTTATTTCAAATCTCTTGGTTTCAAGCCCCGCGTTATAGTACTTACCCACCAGATCTCAGTTCCCCCCACTCTAATGTATCACCCTTAGATCAGTATACTTTACTGAAGCTCGCCAAAAATCAATCAATTGTTGCTAAGAAAGTTTTTTGGTTCAAAATTAAAGACGATTTTTTTAGGGGCCGCTCGGATTCAAAAATATGATATATCGCTGCTTTTGTCTCGTGGAGACAATTTTGTGTTCCAAATTTTATTGGTCTCGAGCAATGCGTTCTAGTATCATACTTACCCACCAGATCTCAGTTTCTATCAATCTAACGTGCGACCCTAATGCCCGTAAATTAAAACTCGCCAAAAGTCAATATACTTTTGCTAAGGAAGCTTTTTGATTCGAAGGCAATTTAAATTTTTTTGGCCATATTTTTTCATTTTTCGCTGTATCTTCTACATTTAGAGTTGGATTTTCAAGTATGAAAATCGGTGTTTTTTTCCGTAAGGAAACAATCTTTTTTGCTTCAAATTCCAAAGCTATAATGCCCACATTCCAATACAAAGCACCTTTGTATGTCCAATTGCAATTTAAAAAGCGTTGGCCACACGGGTAAATATTAAACAAAAAAAAAGATAAAAGAAGAGTTTAATTTAGCATATCAATAACTTTTTTTATCAAAAGAGGTTTGGAAACTAATAACCATCGTTGAGGATAAACTGAGAATGCTCACATCCATTCTCACAGGCCATTGTAGATTCAGCAGTCATCTGCATAGGATTCGAATATGGTTCACTTACTCTTGTCGTTTCCGCGACCAATCCCCAGAGAATCTAATACACCTTGAATGTGGCGCTATAACGTGGAGAAGGTTGAGACCTCTCGGGCAGATGCAGCCAGCAGAAAGGCTTATACGCTCAGCCTAACCCAGCTCTGTCTTTAGTTTAGTAAGGCGATGAGGTTTGGATGAGGTACTGTAATGAGTAGAAAGCATAAAAGACACTAAGTTTTAAGTGAAAACCTCAAATTGTATATAGAAAAATAGTATTATAGAAAAATGGTAGAGAAAAAATAAATTCAAATATGTAAACATTTATGTCTTTCTCAGTTCCAACTTTTTATACTTCGTTACCATTTCCACTTTGGAGGGCTTCGTGAGGATCATAATTATATATTTTAACTTCAAATTTCAGCAAAAAAGCCAAGGCTAACTTAGGTATATGCTTAATACTTTTTCTTAAGCATTTGAAAATCACAAAGTTCTCTTACCAGCTGGTAACTTGAAAGACTGACGAGTAGAAGGGTTTCACTTGCCTGTACAACTAAGTAGCTACTTAAGAAGTAGCTGAAGTGCCGACAAACTTCTTCATTAGGGAAACGCAAGACAGGGTCGAAAAATTAGGCAAACAAAATTAAAAAGAACTGAAGTAGGAAAACATATCAGCAAATAGTGTACATAAAGTGCGTCGAAAAGTGGCATGAAAGTGCACTCTGTTATTTGGCTCATTATGAATTTTACAGAGTGCATTTTGAAGTGAAACTTATACGAGTACATGTACGCACATACATACACAAGTACATGAGGATATGAGAGGATCAACTTTGAAGTGGCAATGCGTATAAGGATGAAAAGAAGGAATGCAAAAGATGAAAGACAGAAAAATAATTTGTCTACTTATGCCTGCGCTGAGCCTGATGGCAGTGAAAGCATTTAAAAAGGATGTTTGTTGGATGTTTGCTATATTTCGTATGAAGACAAGTTCCAAAGATTGCAGACATGAATTGTGCATTGTTACAAAATAATAAAAGGGTGGAAAAGACTGTCGTATGCAGGTTATTGTTTGGTGTTCCTTTGTAGGTCATAATTGAATTAAGACGCTAATGGGTGGTATTTTATGATGCACTAAAAGGGATGGGAGCATATAATTTTTTTAGTTGTATACCTTAATTTCTGTGTGCGAAGACGTGAAGAGCTTGCATTTTTTATAGAAAGTCTAGGAAAGTCTGGAGTGGTATGGAATTGTAGATGTCCTGAAATTTTCATCTAGCATTTAACCAATATTGACAAGAGATGCCCCGTTTCAAACGAAAATTCGTTCTCAGACCATCGATACATCGAATTTGAAATCGATATTAGATCCCCTCAAGTCGGTAAGTTTAGAAATATACGAAAAACCGACTGGGGAGTTTACAATAATAATCTAAAAACTTTACTGCCAAAGATAGCCCCCAAAGACCACACTACATGTGGGGAGCTGGATAAATTGGTTAATCAGGTAACTAAAGCAATGAATATCTCTTTAGCACCTAGCTGCCCGGCTGTCAGGCCCAGAGGAAAGTCTAAATCACCTTGGTGGACCAAGCAACTAACCTCGCTACAAAAATACTATAGAACGTAATTCAATCTCGCCAAGGCTACGAGAAGATCAGAGGACTGGCCGAACTGAAAAAGTATAAGAAAGCAGTCAGAACTGCGCAATGTGAATCCTGGCAAAATTATTGCAAAGGAATTGAAGAAACTTCAGAAGCGGCCAGATTAAGAAAAATTCTTTCAAAGACGCCATGTAACCTAGGCTATTTATAAGGTCAAGGGAATACACGACTACGTCAAGTGAGGAATCGTTAGGTCTACTAGACACACACTTCCCAGGAAACAAGCCGGTGGAACAAAACGATTCTGTTAATCATGAAAGGCAATCTAACTTAGGAAGTCATTTAGTGACAAACGCAAAGATTAAATGGGCTATCAACACTTCTGGTCCTTATAAATCACCTGGACTAGACGGTATCTATTACGGAAATCACGGAATCTTGCCTCAGCGTTTATTAAAATTATCATTAGAAGTTGTCTTAACATGGGCTACATTTTGCTAGGATGGAGAGAGATAAAAGTGTCTTTCATACCCAAGGCAGGCAGGTCCTCACACACTAGCCCCAAAGACTTCAGACCAATTAGACTTACGGCCTTCCTTTTCAAAATTCTAGAGAGGATAGTGGACGAGCACATACGGCGCGGTATACCAATAAATAAGTTCTCCTCGGCGCAGCATGCCCTCACTAAGGGGAAATCTACACAAACCGCCTTACACTCGCTTGTCGGGTTGGTGGAATAATGTTTATGAGATAAAGAGTTTGCCATGGTTGCCTTCGTAGATATAGAAGCCGCCTTCAACAATATAAAGGCGAACGCTATAGAAGATGCTTTAGAAGACTTTCGAGTCGAACCACATGTGGTTGCCCTGATAGAAGTAATACTTGTCAGAAGGAAGGTAACGGCAACTTTAGGCGGCACTACTTTAAGCAGACAAGTCTGCAGAGGCACACCTCAAGGTGGTCTCCTCTCTCCTCACCTCTGGATTTTGGCGATAAACTCGCTATTGCTGACCCTGGAGAGAGGTGGTTGCCACGTCACTGCATACGCAGATGACCTAGCAATTGCTGTTAAAGGCATGGACATTCTGCGCTCTAACATGGCCACGCTTAGGAGCTGGACTGAGAGTAGGAGACTCCCTATAAATCCCGCAAAAACTGAAATAATTCTCTTCACAAGGAAACATAGGCTTCTTTTAATCTCCCCGCTGGTTTTCGAGGGTGTGGAGATTCCTTTGAGAGAGAATATCAAGTACTTAGGACTCATATTAGATAAGAAAGCCATATGGAAACCTGATATTGAGGAAAGAGTAAAACAGGCCAACGTTGCATTACATACTCGCAAAAGAGCGGCCGGTACACCTCGCGGTACTCATAGCCAATGACTTCGGTAGTTAGACCAATCTTAACATATGGAATACTTGTATGGTAGCCATCTGCTCTAATGGCAAGTTACGCTAAAATCATGAGTAAGGTACAAAGAAGAGCTCTTTTATGCATCTCTGGTGCTTAGACTCAAAAGTATGGCACTATGGAAAGAACGGCTGTTTGGCCACGCCTGCATTTTGCACACTCTGAACAGTCACAAACAAGAAATAGACTATTCTACTCCTAGACTTACCTTCGACAAACTCTTCAAGACAAGTATACCGTCAAGAAGGGAGTAGCAGACATCAAGTCCATGGCGAAGGGCTGAATTAAATTTTTATACAGATGGTTCCAAGCTAGACGATACAGTTGGCTATGGAGTTTTCTCCAAGGAATTAGGACTGGAAAAATCCCTTCGACTACCAGACTATTGCAGCGTCTATCAGACAGAGGTTCTAGCCATGAAAGAAGTGGCTAAATACCTAAATATGCGTACTGTAACAAAAACAACTATAAATATATTCTAGGATAGCCAAGCGGCCATTAAATCAATGAATGCGGCTATACTAAGCACAAAGGTTGCGCAGGAATGCCAAGCAGCCCTAAATGATATTAGCGTCGTATTCAAGGTAAGCCTTATTTGGGTTCCGGGGCACAGAGATAATGAGGAAAACTGTAGAGCTGATGAGCTAACCAGGAAAGGTACTGCTCTTCAACTGTTCAGTGATAAAAGTACCATTGGAATACCTTTAGCCACGAGTAAACTAATAATAAAAAACAACATTACCTAAGAGGCCAATAGGTCATGGGAATATGAACATACATGCGTAACAACCAGGCTACTATGGCCGCAACAAAACAAGAAAAGGACAAAGGAATTGCATAGCCTCTGAAGAGAAGATATCTCTAAGGTCGTGGCTTGTATTACCGGCCACTGGCGATTTGGAAAGCATTCCTTGAAACTAGGACTATTCTTCCATGAATATTGTAGAAGCTGTAGAGATGAGGAGGAGGAAGAAACAGTAGAGCACTTCCTTTGCAATTGTCCAGCCTTAGCTAAAATCAGAGCAGGTTGTCTAGGTAAACATTTTTTCAATTCTCTTACAGAACTCTCTGGCGCAGGGCGTAGACCAATCTTGCGCTTCATAAGAGCCTCAAAATGGTTTCATGAAAGTAAATAAACAAGGTTCCACAGTGGTATCACAATAGGCCTGGGAGGTCTAAGTGAGTTGGTCATACGGACCGACTACCACCATTACCTAACCAATATTGACGAAATTCTGACAGTGTTAAATAAGGACGGGGATAAGGTAGTAGCATACGCTAATGACGTCGTCCGAATGGTATCGAAACCATTTGCTTCAGTCATGGCTGAGATTTTGAAAAGTTCAATAGTAGTATTCAGCCGCTGGGCTGCCTCAGAGTCAACTCTGACATAACGCAACTGGTGCTATTTATTAAAAAGTATAAACTTCCACCCTATAGGCTTCCCAAGTTAAATAATCATGTGTTTCCGCTTTCATCGGAAGTTAGGTATCTTAGAGCGTTACTTGACGCCAAGCCCCATTGAAAGCTATACATCGAAAATCGGAAAAAGAAGGTCAGTATAGGTTTCTACTCCTGCAATTCCATGTTCGGCAAAAAATGGAGACTCAAGCCACAGGTCGTGTTGCGGACGTAGAACGCAGTAGTTCTGCAAATTTTAGCTTATGGATGCCTGGTTTAGTGGGATGCTCTTCGGAAAGGCTATAATATCACTAAACTGGCGTGCATGCACAGGACTGATTGTATTGGCATCTTTGGAGCATGTAGAACTTGCCCCAGTGCTGGCCTTAATGTCGTTTTGAACTTTGAACTTACTTACTTACTTTCACGTTATCTCCATCATTATTTCCAGGTAAAATAAATGGGTGGGGAAAACATTTTTTTTCTTCCTACATTTAAGAACATTTAAGAACCACCTTACTTTGCTTATGTGCAGATTCATTTGCTGCAGTAGCTTCATTTAGTCTGCGCCTACCATATATGTGAAGTGCATGTCTTTAAAATTTAATAATGCATGACTTTGAAGAGCCTCAATCCGGATGTTGCAAATAATTTAGTTAAGTGAAATATGAAGGTTATGAAAAAGTAATGCACGACCAGGCATTGTGTCGTTCAGTTTGCCTTTAAATGTAGTTGTGATTTGAGTTTGAGCTTTTATTTGATATTTACAATGTTTCATTAGTTTCTCTATTTCTTGGTTGAAAACTATTTCGAGCCATTTAAATTGTACAAATTTTATAGAAAAAAAGCATATTCCAATTTGCAGGCGCATGCCACAATTCCATGCATGCAGTATGTAAAGTTGCTGTGGCTATTCGCAAAGTGCGGATGTTGTCTGAAAAATTTTTCAATTAGGCCAAAAGTGCAAACTCTGTTGTGAAGCAACGAATGAAGCGACCGGATTTTGTGCTCGTAAATCCGCAAGGATTACTCCTACTACTTTTACTACTTCACTTGCCATGGTTGGTGTAGCTATGGTGAAAAGGGATTATATTATTTCTACATTCCTCGTTGTTTTCATTTACTTTTGCGCACTACTTTTGCACTGCACCGCATTTGTAGTGCAAGGTTGCGTATACGCCCAGTTGAGCACGTTGTTAGTAAACCTGATTCGCACTCGCTCACTGTTTCGCTTAAAAGCCTGCATAGACGTGCATATTTGGCATACTTGTGTGACTGTTAACTCGCAATCATCGCTTTCCCAACTCCGCAGGCAGCGCAGGCAGGCTGTGGCATTAACCTACCACTTGGAAAGCCTTTTTCTTTTGATGTTTTTTGTTTTTTCGGATAAACTTCTTCAGTTGGTTTTCAGTTCATATTCTTATCCGTTGCTCCCCATGCGCTTCCTTGTTTTCACTACTTTTGCATTTCATTTTCTTCATTTCCACTCAAATCAATGGGCCATCGCCCGCCGTTGAGCGCACCTCCTCTAGCAGTGGCGTTTGTGGTGACTGTGGCGGCCTTTCTGCGGCATAACGCTTATTCGCGCGCCACCAGTCTCGCACGCGTCGCAGTTTTGTACGCTGGTCTTGCAATAGAATGCGTCGTCCGTTACTTCTTTGCCGTTCCGGCTGGTTGTGTTGATGGGCATGGCGCGTCTGTGGTCCAGGTGCAGCCATTTGGCGTTGGAAGCGTTGCACTGTTTGCAAATTGTTCTGATTCCAGTGGGAAGTAAGTATTAGCAGGCCATAAGCAAGTAAGCGCGTGTAGGTTGCACTCAGTTCGTTCTCAAGGCTATCTGACGCTCCCAGCTTAATGGGGCATGGAATGTGCATTTTTGCGGCAAATAGTGGCTTCTTGGCTGCTTCGAAACTCGTTCAGCGCTGAGACTCTTTAAAACCCACGGCGCTTTATTCCTGATTCTGCTACTTTTCCCATTCACTTAGCGTATGAGTGGGAAATTGTGTAATTTCGAAAGCAACTATTTAGAGCGGAAATTTTGAAACCGAAATTTTATTTGTTTTTCTGACTTTTATTTTTGAGAGTTATGAATGATTAATTTTGAAAATGAGATCAGTTTTTAACAAACAATTTGGAAAGTATACATTTAAGGTTGAAAAGAAAAGGAAGGGTAGCTTATCTAATGATGGCTCCATGATTCAATTATTAAAGATGTGCTCACTAGTGACATTCGATTTTTGACACTCCCTTACAAAAGGTTGTATTTAAGAAGGTGAATAAAGTTGAACAAATTTAATCTTTTTTGGTAAAAATGGTAGCAAAAAATGGCTTTCTTACTTAAATGGAAATTGCCAAGTCTAATATTAAAACAAGAAATTATTTCACTTAATCCAAGATTTTATTTTGTGAATTAATTACTAAATTTAAAACCGATCGCTGGTACTGTGCTTTGCTAAGCCACCTCTAGACACTTCATCTATCCATGGTAAGGTGGGCTCATTGGTAATGAGGTATGCAATGTTATCGGTCGCGTCGGGACTTTCCAATTATTCTCACTGTCGTAACTCTTTGGGAAATGTTAGCTCTTTGCAAAAGAAGACACGCGGTGGCCTTAAGGCCCATTGGGATGCCTCTATGCCCTAACTAAGTTGCCTAAGCTACTCAGATATTTTAAAGAAGGTAACTTTGTAGTCCCTCCAGTGAGACATTTAGAAAATTTCTCAGGTATTCAAAGAAATAAGCCCAAAGATATTTGGAACGGCTTCTTTGAAGTGCAGATCATTTGCAGAAGAGCCGTTGTACCGACTTCATTCTTCGGCAGAAGTCATTGTGAGGTACACCCATTCCGCTCTCTGGGGTGTGCCAATAGCTGTAACAGCTGTTGTAACAGCTGTGAGGACACTAGTTGTTGATCTGTTGAATGCAAGCAGACATTTTGTCCTTTTAAGGTTAAGTTTAATCGCTGTGGACACCCGGCTGTAAGTAGTCAGCGACTACCTTCTATTGCTTTCCGCGATTACGCTCAAGTCAGTCGCAGTTCATAGTTCGTTTAGAGGAATGTTTGTGTTCTCTACCACTCGTTGAAAGTCAAGCTCAGATCCTTTCCTTGCACAATCATTCACTCTTTCATTTCCCTTCACTACATAGTGGTCGGGAGCCCATAAAAGTGTTGTGTTGTGCTGTTGGATAAGCGAAAGCGATCTCCTACCTTCTTTAACATATCTTGAATTGATGCGCGTTGAGGCCAGTGTCTTGACCGCTGCTTGACTAACAACAAAAATTGTAAGGTTTGTCGGAGCTAAGCCGATGGTTTTATTGTTTTTGCTGCTTTGCCTATAAGTTAGATCTCAGTTTGGAAGACGCTACACCGGTTTTGAGAATCTAGAGTAGCAAGTTAAGGATAATTGTTGAGTACATTGCCGAATACACTACCGATCCAATGCTATTGTCCATCTTTGAGCCGTCAGTATAAATATGGTGACCACTATCACCTGATTTGACTCTCGTCTGCCAATCATTTCTGTCGGGTATTCGTATTTTATAGTCTTTAGTAGGCGCCGCATAGTCTATTTTCGATGCGTCTTGCAAGTGTTCCACAGCTAGTAGAACTGATGCATACCTGCTGCTTTAATTCTGGAAGCAGATTTGCCCGCTATCATTTTAACATATATATCAATGCATGGAATATGCAGGATCACCTTCAGCTTCGCCTAAGGCTTCGATCGGAGCGTGCCTGTTAGATTAGAGAGATTCTTTAGGGAAGATTGTATCTGCACCACCTCCCACCGCACGAAAGCTCAAAAGGTCGAAATGGGCCTGTTGCTCGTATTGTACGCCCAGTGCATTATATTATATAAGGTTTCAGACCCCCTTTTTTCCAAGTAACCGCTTACAGGTAAAGAGGACATTGCAAGCTTTCTTCATCCTTTCCTCGGTGTTCCTTTTCCAAGAAAGTTTTGAGTCCGGAATTATTCGAAGATACTTGACTTCGTTCGGTGGGATTAGTGTTACTCCATTTTTAGACGGTAACTGAAAAGTCGGCACCTTATATTTTCTAGTGATCAGAACTAGTTTGGTCTTGGCTTGATTAACCATTAGACCATTTGTGATCGCCAACTTAGCTCCTTAAGTTCCTTTAACGCTGATTGCCAGATCCCGCTGATAGTGGAGAGAAACTTTCCTGCCATCAGGATGTCTGCACCGTCCGCATAAGCAACTACCTTGATTCGTGTTTTGCTCATGGTAATAAGCAATTCATTTAAGACCAGGTTCAACAGTAACGGTGAGATTCTCCCTGTAGGGTTTCTCTGGTAACTGGTTTTCCTAGACTAGTGATATTAAAGTTCGAGGTGATCGCTCTGTTAGATGGCATATTGTCTATCCATCGAATGATCTTTTCGTTGGCATCTATGTTCGTCAACGCTGAATTTATCGATTTCGCATCAACATTGTTGAACGCTGCTCCAATATCCAAAATAGTCCTAGCAAATTCCTTATTTTTGAGCGAGAGATACCTACTATTGAGATAAGTATCCTGTGAAGTGCTGAAGTCCTCGGTATTTAGAGTGCTCTGGATAATTAGATCAATAAGTCTTCTGATGTTTTGATTAAAAACGAAGAGAGACTAATTGGTCTGAAATCTTTCGCAGTATTATAGCCCCATTTTTCTGTTTTGGAAATAAAAACCACCCTGACCTTACTTTATATATTAGGAGATAGGGATTCCTTAAATATCTTAACTAACCATATACTTGTATTAATCGTTGTTATTGACTATTGTAACATCATTGGTATATATCCATCCGGCCCTCCTGAATTTTATAGTTGGAAGGAGTTCACCGCCCAAGTTTTGCTTAGTCTCATAGATAACCTGCCTTGAAAGTTAATCAGTCTAAATTCCAGAAGGGCTGGAACTTCGCACACTGTTCGTCCATGCTTGGCATGATATATTTTGTGAGCCCAGATGCTCTTCCAATGCTTTACAAAACCTCCTCCAGAATTTTCCGTTTGCTTTCTTTATTTCCCTATTAAAGGCATTGCAACTATTTTTTTCGACATGTCATGAAATTCCTGTTTTTTTTGTGACATTTATTCCAAATGAGTAGACAATTGAAAGGTTGGTGCAGAAATTTCAAGAAACTGGTGCTGTCGAAGTGGTGTACGAGGACAAAACGACGTACCTGCTGTCATCAAACAAACAGTCGGCGCACTCGCGTATCGGCACCCACGTTACTGTTGACAGTTATGATTTCAAGGTTGTCAGAGAGTTCGTTTATCGAGGAACCAGCCTTGACACCGATTCCAACCAGTTCCAACTTAGAATATCTCTTGCTAACAATTGCTACTTTGGTCTAAGTAGGCAATTGAGTAGTAAAGTCCTCTCTCAACGAACAAAACTAACACTCTACAAGACTCTCATCATGCCCGTCCTAATGTGTGGCGTAGAAGCTTGGACGATGACAACATCCGATGAAGCGACGCTTGGAGCGTTCGAGAGAAAGATTCTGCGTAAGATTTTTGGACCTATGCACGTTGACAATGTTGGCTGGGTCATGCTGTCCGATGGGAAACGAATGTTCCAGCTTTGAAAGTATTCGATACGGTACCAGCTGGTGGTAGCAGAGGAAGAGGAAAGACTTCTCTGCGTTGAAAAGATCAGGCGGAGAAGGACTTGGCTTCAAATTCATAGAATTTACTGGTGCGCTTTTTCGGCCAAAATCGGGTAAGCGTTTATCGGGCCAATAGAAGTGCAAGAAGTGCTGACGAGGATAGAAAATGGACAGACAAGACTGGGGTCTTATGAAAAGCAAAGTCTATGTGAAGTGCGTGGGTTCGAGTGTCCGTGCAGAAAACAGCAAATGATAGAAAAAGTTTTTTCTAATAGCGGTCGCCCCTCTCATGTAATTCTGCCATGAAAAGCGCCTCATAAAAAACCATCGGCGGAATCGGCATACAACTGTGATTCCTCTATCTGTAGAAAAAAATTAAACCGCACACTACAAAAGTGGCGAGGAGCTCGGAAAAAAAATGTAAGCGCCAATTATACATTATCTATGTATATATATATATATATATATAATCTACGCGAATAAGCAGAAAAACGATTCCAGAGCTGGAACACAATATTCGGAACGAGATTGCTAAACCCAATGGCATAATGTGGGAATGAGTTCTTGTAAATTAAAATTTTTGTTTTTTTGCCTCTTGAAGTGCTCATTTTTCGCATATAAATTTTAATTTTGTATAAAAATAGTAAAACCTAAAAGAATCTAAAGTTTTACATATTTTATTTTAAAGCAATATCTCGGCGCGTCTCTTGAAAAACCCTTTATAATAGAAACTAACTTTGAAGTATTGCCAATCTCATATGTCAAAACTTACAAACTTATTTGGAAATTTCGTTGTTTGTTGTTGTTAAAAATTTTTCGTAACTGCAGCCAAATTGAAAATGTTGCATTAACTTTTGCACTTCTGCACACTTGCAACTGGTAAACCGCAAATACAAGAGTGGCGCCACTCACGCGCACAAATAAATAACTAGGCACACACACACACATGCCGTTGCAGTGTTGCACATTTATTTTATAAATCACAAGCGTAGTCTTCAGCCAGAACTTATACATACCTACATGCATACATACATACATACATACATACACACATACATACATACATACATGCATGCATACATATACACATCCATAGCAAAACGCCTGCGGAGTACACCAAGAAAAACTTGGCCAAAGAAGGCTGAAAAGGGACTGTTAGGGCGCTAACATGTGAGGATTTGAGTGGCAAGCTGGCTGGCAGGCTGTCGGGCTGGCTGGCTGGTTGGCTGCCTGCGCTGCAATTGGAGTGAAGCGGTGTGCGTGCAGTGTGGCAATGGCTGGAGAGTAAAGCGGAATGGACCACATGCTGATGCCAATCATTTTTCTTCTATTGCAACAAAATATAATAAATACGTTTACATGTGTAGCTATTTTCTTTTTTTTTCAACTCGTGCATATGTAAATATATTTGAATGTGGACCATAAACTGCCTGCTAGTTGCCGGTTGCATGACTGTTGTCCCTTTTGGCCACGCACAGTTGGAGATTTTGCCATATTTTACTGTAGATTATTTTATTTTTTATTCCTATTTTTTTAATATAATTTTCTTTTATGCTGTGGCATGAATCAAAGCGAACATGTTGTATACATGTAAGTGTATGTGCGCTTGTATGTATATATGTATTTGCCGCAGACTGTCTTCAAAAGTATATTTATTTACTTCTGCCTACACGCACACACACACACACACGCACTTGTGTAGTTACATGTTTAAATATCCGTTTACATGCGACTGAATATAAATAAGCATACATTTTTACACACACACACATATATATAAATTTGCAACAAATCGTATACTTGTGCACAGTTTGCATACTTGTGAATTCATATTTTTTACACTTCAAAGTAGCCTCGCCTGGCTGTGTGCTATGCGTGTGAGGAGTGCAAAAGTTCTTGAGAACTTGCAATCTGACTATTGTTGAATTTTTATGCTTCTGTGCTTTCCCAAAAGTGCATTTCCAACATACTCGGCATTGCTTAAGTGAGGCTAATCCAACTTTCTGTATCTGCAGCTTCTACTTTTCAGAGTAGCGTTCAAGTGTTGTAACTTGAAAGAAATTAATTTTTGATAGAATGTCTACTGGCTTAAAGAATAAAATTAAATGAGAATTTCGTTACTCACTCACTTAGACCACTAGTCCTTACAAGGCTCTGTTTAATGAGTATAAATAAAGTGAAATGTGCATTTTAATTATTTAGAATTCCGTAGAGAACTTAAATGAAAGAGAAGAGTGCAATTTGAAGTTTTGTATTTTCGTATGCACAATTTTATTTTGAATTTCCATACAAATATAACTGTACGTACATCAAAATTTCTGAGGATGTGTACATACCTACATATATGGACTTTTACCTAACCCTTTACCGCATATGGTCCCATATACGGTGTTGCTGCTTTGATTCAATTTTATTTCCAAATTAAGTATTCTAAAATAATTAAAACTATTTCAGTTCATCAAAAATATATTTGGCAATAATAAAATGCAAGAAAGTGTCTACGTTTTTATGAAATTTCGAAATAGCCTCACTTTCCGGCAAGTGGGTGAATAGGCAGAATTGAAGTGCGAGTGATTCATTTTCAAAACACGATAACAGAGGAAAACGTAAGTACTATGATACTTTTTGACAAAAAAACAAAAATAGTTTCATGGGACCGACAAACTCATCTTTCGCGAAGAATAATACTTTTTCCGCGCTTAAAGCCGATTTGCCTGCCGTACTTAGAGTAAGCGAATAGCACTGAACATTTTCTCTGTGAGCGTCCTGCCTTTGTTAGAGCCAGTCTACGAATTCTGGGTTCCGATGTCATGAGAATGAGTAATATTCTCTCAAACTGGAGGATATTTTCATATTTGCTGAAGAATCTGTGGAATTTTCACAGGTCTAACTATCTCTATGTCTCTATTCTATCCAATATCTCTCTCCCTGTCACTTCTCTCCTTTCCTCTTTGACTGCCAACCCTTTTACTTTCCAGAGTTTCGAATACAACAGGCTTTTAGCCTGAGTGTTTTAGGAGTAACCAAATCTCTTGGTGCTTCTTGGCTCGACTTTTTCAAATTTCAGTTTCAAAAGGGTTAATACGAGGGTTGCCTTTTATATTTGGCGCATTTGCCTTTACCTTTCAATAGGTATTTTTATTAAAAAATTAAAAATTTTATACTTTTTAGGATAAATTTTCTATATAAAATTTTCATTTACGAGCTTTGTTTGATCTTTTTCAGTGAGTAGAAAAATTCACATCACTAAAAAAAATTAAACTAACTCATGAAAATTTACGTGCGATGATTTATTACTATTTTCGACATGGATTATTGAGAAAAGAGTGCATTAAGAGTATAATGTTCCAAGACGAGCTCAATTAAACAAAAGTTGTTCGCGAAAGAAGCACCTCAAAGCAAACGGTCGTTTGTGTCTTCGCATAAAATGGAAAATATGGCCTTGTCGATTGTGTGCCACTAGAGAAACCTAAAACAGTCACTTCTGAGTTTTTGGTGAAAAACTGGAAAAGTTACGATGATTATATTCTGAAACTTACAGATATTACTTATCATAGTCGCAGCTATTAATGAAAAAAATAAAAAAATCTAGCAAATATAACTACTTTTATAATATTTTGTTTTCATTCCTTTTTCCAAAAATTTGTTTGTGTTGAATCATATTTACTCTAAATAATGAAAAAAAGACATCGACATCGACATCGAAAAGCTGCAATCACAACAGACAGCCAGAAGATTCGCCACTCGACTCTCACTCCTGCTCTCGGAGAGCACTGCCCAACACACCGGCATGCGCGAGCAATGGAGCAACATTTCTCGTTCCCTACGTACCGCCGCCGAAGAAGAAATCGGATTCCGGCGAGCCCGAAAGAACAATTGGTACGATGAGGAATGTCATGCTGCCGCCGAAAGAAAAGATGCCGCCTATAGAGCCACGCTGCGATCGGGCGCAACGCGAGCCATGTGGGATCGCTACAGAGAGCTGAAAAAGGAAGAGAGACGTATTATCCGACAGAAGAAACGAGAGGCCGAAATACGTGAGTGCGAGGAGCTTGAGATGCTGGCCAATAGGAACAACGCCCGAAAATTTTACCAGAAAGTTCGGCGGCTTACAGAAGGTTTTAAGACCGGGGCGTTGTCCTGTAAGAACAAAGACGGCGATCTGGTGACTGACGTACAGAGCAATCTTAAATTATGGAGGGAACACTTCTCGAACCTGTTAAACGGTGACAGCTGTGCATGTCATAGAGAATGTGAAGATCCCGATACCCCAATCGTTGACGACGGAATTGTCGTTCCGTTACCCGAGCATGACGAGGTGAGAATAGCAATATCACGGTTAAAGAACAACAAAGCCGCGGGCGCCGACGGACTGCCGGCTGAGCTATTCAAACATGGCGGCGAGGAGCTGGTAAGGTGCATGCATCAGCTCCTATGCAGAATATGGTCGGATGAAAGCATGCCTGCCGATTGGAATTTAAGTGTGCTCTGCCCAATCCACAAGAAGGGCGATCCTGCAATTTGTGCCAATTACCGCGGGATTAGTCTTCTAAATATCGCCTATAAGGTTCTAGCGAGCGTATTGTGTGAAAGGCTGAAGCCCACCGTCAACCAACTGATTGGACCTTATCAGTGTGGCTTCAGACCTGGAAAGTCTACCATCGACCAAATATTCACAATACGCCAAATCTTGGAAAAGACCCATGAAAGGAGAATCGACACACACCATCTTTTCGTCGACTTCAAAGCTGCATTCGACAGTGCGAAAAGGAGTTTCCTGTATGCCGCTATGTCTGAATTTGGTATCCCCGCAAAACTAATACGGCTATGTAAGATGACGTTGCTCAACACCAGCAGCGCCGTCAGAATTGGGAAGGACCTCTCCGAGCCGTTTGATACCAAACGAGGTTTCAGACAGGGTGACTCGCTGTCGTGTGACTTCTTTAACCTGATGTTGGAGAGCATCGTACGAGCCGCAGAACTTAATCGCTCAGGCACAATTTTTTATAAGAGCGTACAATTGCTGGCGTATGCCGATCATATTGACATCATCGGCCTTAACAACCGCGCTGTTAGTTCTGCCTTCTCCAAACTGGATAAAGAGGCAAAGCGGATGGGTTTGGTGGTGAACGAGGACAAAACGAAGTACCTCCTGTCTTCAAACAAACAGTCGGCGCACTCGCGTATCGGCACCCGCGTCACTGTAGACAGTTATAATTTCGAGGTTGTAAAAGACTTCGTTTATTTAGGAACCAGCATTAACACCGATAACAATGTCAGCCTTGAAATCCAACGTAGAATCTCTCTTGCCAACAAGTGCTACTTTGGACTAAGTAGGCAACTGAGCAGTAAAGTCCTCTCTCGACGAACAAAACTAACACTCTACTAGACTCTCATCATGCCCGTCCTAACGTATGGCGCAGAAGCTTGGACGATGACAACATCCGATGAAGCGACGCTTGGAGTGTTCGAGAGAAAGATTCTGCGTAAGATTTTTGGACCTTTGCACGTTGGCAACGGCGAATATCGCAGACGATGGAACGATGAGCTGTATGAGCTTTACGACGACATAGACATAGCGCAGCGAATAAAGATCCAGCGGCTTCGTTGGCTGGGTCATGTCGTCCGAATGGATACAAACGCTCCGGCTTTGAAAGTATTCGATGCGGTACCAGCTGGTGGTAGCAGAGGGAGAGGGCGTCCTCCTCTGCGTTGGAAAGATCAGGTGGAGAAGGACTTGGCTTCACTTGGTGTGTCCAATTGGCGCCGGTTAGCACGAGAAAGAAACGACTGGCGCGCTTTGTTAAACTCGGCCAAAATCCCGTAAGCGGTTATCGCGCCAATTAAGAAGAAGAAGAACCCAGAGTCTTACTAAGGGAGCGGATTTGTCAAGAGGGAACGAGAAAGCTGCTTAATGTACAAAGCTTTTCGTATTGTAGCCTGCTGTAAATGTACTTATATATTGTGTTTTTAATCAATTTGAAAGTTTTCATAAGGTGAACGCAGTGTTTGTGAGTTATGTGGTTTAGTGACGAGTATAAATAATTTTAAATTTAATTTCATATTCTTTCCCTTTCAATTCGCGAAAAATAATTTAATATTTAATATCCTAATGTGTCCTTATCAATTCACGAAAAATATGTCAATTTCATATTGCTTGCATAATCTTTTCGCGGCATTCCACGCTCCCTTCGACCTTTCCTCGTACGTGTGTGATCTGCTTATGAATAATTGCACGCCTTTCACTGATTTTATTATTCCTCGAATTACTGTATTCAAATTTGATTATCGCAAGCACTTTTTGCCGTGACGAAGCACATTAGGTTGCAGAATTTTCCTTCAAACAAATTTATTACAATTTTTCCCTTCGCCACACGCTTGGTTAATTTGTATAATCTTCTCTGCGCCCTGCATTTATATTTTGCGAAAATGGAAAACGGGTATGAAATCACTTTTTGTTGCGCAATTTCGTGCCAATCACTTACCGGATAAGGCTAAAGAGCCCGAGAACAAGTAAACAAACCGAGAAACCAAGAAACCAAAAAAAAAAAAAAAAAATTGAAGTAACCACAATTCGCAACGACAATAAATTTTGCAATTTTCGTTCACAATTCCGCTGCCAAGTGCGAGTCGAGTAGAGAAGGAGGAGCAAACAGGAAGTGTGTGTACGAGTAGATATGTAAAGCAAATGTGTGTAAGCAAATGTGTACATTTGTGTTTGCATTTGTGGCAAGGCCAAAGTGAATGTGCTTGATGTTGACTTTGCATGCGCGGCTCTCATATTTTAACGTAACGCGACTGGGCTCTTTCCACAAGGCGATGCATTTTATAATAAATCTAACGCGCTTATTGTTTCTTTGCGGTTTGTGTGCGGATTTGCTTGTGTTTTTTTTGAATTTATTTTTTGTAATTTTTATGGAATGTTTTTGGAATTTTTATGAAATGTTTTTTGTAATTTTTTTTGTTTTCATTTTTTATTTTTGTTTTTGTTTTTTGTTAATTTGTTTTGGCGCTTGATGTGAGGTTTGCCAATAAATATGCATATTCATGCGCACACATATTTTCTCAGTATTTAATTTGTTCAAATGCCACTTTTCCACTTACATACATACATACGCACCCGTATGCTTCCTTCACTGTAGCTGCTCGCCTACAAATCATCGTTAAACTTTGCCTTCGAATTTTCTTCTGGCGTCAAATTAAACACATTTCCGGTTTTTGGAAGGTCGAAGGTGAGAAAATATAATAAAACGAAATTATTATAGGTTATGTTGAGGTAGTTGAAAATGGTTATTATTCTTGAGCAGGTACTAAAGCAGGTGGTATCCTGGAATAAGCGCCAAGTGACGCTTTGAGCATCAACTGATTTGAGTTCTGTTTTGTTTTTTTATTTGTTAAGTTGCCATATCTCTGATTAATATTCCTACAAAAATTTTATCACCATTGCTCGACATTTGTAAAAGAGTTACACCGTCTTTAGTAAATCTACCTCTGCACGTACACTACCGGCCTATTACGCGTAACATTTTATTGCTGCAAAACTCGCTTCAAGAGTTATACGAGGGGTGCCTCTTATATGTCGGGATTAGAGAACAAAAACAAATTTTAATCATCGAAAATCACTTTATTGTTTTTCAAAATATTCTCCATGAAGATCTATACACTTTTGCATGCGTTTGAACCAATTGTCGAAGCACTTTTGCCACTCTGAATGAGGTACCTCCAAAACATGTATTCTGAATGCCGCAACCGCTTCTTCAGGTGTCGAAAAACGTTGACCTCTCAGTTTGTTTTTTACGTACGGGAATAAAAAGAAGTCATTCGGTGCCAAGCCAGGACTATACGGCGGATGACCCATTAATTCGATGTTTTGGGTGCTCAAAAATGGAGTTGTTTAAGACGATGTGTGAGAGCTCGCTCGCATTGTCTTGGTGAAGAGTGATCCGTCTTTGGCGATTGGTTTTTCTAATTTCTTGCAAGACAACTGACAAACAAATGGTTGTGTACGACTCAGAATTTACTGTTCTGCGTTGTTCTAGTGGTACGGTTGCGAAATGTCCAGTTTTTCCGAAAAAACAGGCGACCATTTGCTTGGAAGTGCTTCGTGCGCGAACAACTTTTGTTGGATTTGGCTCATCTTGAAACACCCATACAGTCGACTGCTGTTTACTTTCGGGCTCATACGCGTAAATCCATGATTCATCACCTGTCTCGATGTCATAGACGTGTTTCGAAGCCCCGCGATCGAATTTTTTGAGCATTTCCTTCGACTAATCTACACGAGCCTTTTTTAGCGATTGACAAATTGTGTGGGATCCAACGCGAACAAATTTTTTTGACAGTCAAATGCTTATGCAATATTGAATGTATGCTGGTCCCACTAATGCCTAAGATTGTCTCAATCTCACGATAGGTCAAAATCAAAGGTAAGTAGTATCAAAAGGGTAAGTAGAACAATTTTTTGCATTCCAAAAAATAACTGTTTTACAAATACCTACATACAAATCGACGTTATACAAAAATTATCTTCTAATTATTAAAATTGAAATAAAACTACATATTTCTTGTTTTATTTGTAGAAAAATGGGCCGGAAAGCACGAGCAGTCATTGCAGCGCTACATGAAGAAGGCTATTCAACGCGAAAAATTGCTTCGAAATGTAATGTCTCTCAAAATGCTGTCATGAGAACGTTACAAAGAAAGAGTGATACTGGGTGCAATCAGAGTCGTCATCGTTCTGGGAGGCCTAAAACTACGTCAAAAGGCGAGAATAAGCTCATATGTGTTGTAAGCAAAAAAAAAAAAAACAACGTTTTCTAAGAGCCCCTGAAATTCGCGAACAACTTAATTCCTCGCGCGAGGCTCCAGTATCTGTTTCGACGGTACAGCGACGCCTAAGAAACTACGGCCTAAAAGGGTGCGTCGCCGCCAAAAAACCTTTACATCGAAAGCAAAATAAAATAAAGAGACTTAATTGGGCTAAGAAACATAAAGAGTGGACGACTGAACAATGGTCTTAAGTCTTGTTTACGGACGAGTCCAAATTTGAAATTTTCAACAAACGACGCCGCCAACATGTTCGTCGTTTTGTCGGTGAACGCATGATGAAACAATGTGTTGTTCCCACAGTTAAGCATGGTGGAGGCTCAGTGTTAGTCTGGGGATGCTTTGCTGGAGACAAAGTTGGAGACATTGTGCAAATTGAGAGTATCATGGACAAAAAAGTCTACCACAACGTACTTCAACGGCACGCTTTTCCGTGTGGGAAAAGACTTGTGGGCAGCGGATTCGTTTTCTAGCAGGATATCGATCCTAAGCACACTTCAAAATTTTGCCAGAATTACATTGCAGCCAAAGAAAATCAAAAACCACTCAAATATATGGAATGACCTCCTCAGTCGCCGGATTGTAATCCGATCGAGTTGCTGTGGGACGAGTTGGACAGAGAAGTAAGAAAATTGTACCTACTAATACAAAACAACTTTGGACATTTCTGCAGAACTTCTGGAATCAAATAACAGCAGAGTCGTTGCGTAAATTAATTGATAGGATGCCCAGAATATGCGATGCTGTAATACGAGCAAAAGGCGGATATTTCGAGGAATCGAAAATATGAACAAATACTTGCGGGTTTCTTTAAAAGTTAACATATTTTGTATAAAACACAATTACTTTCTGTAAAATAACAATATTAAAAAAATATTTGACGAAGAAAATCACGATTATTTGAAAGTTTTTTACAATTTTTCAAGTGAACCCAAACTTTTGACGGTAGTGTATTTTTGATTTCTTACAGTTTTAAAAATGGATTCAAATTTGCAACAAGGCTGGTTGGTTGGTTAAAGTGGTGATTCTTCCAGAATCCAACTAGCGCTTCTGCACCATTTTGTTACCACATCCTCGTTATTAACTTGTTTAACGGTTATTTACGGCATAACCATATCCAGTCTGTGCGGTTAAAGAACCTTATTAGGTTTTTGACGTCTAAGCCAAACAGTTGCTCGAGACTCTCGAACAGCGGTTTGTCCAGGGTTAACATTTTGCCCTTCCATAGGGCAGGGCATTCACTGAGGAAATGGAAAATAGTCTCCTTTTTCTCAGGTTGTTTACAACTGTGACAGTATGTCTTGTGAGGGATACTCATTTTGGCTGCTTGTTCTCCGATAGACCAAAAGCCAGTTATGACTGCCGTTAGTCTCCAGGCGTCCCGTCGTTTCATGCTTATTAATGCCGACGACTGCTTGAGGTTGTAGTTGGGCCATACCGTCCTGCTGATTTTTCATTCCGTCTGGTCTCTCCATCTACAATCTGCGATTCGAAGGTATTTTAGGGAAATAGCTATCTTGACTGCACCTAATGGTGTGAATACCGAGTCTGCGAGAGCATGATTCATGGCAGATCCCCCTCTTGCCAGTTGATCAGCTTTTTCACTACCTTTGATGCTCCGATGTCCCGGGACCTAAATTAAGGTTACTTTATGGTTTTCACTCAAGGTGGTGAGGCTATTCCTGCTTTGCTCCACCGCTTTAGAGGTTGTAGTAGCCGAAGACAGTGCCTGGATTGCAGCTTGGCTATCCGAAAGAATAGCAATATTGCCCTTAAAAGAGAAATCTGTGATAAGTAGCCTACAGCCTTCCCCTAATTGCCAGTACTTTCGCCTTGAAGACACTGCTGATATTAGGGAGACGCACAGATTTTTCAATTCCAAGTCTATGAAAATATATACCAGCTCCAACACCACAATCCATTTTACTGCCATCAGTATAGACTGTGGTATCGAAGTTGTTTAGAGAGAATCCCTTATTCCATTCTTTTTTAGATGGAAAGAGTGTGGCAAAATTCCTATTGAACGTTACCATCGGGACGATGTAGTCAGTCCTCGCTGAGGTTAACTGAGTTTGTCGCGATAATAGACTAGCGTGACCATAAGTTTTTCCTTTCCAGCGACCCGCTTCATTTAACCTAAATGCACTCATGGTTGCCGTCCTCTTAATATGTAGGTCTATTGGAATAGCGTGTGTCAGTGCATTGAGAGCCTCTCTAGGACATGATCTGATTGCAGCGATCGTTATTGCACAGACTGATCTTTGTATTCTGCCTATTAATTTGGTATTGTACTCTTTCCCTAGAGCTTTCCACCAAACTACCGAACCATACGATAAAATAGGTCGTATAACCGCCTTATACAACCATAATGTATGCCTAGGTTGAACACCCCATCTTATTCCAAGCATACGTTTACAGGCATATAAGGAGTTTGTATTAAATATTGCGTTAGAAATGGAAGCAATGGTGTGGAAATTTTAGAAATGTTGGTAAACTGGTTCGGTACTGATACTCTAAAGAAAACAGTCGTTTACGAGTGGCACGAACGATTCAGAAGGGATCGAGGATGACTTACAGACCGCCAGACCGCATCGAAAAATAATGAAAACGTCAATAAAGTGAAAGAAAAGTTCTCAGAGAGCTGGCAGACCGTCAAAGAGGTGGCGTAGGACTTGAACATTTGTTTATGGATCCGTTCAGGATATTCTAGTTAATAATTTCGGTTTGCGCCGTGTTGTTACAAAAATCGTCGCAAAGGACCTAAATTTCATGCAAGAAAAGAACCACGTTGATATCGCTAAAGACATTATTTTCAAGGCTGTATCCGACGCAGCATTCATTAAACGCATCATTACCGGTGACAAAGCGAGGGTTTAAGAGGACACGCAATCCAGATAACAGCCAAAAAATCTGCCTCTCACGATTTGTATCCTGGTCTATCACTTACAAGCATCAACAATTTCAGTGTCAAGAAAATGGTAGGCATCTCAGACAATGCACTCTGTCCAGCATGTGGAGAGGAGGATGAGACAGCGGACCTCTTTCTGTTCGTCCGCCCGGCTTTCGAATCAGACTTGAGGTCATTGGCACTGATGTGCTAAGAAGCCACCAGCTTGGCCGCTTAACACCACAGGATCAACTCAGATTTCTTCGGAGGTCGGGTAGACTTAAATAAAATTAAAAAGGGAACCCGAGTGCAGTACAATGGACTTAATGTCGTCTGAGTGCTGTACTTGCTAGTATGTCTCGGCAAAAACAAAAACAAAATAGTGTAGAAGGCCCTATATAATTATACGAGTATGTATTAGTAAATATTTGAGGTACACCAGACGGAATTCTCGTGCGCTGAGAAAACATAATCAATTCTACATTGGACTTGTTGCAGTTTATTCGAATGGTAGCTCTTCGCTCTCTTTTAGGTAATCAAAAGCAGTGTTTGGAATTTTTACAGTAAAATATTTTGGTTGACAGCATACAAGGCTTTCGAGTAGCTTTACGACGTCATCTGTTTCATTGAAGATGCCAAACAAGCATTCAACAGTATGGATAGAAGATAAACTAAGTTTTTGTTGCAGTGTGCAGGCATCCCGCTGAAGTTATGATGCCAACAAATACCACAGCGAAAGTCATTGTATAAGCAGAGTGTTCAGAATCGTTTCCATTTTGTATCGAGAATTAAACAGAGAGATGCTTTGTTAACATTAACTCAACCAGGTCTTACACAAGGTAAGCATTTACCTACCATGTCAGCGAATAAAGACGCTTAAGTAGCAATTAATGACACAGTCTTAGCTTCCGAAAAAATTTTACTAATCCAATTCGGAGCTGCTTAAATCAAATCTGCTTGCCCGTGAGCAAAAATTAAAAATTTATGAAACCCTTATCCGTGAGCTTTGGACGATGAAACCTGCTAACATGTGTTCAGAAAGAAACGTATTTAGACAAATTTCTGGACCTGTAAGGTAACAAGATTGCTCCTTGCGAATTAGATGTAACCATGAGTTGGAGCTACTAATCAAAAACGAAATCATGATGTGGTGGTTTAAGTCTTAGAAACTAAGTTGGCTCGGGCGAGCGAGCAACACGGAAAGCGCTTGAATTGTGCCCAGCTGGAGACCGAAGAAGAGGACTCCAAAAAGTGTCTCGAAGATGTGGAAGCATACCTTAAAAAACTAAACGTGAGGCATTGGAAGGAAGTGGTTTTGAATAGTGAGAGATGTGGTTGTGAATGAAGCAGCGGTTCATCAAGAACTGTGGTGCTGGGAAAATAAGGCATACAAATCTTTAGAATAGGTAGCCTAAAAGCTTTAAAATTGTTAAATATTTGCTAACCATTTCTTTTAAGTCCAAAAGAATAGTTTGGATTACAGCGACATGAAGGTTTTGCCTGAGAAGATCCCTTGTAAAATTTTGCAAGGAAGAAGTTTCTAGAACATTTCAATCCTCCAACGACTTTGCAAATTCGGTTTTGGAGTGGTTTCTTGAAGTAAGGGTCGAAACGACCCTTTTAGGTGTAAGCTAATGGGTTAAATTGATCTACGAAAATATGTCTCGTGAAATCTTACTGTATGTTTTTTCAACTTTTTGTTCGCTCAAACATAAAGGGCATTTCAAAACAAGCGTTTGGGTGTTGTTGTAAAAATACAAAATTTAAACATTTAGATTATTTCGGATCTCATTAATTTTGTTTAAAATACAGTGAAAAATTATATCAGTTAAATGTGAACCTTAAGCAGGTCTACAGGTAAGATCCGCCAAACACTCGATTCATGAATGCGAACGGCGCATGAGAACGTCGAGATATCGATGTTGTTGAAGGTTATTCAGCAACACTTTGGCCTACAACGGCAATACCCCCAACAGAACGTCCAGTTTTTGGTCTGCAATTTCTTTTTCTACCCTCGACATAATCAGTTTTTTGAACTTTTTTCACCAATCTTTGAATGGTTGACACATTCGGACGATTATTTTCACCGAAAAAATCACGAATTTCATGACATTTTGTTTTTATGATCGTTGGTTTTCATAATAAGTTTCAATAATTTAACGCGTCTACTCTTAAAGATGATATAAAAAGAGTACAGTCCAAGAGTTATTCATCACTAATATCTAGACGTTACTTTTGAAAGACCCATCATATTTCATCTATTTTTTCCACATTTTTGAAAACAACTCAGGCCAGCACATAAAACTTTAGTATGCCGTGAACAAAATTCGGGCCAACTTTTGGATAAGTATTAGTACTTTCTGAAAATATTAGCAAAGTCCGTGCCGATTTCGTTTATTGCACAGTGTAGTAAATATTCTGTGAAGCCATTTAGGCGCTCATGTGCAGCAATTTCTGCAATTTTTTTTACCTGCGCCAACTCAAAGTCATATATTTCTTTTAACAAAGATGCGAGCAACAAGAAAATTTCTCACTACACTCTAACTTTGTCACTTGTTAATCTTGGTACCACACCTCAGCTGTGTGCAACAATTAGCTCTTAACTAATTGCGGCTTAGTCCCCAAGCACCTGGCCTATATATCAACGGTGACACCAACCAGCCACATACGCAGGCAGGTGGTGAAAAAAACAAAGCACATAAAGGTAGCAAGACTTGTTTTAAATCCACTTAATGAAGATAGAGAGTAGGCGGGAGATTTTCAAGTACAAATTCTAAGTATCAAAAGTATTCCGAGGTTTCGAATGGGGAAATGTAGAGAAAGTTATAAGAAAAAAGCCAAACAAATATGGATAAATACAAGTCAACTTCGAATAAGTATTGATAAGTTTTAACTATTCATTTATTTATTTTGTAATTTCAGTTATCTTTTTATAAAAGTATATTAGTAGTTCATACTGAAATAACTATCATATAAAGCAAAGTTTTAAACTTTGCATAAAATATGTGAAAATTTGACAAATTTTCATCAAAACTTCAACCTTTCTACTCACATTATTATTAGTAGAAAGTTTTCGGGTATGGAGTTTTATAGACCATTGAATTTTGAGTACAATAAAGTGCAAGTTTCAATTGGTACAAAAATCGCGTTGATTTTCTACAAAAAAAATTTTATCGTTTTAGGATGCCAAAATTAAAAAAAAAAACTTCTGCGAAAATGATTTTCTTTCGGTATGTTGTGTAAAAATGACCAAATTTTACGACAGTGTACTCAAAATTTATCAAAACAATAGTTTTAAGAAAGATAACCGTTTACAAACACAAGCCGGTGCGTCAATTGAATAATTTTTATTTATTATCCGAACATCGCTGTGAAGTTTGTCAAAAGATATAATACGAATAAGTATCAATTTCATAAAATTGAGTATTTGCTGATTAAATTTCAACAATTTTGTACTTCAGGGGTAAGTAAGAGGATTATAAAGTTTTTACTATCGATACAAATCCGCTCAGTAAAATATCACTAAAACAGCCATAGCTTAATATTATTTTTGATATTTTACTTAGAAAAACGTATATTGGCCCATCGAGTTCCGTCCATTCTTTAACAGCGAAACGATCTTTAGGATTCTGTGTTTCAGATACAGATACTGGAATAAAATTTTGCTACAATTTGCTACCACAGCTTTAAAAGAAGTTTTCATGGCGATTCCTCGGAAAGAACTTTTTGAAATTTGGCTGCCGAGCTCAAAAGAAACGCGTCGTGATGCGGTGTTAGAGAAATTTTTTGCGGTGATCGGAAGAGACGTGGATACTAAAAAGCTAGGAGAGCGTATAAAAAAAATGTGTAACCAATTTTCTTCAAAGTGGGAGGGGTCTTGCCGAGTTAAGGCCCGTGTTCTAGCCCGTAATTATAGTTGGTTTTCCAAGAGTGAAGACTTTGGAAAATACCGTCTTGATGCTGGGCCATCAACTTCATCCTCTATTAGATCCAATGTAGGTAGACCACATGTGGCGTTTTCCGATTTTTCTCTTCGCACAAAGAAAAGAAAAGCCAAGAGTCTTTTAGCAGTATCAAATAGCGAACAAGTGTTAATGGCGGCAGAAATGGGACTTAGATCAAACGGTAAGAGAAATTCCGCAATATTATTTAAAGAGCTGTGTTTGTCTTCACCGTCAAGAGGTACTGTGTTGAAAAAATCTCGACTTTCGAAAGAGCGCAACAAAAGTTTATTGCCAGACCAAGCACTTGCGCTGATAATAGATGCAAATGATTCAACACATGACTATAATATGCATAGACAGCATACATCAGAAATAAATCCCAAATTATATCCGTCGTATATCTGCATAAACTTTAAAGTTACTAGTACACTAATTATGTACACTTTCAGCATATACCTCATCTCAAGCGGTTTATATATGTGGTGCTTCAGCGAAGGATATGAATAATTTTAGCGCTTTGTCGGAACGGAAAGTTAACGCAAACATGCTAAGATTCGGCATTTCACCACTTCACTCATGGATACGGTGCATGGAGTGTATGTTGCACATTGCATATCGGTTAGAACTAAGGACACGGTGTGTAAGAGGCGCCGAAAATAAGGAAAAACTGAAACAGAGGAAGGAAAGCATTCAAAGCAGATTTAGAAACGAAACTGGGCTTTTAATTGATATGCCAAAAGAGAAATCTGCCAATACAAATGACGGAAACACAGCACGATGTTTTTTTAGTAATGCAGAAGTTACTGCAGACATTACAGGCATTAACTTATGTCTCTTAAAAAGGCTTTTCACCATATTGTCTTGCTTAGGGTGTGAATTTCAGATAAATGCTGAGGCCTTTGAGGTATACGTGAGAGACACACGCGATCTTTATTTGAGGGAATATGAGTGGTACAATATGCCAGTCAGTCTGCATAAAATACTGTTCCATTCAAGACATATAATATCGTCATGCATGGTTCCTATTGGTCAGCTTTCCGCAGAAGCGCAAGAATCCAGAAATAAAGATGTCAGAAATTATCGCGAATGGTATACAATGAAAAGTTCACGAACTCAAACCAATGAGTATTTATTGCATAGGCTTCTAATATCATCCGATCCCTACATTTGCAGCTTACGTAAGCCATCGAAAACCAAGCGCGGGACTTTGCCTCAAGATGTAATTGCATTGCTGGTCCAGGAAGAAGTATTATGAATAATTGCTTTCGAATAAGTGTCTATGTTTTGTTATGTTTAATCTTTGGAAACTGTTTATTGGCTTACTATTAATAAAATAAAGATTAGTGACACATTTATCATTGAAACAATTTGTGATTATCTCCTTCATTGAGCAGTATAATGTAGTATAAAAAGGTACCCAGGGGCTGAATGAAATCTTTTAAATATTAGTCATAAGCCTCCAAGCTAAAGTTAAGAAATCTAAACAGTTTGTATTTAAATTGGCACTGGAAAATGCTTTTAAAGTAGAAAATATGATTATGTGAAATTTTACCTTATATGTGGGCAAGGAGAAAAAGTGGGTGTATCACGCCCATTTTTATACTCAAATCAGATTTAGGTATCTGCAACCCCACTGCAAAATTTGAAATGAATTGCTCCATTGGTTTGGCTGTTATTAATTTTGGCATCCTAAAAGTGAAAAAAGTCACACTGTGCGGGGTAGGCGTTAAATGGAGAAAATGCAAAGAAAAGAAGGCAACCGAAAAAATTCTCATATTTCGGTGTGGCCGGACAAAACTTGTCAATATGTGGTGACTATATATTATAACCAACAAACGACGAAACGATAGCACGCCAAATTTTTGACCATATTTCTTTTATTTTTTGAAGCCGACTATTTTTGTATAAAAGCATGGCTTATTGTCTAACAAAAACCGTTTAAATTCAATTTTAAAATTTTTTGCAAAAATTTGTAGAATTTCAGAAACTTTGCATGCCAATTCCAAGATTTTTAACCAGCATATATATTGGGTGTGGGAATAAGTTTCCGTCATTTCAAAGCGCGCCAGTCGTTTCTTTCTCGTGCTTACCGGCGCCAATTGGACACACCAAGTGAAGCCAAGTCCTTATCCACCTGATCTTTCCAAGGCAGAGGAGGCCTTCCTCTTCCTCTACTACCACCAGCTGGTATCGCATCGAATACTTTCAGAGCCGGAGCGGTTGTATCCATTCGGACGACATGACCCAGCCAACGTAGCCGCTGGATCTTAATTCGCTGCGCTATGTCTATGTCGTCGTAAAGCTCATACAGCTCATCGTTCCATCGCCTGCGATATTCGCCGTTGCCAACGTGCAAAGGTCCAAAAATCTTGCGCAGAATCTTTCTCTCAAACACTCCAAGCGTCGTATCATCGGATGTTGTCATCGACCAAGTTTCTGCGCCATACGTTAGGATGGGCATGATGAGAGTAGTTTTGTTCGTCAAGAGAGGACTTTGCTACTCATTTGCCTACTTAGTCCAAAGTAGCACTTGTTGGCAAGAGAGATTCTACGTTGGATTTGAAGGCTGACATTGACAGATGGTTTAAGGAGTTCATAATAGATGACACCCTTCTGATCGCACCAGATGGACAACATAACCTTTTAAGCATGAATATTTTTTTTCGCTGTCGATGGACTTGGTTCACCTGGAAGGCTCTAACTTTTTCGATGTGTTTGTCATAATAGATCCATTTTTCATCGCCAGAAATACTTTTCTTTTCTGCCGTTCAAGAAGCATCTCACACGTCACCAAATGTCTCTCGATATACGTCTCCTTCAATTGATGTGGCACCCAGTTATCTCCTTTCCGGACCATTCCATCGCGAGCAAACGTGTACCGACAGGACGAACGTAGATATTTTTGGCGTCAGAGAAAAAAGGTTTTCTACGCTTCAAACGAATGTCAACTACTGCGATCGAGACCTCACATAAATACCTTCAAATCACCAGTATGGTATATTACTAGAGCGAACATAAAAATAGTATCAGCAGCGACACCTCTTTTACGATGACGTAAACTTATTCCCATACCCAATAGAAAGAGTTTTGATAGCAGCTTTGTAGCTTAATAAATTTTAGTAAAGGGTGGTTAAGTTTCAAGGGCCGGTATTGATTTTGAATAAAATAGAATGCTTTTAAAAATTTATTAACATTTCTCTTTATTATGATAATATTGGTATAGCTCAATTATACATGGAGCTAAATATTGTCCAAGTGGTCACCGCGGCCTCGGCGGCGCACCTCCATCCGATAGTCCAAATTTTCGATGACGCTGAGGCATAATTGCGGTTCTATGCCGTTAATGTGCCGAATTATCTCATCCTTTAGCTCTTGAATTGTTGCTGGCTTAACGATGTACACCTTTTCTTTCAAATAACCCCCAAAAAAAAAGAAGTCCTACGGTGTCGTTGACATTTAGGTGTGGTTCACATTTAACATCGGCCCTTGAAATTTAATCACCCGACGCTGCTTCGCATTTTCTCCTTATCAAAAATGTCTTGCATTTATTGCAACATCATCAGTTATGTACATCGGATGAGTTGGCGGCCGTCATAGCCGATTGGTTGGTTCGTGACTACCATTCGGGAGAGCGTAGCTTAGAATCTCCGTGCATGAGACGGCAAAAGGATAGAAAAAGTTGTTTCTTATTGGCGAACCTTCGAGTGTATTTCTGCCAGGAAAAAGCTCCTCATAGCAAATATTTGTCCTTCGGAGTTGGCTTAAAACTGTAGGTCCCTCTATTTGTGGAATAACCTCAAGGCGCACGCCGCAAATAGGACGAGGAGCTCGGCCAAAAACCTACCAGTAGTGTTCGCACCAATTATTTATTTAAATTTAAAATAAAGTTGTAGGTCTGCCAATATTCAAAGCAGCTAAGTATTCCTCGCTCAAGCGAAATTGATCTGAAAATACTAAATAAATACTAAAAAAAAAATAAACCAAAATACATTTACGTATTCGCCAGTGTATAAATGCATGGGGCTGTTTACATTAGCCAGCCTTTCCGTCATTTAAACGCCAAGTAAATTCCGAATGGAGTATGAAGTGACATTCCAATATGTCCCTTACACCTTGCATGTGGGTGAAATGGCATGTTGCGCTATTGGCTGCGCCCCAAGCGACCAAACAGTCAGCAGCCAAACATTGAATTGGCCAGACAAGTCAAAGTTTAACGGAATGCAGACCGTGACGTTGCCGCAACAAACATATTACTGAAACAACAACAATGGCACTTCGTTATGTAGGTACCATCTTTTTAAGGATCAGCAGCAGACAAGCTGAGGAAGTGAAAAAGTTTTCGGCGTCGAATGTCGTTGCCAACACATAAATCACTACAGAGATGTACAAATGCGTCTCGGAAACATACGAGCAAGGCCAGTGAACAAGTGCTAAAGGATGAGAAGTAACGGCTAAGCATAAAAATAGTCCAAAAAATAAGAAATGTTTAAATTGGGTGTAAAAAAAAAAAATTTACGAAAAGGCTTTGAGGCAAGTAAGGAAAAATCATTGAGCGTAAAGCTGAAAAGTAGACAAAAAGGGGAATAAAAAAGAAACAGAAAAAACAAAAAAGTTTAAACAGGCAAGTGTTTGGAAAACAAGGAAAAAAAGAAGGTTTGAATGACTCCGACGTAGTAGACTTTTAGAGCCAAGAGGCAAATAAGCCAGCCCAATAGACCGGAACTACTATGAAGGTGGGCATTCAAGGTTTAAGATGTCAATGGAGTTGTCTGTGAATGCTAAGCGGCGTGACGCAGCTACTAGAAGAGGTGGAACGTCACAAAAAGGCGGAGATGTAGAGATAAGAAACAAAGGCAAAAAATACGTGCGAGAATGTAACTAATGATGCTACGGTGTCGACTTCATTTTTCATTTTCTTTGCCAACAATTTACACTGTTCTACTTTAAGTTTTTTCTTTTATTTGTACTTCTATTCCGTTTTTTACTTGTTTTAATGCTACCACCACCACCATTTATCTTGACTTATCCGCCAGGCGTTCAAGGTGATTTGCGCACACTGCTAATTGTAATTGAACTTTAATTCATTTCTTACATACAAACTAAAGTGCCAGTTCATTATACCTGTTTCACTCACGGCTTCACAAAAGGGAGCGACTGACTGACTGTTTTTGCCTATTCGTAGGCGGGCGAGCGTCGGAAATGCATTAATTTCTCTCTTGCAGCTACAATTAATCAGTACTAGTTTAATTGATTATCACAGTTAAAGTCAATACCTTCTTCCTCTGCTCACTTTTTTCAATTTCTTTTCTCGTTTTCCAGTTGGCAAGGCATTAAAATCGTCCAGTGTAAGTGTGGCAAGACAAGTTGCTTTTAATTAAGAGCTGAGTGTCTGTAATTGTATTTCCGGCAACAACTGATAGGTTATTGAATGATTTATCGATGAAATGGCATCTCAAAACGTGTGAGTTGTGTGCACTGAGTTCTGAAAACTTTTTTTAGTTTTTTTGGATTTAAAAACGTAAAACAGGAATTTAAAGTGGGTTCGTTTCATTTTCTGTAGTAATTTGACCTTAAAAATAAAATAATAAAATCAAAAGTGGATAATTGTTTAAATAAGTTGAGCTGAAAATAAACACTCACTTGAATAGGTTAGAGAGCAGGTGGCTGTACAGCAGAATTTTAAAAATATCGTGAACGGATAAAGTTTCTACTAACGAAGTACTACAGCGAAGAAATAAAAAATAGACAATTCTTAACCACTATTAAGTGAAAAGAGACAGCGTATTTAGGTCATATACTCGGAAGTCCAAAGAACCTATAGGTGCAGCTCGTTTTAGAAGGTAAAATTGCAGGAAGATGGCGAGTCTCGCGAAAAATATTGTCATGGCATTTTTGTTTGTGTTTTGTTTTTGGTAGGTGAGGTTGGGTTCAAAATGTCTTCGCACTTACAGCGACCGTCGTCTACAGCGTTGAGTGGTGTGGCCACTAATACAATCCCTCCTCTCCTTCTGGGGAGACACCCATCCCGGGACTACTTCCTGTATTACTTCGGGAGGGTCCAGAACGTCATCCATAAAGGACCAATTCTGTTCAACATATTTATAGCCCGCTTTTAGGGTATAGACTCGTCTTCTTGTGTTTTTATCTGTGCGGCTTTGCCTTATGCACTGTGTCTATCTATCTTTTTTTCAGAGTACATTCTCGATATATTTCTTTACCGTGTTCTAGCTGCCCTCGCATTGATTGTGTTGCTCGGCGCTATGTTGCCAATCTGCTTCCTCAGAGTATCCCTTTCCGCGAGCCATCTGTGACAATTAAAAAACGTGTGTTTAACGCCATCGCTCGGTTCCGCAATATATGCACCTGAGATCGCTTACTTTGCCCACGTAGTATAGGTATCTTCGGAAGTAACCGTGGTTCGAAAGGAACTCAGTTAAGAAGTAGGTCATTTCTCCAAAGTTCCGTTGGATCCATTTGCCAATTGATAGAATAAGTTTCTCAGTCCATCGGCCACTCGGTTCAGTGTCCCATCGACTTTACCACCGCAGCAAAGTTTAGCGTCTCCGTTCTGGGTAGCTAGTGATGACATGCTTCTTCTTGGAGTCCCACGCATCCATTCGTTCCCGGACCATGAGGTCGATGGGTATCTGACCGCTGATCACGAAAATTGTTGCGCCTGAGACAGTGCGCTAGACTGAGGCAACTCTGAGTGCCGCTGTTCGTTGCACAGCCTCCAGCGCTTTGCGCTTGGCTAAGCAGTTTAGCACTATTCCCCATACTTCGCTGCCGTACAGGAGAATTGAGCTTTTGGTCGCCATAATTAGCTTACTTTTGCTCTGTGTTGGCCCACCGATGTTTGCCATTAATCTACTTAGCATTCCTGTGACCTTTGCTGCTTTGGTGGCCGCATGCTGTATCTGGGCCTAGAAAGTAAGCCTACAGTCAAGTTGAATACCTGGGTATTTCATTATTTTTTGGGTCACTAAGGACGTGTCGCCTATTTGCATGCTGATCTCGAGTATGTATCCTTATGTCATAAGGATGACTTTAGTTTTAAGTTTGACGAGTTCCAGGCCATGGTTCTCAAGCCCTATTTGCGGCCTTATCATGACTTGGCTCAGCTTCCTCCTAGCGTTCTCAGTGTTCCGTGCTGCTATGACCGCCCCTATATCGTTCGCGTATCGCACTAGTATGTATCTTCTGGAATTTCTATACTCAACATCTTGTCATACCTCAGATTTCAGAGGCCCGGGCCGAGAGTAGATCCCTGAGCTGTTTCTGGTGGGTCGTACAGCAGTTCACGTTCACTCAGGTAGCTCTTGAGAATCCTTAGCAGGTATGCAAGTATTCGAAACTTTTCTCTCAGGGCCTTTGTAATGTCTATCCATCAAGCGTTGCCAGGACGGTGATGCGGTTCGGGTGGTGGCGTCTGCGTTGAGCGCTGGTGGTAAGCACCAAGGGTTGATTTTCCGCGTCGGAAACAGTATTGCCTTTCTGAGAATCCTCCTGCACTCTCAACAGACTCTGTAAGCCTGCACTGTATGAGTTTCTCAAGCAATTTCCCGGCGCTGTTTAGCATGCAAAACGCACGCCAGGCTGACTGTTCCGCTGGGTCGTTTTTACCCTTACTGATCGGCTTCAATTTCTATATTTTCCAAGCTGCGAAGCATTAGCAGGACAAATTATTTATTTATTTATTGTCTTTGAATGGATACATTCTTACAGACTATATTAAGCTAATGTACAATAGTTTAGTAGTATACTAAGAAAAGAACGATTTAAGATGATTGACTAAGATGCCATACGGCCATGTAAAATCAGCACCAGAAGAATTGAAAAACATATTTAAATCTGCACATGTCCTAGGAATCGGAGCATTCACCCCATAGTTGGTTCTCGAGAAGCCAATTTTAAAGGTTTCATACTGTCGGAGCCTCATATTGGGTATATTAAATTGAATTTTACTTAAAAGGGAAGGACAATCAATAGATCCAGAAATGATGCGAATAATAAATGAGCACGATAGAATAGATCGTCTGCTATCAAGTGGTTTTAAGTCAATTAATAAACATCGAGAGCGGTACGATGGAACAGGTTCAGAAAAGTTTAAAGATCGGAGCGCAAAACGAAGAAAGACTTTCTGAACTCTCTCAATCCGATTAGACAGACCTATTTGGTACGGTCTCCAAATAATAGCGGCATACTCTAATCTTGATCTACAAGGTTTTCTAATAAGAGGTGTTATTTTGAAATTCAATCAATGGTTTCGTTGCTTGTGTGGCACGTAGCGTAGTTTTGATGGAAATGAATGTTTTCCAGATCAATACCATCCAATTCCGGTCATAAAAAATCGTTATTAATCTCTCGATAGCGCAATGCATTCACCGTAACTGTTGCTCCAGCTTCATTTTCGAAAAAGTAAGTTCCAATGACTACGCCCAATGACCATAAGCCGCACCAAATAGTCACACGTTGAGAGGTTTTTCCACAATAACTCTTGGATTTTCTGAGCCCCAGATCCGACAATTTTGCTTGTGGACGAAGCCACCGAGGTGGAAATAGGGCTTATCACTCAAGTTGATTTTTCGATGGAATTCCGGATCATTTTCATGTATTTCAACGACCCAATCAGCAAAGACACGACGTTGTTGATGATCGGCCGGCTTGAGTTCTTGTGTTAACTGGACTTTATAAGCCTTAAACACCCAAATCTTCATGCAAAATTCGGCGTAATGACGTTTGTGGAATGGCTTATTCCAAAGAACGACAATGAATGGACAAACTTTGATTTTCTTCAACACTTTCGGCTACAACAGCAATATTTTCGGCTGTTCTTGAGCGACGTGCACGAGTTTTATTCTTCACATCACTAACTTGTCCCAACAGCTCGAATTTTTTCACCAATTTCCGTATTGCGGTCCGACAAGGTGCTTCAATATGATCCAAAAATGTTCGAGTTTTACGAACCGTCTCTGCCAAATTTTCACCATTTTTATAGTGAATTTTAATAATTTCAATGGGTTGTTTAAGCGCGTATCGTTCCATTTTTATTAATGGTGAAGTTTCTAGTTGTCAATTATCAAAAAATGACAGCTTCAGAAGTGACATCTACCGGAATAGCGGGCTATTTGAAACAACCTGTTATTGGAAAACCCTTTATGTTTACCAACTTCACTCCCCTTTTTCCACAAATGGAAGGACCTACAGTTTTAGGCCACCTCGGAACGGCAGATGGTTTTTTATGAGGAGCTTTTTCACGGGACACATAGGTATACTCGGAGGTTTGCTATTGCCCACCGAGGAGCGACTGCTAGTCGTATCAGTATTTGAAAGGGTTATTCAATAGGTGCGCTTCAACTTTTTTCCGATAGGGAGGGCGAACGACGCAATATTTTTTATTTTTCGCTTGTCATTTGTAAACTTCATTAGTATACATTTCATCATGGAACGCTACACACTTGAGCAACGATTCGTGCAAATTTTTTATGAAAATAATCGTTCTGTTGCTGCTACTTTAAGAGCATTACGGCCATTTTACGGCCCATTTAACAAGCCGTCCCATTTTGGGGTTATGTGAAGTCATTGGTCTACAGTAACAAGCCGGCGGCGATTTGTGAGCTCAGAGCCAATACCGAACGCGAAATTGCTGGAATTTCGGCCGATTTATGCAAAAGAGTGGTTGAAAATTGGGTTCAACGATTGGACTTCGTAAAACGTGCACGTGTAGTTTTTATCAAAAGTTGATAAACCTGGCTTAAATTTAATCAAAATTTCTTTAATTATAATCACAGTCATAACCTTACTGATATTAGTATTAAAATTATATGCTATGCACACTAAAAAATTTAAGGAAAAGATAATCACGTCGCGGACGCTTTGTCTCGCATTACAATCAATGACTTAAAGGAAATAAATGCAAAGAATCAAAATTTATACAAAATAGTGACTAGATCAATGTCGAAAAATAACAACAGTCCAAATACACAGCAGCACATTAAAACATAGGATAAGCCCAAAATATATGTCCCAATTAATAACACTGACGTCAGGAAATACAATAAATTAAAGATTACACCCACGCGATGTTACATCAAACGAGGAAAATCTATAATGGCATATATAAAAATTGATGACTTATTTGTTAATGGGAAAATTGACTTAGGACAATTCTTCTCTAGGCTCGACGAAGTGGCCGACAAATATGGCATTAATAATTTACAAGTGGCACCTAGCGAGAAAATTTTCGAATTTGTCTCGATAAATGATTTTAAAAATAAGGGCAATATGATATTAAATAAAATAAAAGTAGCGCTACTGAATGAGGTGACCCAAATTAATGATGCTAAAACTGTAATGGACATTCTAAAAAGATACCACGATGACCCTATAGAAGGCGGTCATTGCGGAATTTTCAGAACACTTATGAAAATTAAAAGACATTACTTCTGGAATAAAATGTCAAAAGATGTTGCTAAGTACGTAAAAACTTGCGAAAAATGCCAAAAAACCAAAATAACAAAGCATTTAAAAAGCCCCATGACTATAACACCAACACCTACAGGTACATTTGATACAGTTATGGTAGACACAATAGGCCCACTACCTACAACAATTAATGGCAATACTTATGCAGTCACAATAATATGCGACATGACAAAATATTTAGTCACGATACCCATCCAAGACAAAAACGCCAAGACAGTGGCGAAAGCAATATTTGAATATTTACCTACGGTCCAATGAAGACGTTCATTTCGGACATGGGTACAGAATACAAAAATTCAATACTAACAGAGCTATGTGAATTGCTAAAAATAGATAAAATTAATTCAACTGCTTACCACCACCAAACATTAGGAGTAATATAAAGATCACAAAAAACTTTCAATCAATACGTAAGATCTTACATATCGATTGACAAAAACGACTGGGATGAGTGGCTACAATACTTCACATACTGTTTTAACACCACTCCTTCTACAGTACATGACTATTGTCCGTATGAATTAGTTTTTGGAAAAACACCAAACATGTTTCAGCAGTTCAAAAATGTAGACCAAATTACTCCATTATATAACATAGATAACTACGCTAGAGAAGTAAGATTTAGGCTAGAAGTAGCACATAAAAGAGCTCGCAATATGATAGACATAGCTAAAATTAAGCAAAAAAACATTTTATGATAAAAATAGTTTAGATCACAATTTTAGCATAGGCAATTTAGTTTTACTTAGAAATGAAGTGGCCCATAAACTGGAACCCCAATATTGTGGGCCTTATACCATTAAAGCAATAGATAATAAAAATAATGTTACTATAGTCGATAAGTTATCTTTAAAAGAACAAATAGTTCACAAAAATAGGCTTAAGATTTATCAACAATAAGTAGTTTTAAATACCGGTCTAAACTAAGAAAATTAATACAATATATACATATAAATAAAATTAAGATTACTCTTATGTACATATTTTATTTTAACAATTCAATGTAAAAGAATGTTCATACAAAAAAAAAGTTGTATGAGCATTCTTCCGAAGAATGGAGGTGTAGTATGATTATAAGTCGGATATGCCTTAACATTAATATTCATAAAAACATTTTGTTTTGGTTTTTATTTTATTGTCCACTTATGCATTCACTGTGCTGTGCCGTTTAAATAAAGTATCATATTTCTTAAAAGGTTCATTACTCTTGAAAGTAAACGCAAATATAGCTAACGTAATTATTATATGCGCGGCGCGTGAATGCTAGAATCATATTACACAAGTAAACACCGAAAAGTTGTTGTTGGCTTGCATTGATAAAAATTACTATAAAAACTCTTGTACTTAGTATGTAAGACACAATAAAGAAAATAATCGTTCGCCAAGCTGGATGCCTAGCTTGGAACGATAAACAAATAAACATATTTAAATTTCAATAAATATTCTTTCATTACACACGTGGTGGTCATGCAAAAGAAATCGAATTTCATACTTAAATGTATATGTTCAAACTCGTTAATAAAAAAAAATTAGTTAAAAAAGTCAAACCGTTTGTGTTTTATTCAAAAAAGTTCAAAAGTTGAAGCGCTCTTACTGAAAAACCCTATATTTTGTGATCCATTGTTAAAAAATAAATTTGTTTTTTGTCCATACGAGGTTCGTGCAAAAAGTTGTCAGCTTTCAGTCTGCGCGAAACTCATTTTCTAAAACAACGTACGCTTTCTAAATCTCCACAAAACTAACAAATTGCACAACGCCTACTGCAAACACGAACCGCCTATTTAGCAGCATTTTAATTTTTCACATCGGATCTCTAAGTTTGAATTTTGAGGGTCACGCTCTTGCTAGATAGACTGCACTTCGTGCCAGCTGGTATCAGAACATCAAAATTTAGCATACGAGTTTGGCAGCACTTTTTTCGAGTGCATATGAATTAAGCGATAGAAAATTTTCCTTAGTCATAGCACAGGATTGCATTTGCAACTTTTTTTTTGGCGAACTAAGTGATAAGGCTGCATATATTTCATTGAGAAACTGCGTAAATAGGTATGAGAGTGTAGAATGGGCGTCATTGCAGGCGCATAACATTAAAAAATCGCATTCTCACCCAGAAAACTCACATACCCACAGCTACAAATAGAAATTTGCATGCTTACAACGATATAATCCTTTCGTTGCGTTGTTCGATTTTAAATGTATTTCCTCTTTTCGTTGCACCACTTTTGTCGCCGTGCCATTTCGCGTAATTATTGTTGGTTTTTAAATGCTGTTTCTAGTTTTTATTGCTTCAATTTTCACGAGTAATACAGCTTTGGGGGCGTTTACTGTCGCAATAAAACTCGTTTTTGTTATTGTCATTGCCAGTTGAAAGTGCAAATATGCAAATTAGAATGCAAATTATTTGCACTAACTGTTGATGGAATGAAGGGAGGCCCCTGTACCTCGCTTGCCAACCAGAATTGTGTGTGTGTAGGTGTGTGTGAGTGCGTGACAATCACTTCGGGTAATGATTTTGTATGCAGTAATTGTTGTTGCTTTCTTTCTAATTTGTGTTGCTTTCGCTGCTTTAAATAAAGTTCTTCAAATTTATAAGAATTGTATAAATTTACTCCGCCGGGTTGTTGTTGTCTGGGCTGAATTAATTAAACGGCAACATTCGTGCAGGCGTGGTTTTTTGCTGTCGTTGGCAGTTTGGTCTACTTACTTTAAGTGAAGGGAGGGGGATGTGATGCAGGGTAAGCGGAAAATGTGTTGGCATTTGCGTATTTAAAGCTTTTAAACAGTTTATATGGAATAGTTAAGGATTTAAAATGTGCTGGGGCTTAGTGGTTGGAAAAACTACTCTAATCCACAAAATGGGGAATAATCCATTCCGTTCTCTTTAAATAGTTAAATAGTAAAAATCCATGCACTTTTGTGGCATGCGATTAAAAACGATAAAGAATTTATTTTGTTCATTTTAAAACGACCGATTATATTATTCAAAGAAGAGTTACAATTCTGGCAAGCAGAAAATTTGCTTGGGAGACCCATAAAGCCTTGCTCGCTTATTGAGGTGCCACCTGCTTGATCGAAGCTTGTTGAAGAAGTTGTTGGCGTCGAAGGACAGTGTACAGTTACGCGGTGAGTTGTATCTAATATCGTTTGACATATTTCCTTTTTTCCTTCATGGGTAAAGTGCATGCAATACTTACAATAGAGGCTTCGTGTGATTCGCCGATTGTCCGTCAGTATTTTTGTTTTTTTTTGGCGGTGAGGCTGGGTTAAAAATAACTTCGCACCATATAGCAACCGTCGCTACTACGTGTGCGGTGATTCCACTAAAAATATGTCTCCTCTTCTTTTGGATTATTTCCTTTCACCGTGGGACTGCTTCCACATTGCTTCGATGTAGAGGGCCAAGATGGCGTCCTAAGAAAGACACTAACTTACTCACCCTACGTCCCCTGTTTTGAGAAACCTATGATTAATGCTCTTCAGCACAACTTTCCATTTCACACTTCTTTTTTCGGATAATATCGTCCACAAAATTTGCGACGGCATTCCATTTTTCTTCATCTATCATCATTTTCTCGATTATTTCTTCAAGTGTAAATACACCAATAGCTCGTTGCAGAAAGAAGGTGTGTTCCACATCATCATACTTAGAATCTCCATGTATGCAGTTCCCATTTGCGCAAATACTTTCGAAAGGACCCATGTCCGGACAAACACTGTGTGAGGTAATAGTTAACCTCACCCTGCTTTATTTCTATCCACTTTTTTAGATCGGGTCTCGCGATTAGTCTCGCTGTCCATCTACCATACCTTTTTGAGTTCCATATTGACTGCCAAAGTGTGAGCGTTTGAACTCTAATATTGAAGAACTGGGATTCTTGTGTTTATTGCCTCACATCTCCGTTTGCGCTGTTGTGCTGTTATGGTTCCGCAGATAACCAACACCGGTGCTTCAGATATTGTTCTGTATGACGAAGCCACTCTGAGAGCGCAGGTGCGTTGCACAGGTTGCAGAGTTTTCCGCCGGCATTGCACCCTTAGCGAATCCGCCCATATTTCGCATCCGTATAAGAGAATCGAGTTCATCGTGTCCATTAAAAGCTTTCGCTTCTTCTGCGTTGGACCACCAAGGTTTGCCATGAGCTTACTTAACAAGCTGCTTACTTTGGCAGCTCTTGTGGCAGCATGATTTATGTGCACCCAGTAAGTTAGCCTTGTGTCTAATTGCACTCCTAGGTGTTTCCGTAAGTATTGAAGGTAAGCGCTTTGTATTAAATCAAATCCATATCTTTGTGCGAGTTCCATAGTTTTTCGTTTTTGAGATTTCTCTGACTATTCTTCATGTGACTCATAAGGTTGACCACGCTCAACTGAAGTTCTAGGAATATTATCTTCAAATATTACCTTGAATTCATCATCCAACCAAGCACCGCTACTTTTTTCAAATCGATCTGTGGTTCTTTTCGTCTTTTTCCATCGATCGTTAAACTTAAAGAGCAAGTTTTTCTAAACACTTGCTCCAACTATTTCAGCTCTTTCTAATGGCAATGCAAAAATGTCCATCAATTATTCTTCCAACTCTGCGCAATTTGTGCCTGACTTTTTGAAAAAGTCACACAAAAATCTGCGAGCACGAACAAAATCACTCGTTGAGATAACTAATGATTAGATCTTTGCCAACTCAACTAAATATTGGAAGTTGGGCGTAATAATGTTTTCTACACATTTTGTTGTTCAAAATTCGCTTTATTAATCAAAATAATTTCCATCAAGAAAAACGCAATCATTCGAATTCCGCTCTAACATTTCCACACCACTTTTGTAGATCGATTTAACTTTTGTCTCAAAATAGGCTTAAGTTTCAGCGATAACCTCTTCATTTGAAGGAAGTTTATTACCGGTGAGCATTTTTTTAGGTCTGTGGATAGCCAGTAGTCGCTGAGAGCCAAATCTGTCGAACACGGTTGATGTGGGAGCAATTCGAAGTCAATTTATATAGTTTTGCCATTGTTTTAATTGACTTGTGGCACGGTGCGTTGTCTTGTTTTTGGTCAACAGTGAGCAAACGCGGCACCCACTTTGAACAGAGTATCTCGTAGTCAGTCATGCAATATACAGCGAATACGTTTTCTAAGGTCTTCACTTTTCGATCATTCAAAACGATTTTATGGATTTTTTTGATGTTTTCTGGTGCTACCACCTCCTTTGGACGTCCACTGCGTTGTGCATCATCGATGTCTCTACGGCCACGTTTGAAGCCAGCAAACCATCATTTTATTATTTTTTCTGATGGCGCAAAGTCCCCACAACACTTTTCAATCCATTTCTTCGCTTGAACGGTATATACGGCACCGGCTACGGCTACGGTATTATAGCGTTATAGGGCGGCACCACTTATTGCAGCTTAACCGACTGTGACGCTCTCACATCCTCTCACTAAGAACAAAACTTACAATTTTCAATACCAGTGTAAAATCGTTCCTCCTATATGGATATGAGATCTGGCCCATCTCTAAGCACATAAACAACCGCCTTTATATGCCGCATTTAAAGGCCAAGAACAGTCTCCAACGCTAACCTTCTTTCGTTCACTGATAGTTGCCCCAATAAATATAATATTGAAAGTAAAAAGTGAAAATGAAACTTGATTGGATTGAAACTTCTCCGTAGAGCAGATTACCTTCCACCAACACCTGGAATGAGATGAGACATATAGCGGTTGACAGAAATCGTTGGAGAGCCTTTGTCTCTGCCCTATGCTCCAACTAGGAGCGATACAATTTGTAGAGAGTAGGGGTGGGACTATTCGAATAAAAATTATTCGAATAATAAAATCTTTTATTCGAGAGGTATTCGTAATTCGAATAATATTTATTCGAATTTTTTATTCGTTTATTCGAATAATGCTATTCGAATACTTCACTATTCGAATAGCTTACTATTCGAATACCTTACTATTCGAATACCTTACTATTCGAATACCTTACTATTCGAATACTTCACTATTCGAATACCTTACTATTCGAATACCTTACTATTCGAATACCTCACTATTCGAATACCTTACTATTCGAATACCTTACTATTCGAATACTTTACTATTCGAATACTTCACTATTCGAATATTTTTGGTAAATATTTACTTAGATTAGCGGACTACTAATCGGTTTCTGTACAAGTGCATGTACCTATGTATGCAAATTCAAAAACCACGCAAAGGCTTATATTAACACGTTCCCTGCCGCAATACAAAAATGCAAAATTGACCGTCAAGCCAAAAGGGGTTTTTGAATAATTTGTTTTTTTTTAGTCATAGGATAGCTTCAGTAATAATAATAACTAAACAAAAAAATCGGATGCAGGGTATTTCTACCTGAAACACATATGGTACATGAGCGTAGAGGGACATTTTTGCTTCTGCACGTTCATGAAACACATGGAACGTATCAGTGCTTATCAGGCGCACGTTTACTGAACCATATGTGGCTAAGCGTACAGGGAACGTGTTAAATGAAAATACTACCTACTTTTTATTGCGTCGGCGCTTTGTTTTTGTTTCATATTTTGGTAAATATTTACTTAGATTAGCGGACTACTCTTGCTTGAGGGATGAAATTATTTTCTTTTAGGTTTTTTGCTTTTCGCAGTACTATTATATGCACATACATATACCCATATACTCTACCTGCTACTGACTGACCTAAGCCCGATAAACGAGTGCAGACAGTCCTACGACCATGCATACGCTTAGATAACTGGCGATGAGAATTATATATGTATGTATATGGACATTTCAGGCAATAAACTTCATGTGACACTGAAATACGTAATCTATTTCAGACTTCTTTTTAAGAGAAATAAATAATATATATTTTAGTATCGAATTAAAAAAAATTGTTTACTTTAAAAGGAAGAGCGTTAGCAAAAGCATACGTACATAAATACTTCAAAAACCATTTACTATGAAAATTATTTATCACAAATAGTGTCTTATAACTAAATATACAAAGAAATATCTACCTACTATTGACCACTCAGCAGGGTAGGTACATGTACATATACATACATATGTCATGTATGTATCTGTTGTTGTTGTCATGCATCTGTTGTACACACATTAGCAACAAAAAGTAAGTGATATTTTTATTTGATTTCTTCTATAGCGTAATTTTTTGAAATTACATACATACATAGATACATACATACATGCATTTGCGCGTCAATCCAATTTCAAAGCAATCTGCATGTGTACATAAATAAGTACATATATAATTATATCCTATTATTGGCCTTGAATAACTTCTAAATCTGTAGATTAAGCAAAAGAAGATTTTAAGGCTCCATATTTATCGTTTGAGAGAAAACCATTATTTCGATCCGTTACCGAGAATGTTAAAACCGATGCGGACATAGAAAATGTGAAATCATATTTCTCCATAGAATTTATATGGGAAATTGAAAAGTGCGGTGCGGGCCACCCTAATATTAATATTAAGGCGTCTAAACACAAGAATTGTTACGAGGGAAAACCAAATATTTTTTTAGAAACGCTCTGATGTTTTTATGCACATTTAGTTATGCACATACATATAAGTATGTATACCTGTCGATGTTTTGTCAAGAACAATACCAAAGAAATCTTATCATATTAGCTAATTGAAACATGAAGCGGTGAAATCAAAAAATCACAATGTTCAAAAATCGAGAAAAACTGATTAGCACCATGAGAAGGGCCAATGTAATTTTTATATTTTTAAAAGCATTTTCTCCCTGATATAAATGAATATATAGTGAGGTATTCGAATAGTGAGGTATTCGAATAGTAAGGTATTCGAATAATGAACTATTCGAATTATTTGAAACGAATAGTATTATTCGTTTTATTCGAATAATGTTTATTCGAATATTATTCGAAAATAATCCCACCCCTAGTAGAGAGATGTTTATTTGTATAGTAGATCTTTAATTCTTCTTAAAAATGGTATCTAAAAGTATTGGGTGGGGAAAAAGGTCATAGCGTTTTTATACGTATTTTCTTTTATTTTACAATGATTTCTTTGATATTTAGCAAAAGGTAAGTATTCATTCATTCGGTAGAACCCTTTTAGCTCTACAAAACTATGTTAATTGTGTTTTTTAAATTTTTTATTAGTTTTGAGGCCTAGAAATGGAATAGCAGGAACCAAAGATCAACATTTTCGAAGCAGCTCGAGACATTTGCGACGTGTATTCAGAAGGTTAAATAGGCGAGTCTACATCACGGAAATGGTTTCCCGCAGCCGAAGGCCTTTTAAATTCGGTGTAGAACGTTTAAAATCACTTTTAAAAGAGAACGGTCGCCAAACCAGTTGTGAATTGGCGGAAAAAATTAACTGCGATCATAAAACGATTCTCAATCACCTTCATTCAATGGGGTTTACCGAAAAATTGTAGTCCTGGGTGCGTCAAGAGCTCAGCGAAAAAAACAAAGAAAGTCGCCTTCAAATTGCTCCTCAACATCAGGCCCACCATCGCGCAACACGCGGTCATAAACAGCGAATTTTTTACCTAATCGTCACGGACGATGAGAAATGGTGCCAATACATCAATATGAAGCAAAGAAAGAAGTGGGTGGCTCCAGGAGATACGCGAAAGCCGAGGCCTTCATCCAAAGAAGATCATGACATGTGTTTGGTGGGACTGGGAGGCCATGGTGCACCGGGAAATGCTCGAGAAGAATGTGACGTTCAACAAGGAGCTCTTCATTGTCCAGCTACATCACCTTAATGAGGCTTTTCGACTGAAAAAATCTGAGTCACATGGTTGAACCATACTCCTTCACGACAACGTCAGGCCCAAATCGTCAAAGCCGCACTCCAAGAGCTCGAATGGGAGGTCCTTCAGCATCCACCGTATTCTCCGGACTATGCACCGACCTATTACCATCTTCTCCGTTCTCTGTCAAACCATATGAGGGGCATTATCTTCGATAGCAAAGGGGTCCTTAAAAACTGGCTCAACAACTTCTTTGACACTAGACTAGCCGATTTTTGGCGGAACGGCATCAACAAATTGGTCGAGAGGTGAGAAGAGGTTGTACGCAGCAACGGCGAATATATAACTGATTAACTTATTGATGTAATTATTGCTTTTTGTTGAAATAATTCGGTAAAAACGCTCCCTACTTATTCTCCAAACTAATATATGTTATTAAGGAATAAAAAAAAAGAAAAGAAGTGCACACAAACCAGCATAAGAGTATACATTCGCTTTGAACCCCGAGCAGCAACGCTGCCATTTAGAACCAAGAATTAACTGGCCAAAAATAAATTGCGGTGCGTTAAAAGTGTATGGAACCACACCCCAGCCACAATACCCTTGCCAAATTTGCATACAACATTTCTGAGAATTTTTTATGTTTACCGCAATGCCATCCACAATGCTGACTTCAACAATTGAGCGTTGTAGGTTTGAATGCAGCTGTTTTTTGTAGCGGAATATTTAAGTTCGAGTGTGTGGCAAAATAAATTGTCATGCATTTTATCGCTATAAGGGTAAGCATACACACACACTAACGTACATACATAGAACTAAATGGGGAAAGGTAAATTCATTTATGCTCTCATATCTGCGTATCTTTGTATGTGTAAAAATGCACTTGTTTACATTCAAAAAAAAAAAAACAAAGTTTGAATAAATAAAGTGGCATTTCGGAACGAGTGAGTGTGTGTGTGTGTATGTGTACGAGTGAACGTGTGCGTGTATTGTTCTGGCTGTTGGTTACGCTGCTGATTGCCGCTGTTACTCGTATGTTTTAATGCAAATTTTGTTGCAACTCGACCACTCACGTGATTAAGAATGCAAAAGTGCATTTGTAGAGAACAGATATGTGTGTGTATGTATGAGTAGGTTACTTTATATGAACATATGTGTGCGTATGTAGAAGAATACAGGAACAAATATGCCTCTTGGCATTCAAGCCCCTGGCAGTTAGTGGCCTGGTAAGGTGCATACAGGCGGTTTACTCGATGCCAGTGTATGTTGCGGGTAGAAGCGGTTTCTTGGAATTTTCACTCTGGAGAATCATAAATGCAAATTTCGGTTGTTAGCCATACGTGCATGTATATTTTCATGTGTGTGGTCGTAAATATAATCCTTTAATATAAACATATTAGATGCATAAGTATGAGTGCATATCTGTATTTCAAGCACATGCATATGCACATTAAGGTGGTGTGAGTGTAAATGGAAAATTAGGTTTTTAATTTTTTTTTTGGAATGTCATAGCAATGAAATGTGGCCTTTACGATTATAAGAAGAAATAGAAACTGCCAAATACAAGGTGGCACAAAATTAGTCATCCCATTTTTGTTTTTTAATAACTTTTTACTTAAGGAAAAAATTATTTTGAGTAATGAAATCTTTGTTTTGACCTTTACGCGCTTCATTACTTGTCCGTTTGTACACTGCAGCTATCTACGTCACAAGTGTCAAATGTGATTGCCACATGACGCCATTTGCAAAAATTATAAGTTTTCGGGAAGAGTGATTAATTTTGCGCCACCTTGTTTTTTTGTTTTTTTTTTTGTTTTTTTTGTCGGGACAGACTAGAAATTACAGCACTCAGACGGTAATAAATCCATTGTACTGCACTTGGATTCCCTTTTTAATTGTCTTTAAATCTACCCGATCTCCGAAGAAATCCGAGTAGATCTTGTGGTGCCAAGAAGCCAAGATGGTCGCTTCTTAACACATCAGTGCCAAATACCTCAAGCCTGATTCGAGCGAAGGCTGAGCAGGCGCACAGAAAGTGGTCCGCCGTCTCATCCTCCTCTCCACATGCTGGGCAAAGTGCATTGTCTGAGATGCCCACCATGTGCTTTGCCTATAGAAAGTGGCGCGTCATCAGTCCGACCAGCCTCCTACAGTCCCGTCTGCTTAGTGACAGGAGGAACTGCGACAGTCGGTCAGACATGATAGATAACATCAATTTTGTGCATCTGCAACCTCTCTCAGCCTGCCAAGCTCGTTTGTGGGTTAGAGTAACCTGTTTGATAACCGCGCCACCTTGTATTACCTTTTTCGGATAACGTTTTGACATGCTCCCAGGTAAATGAAATCTGGAAAGAAAATCGAAATTGTACCCATCTATTAATAAACTTCACATATCAAAGATTTGATGAAGATGATTTAATTTAAAAAGATTTTTTTTTAAATTTGAATTTGAATGATTGTAACTTAGTTTAACGGCAATACTAAGGTAAAACCATAGAAGTTTTAACAATAATAATAATTTGCGTAATACACAATAAGAGCCGAAACAATTTATCACACACAATTTTACTACGATTAGAAACAGGCTTCAGAAAATTCAACGCATGGCAGCGGCTTTCTTAGAACCTCGCTCTCTTGTGCTCTGAATACTCTTTTATTTTTATCTCGTCTTAATTTGGTTTGTAAATAGAATGAAGATAATACTGCTGCTCGGTTTGCCGCAACTAATCAATGACGCGTTTTAGGTATTGGACACTCGGTCTGGGTCCAAAAAACCCTGTTGACTATTGTTCGAATGAGCCATACTTTTATAGTTTATTTAGTACAAGAATTATAGCTAGATGTGATTGGGATTGTCAACCCTCGTCGGAAAAAGTGTTTGCGGTTCTTCACTGATGGCTCGAAGCTTGATGGTAAAGTTGGATTCTACTGTAAAAAGCGTCTGTAAAAGTAAACGTTTCGGCTCATCTTCCTAATCACTTTAGCATATTTGAAGGCTGCCATTTTAGCCATTAATGGGTAGCTCTCTGGTTAGGCAAAACTGTGATTAACTTTAGAGAAGTCTATACTTATTCTGGGTAGCCAAACGGTGATAAAATCTCTTGGTAGAGTTGCACTAATTCCGTCCTTCCTTGCAAATGCCGGGCAACCTTAACGAGATGGTGGAATATTTCCGCATCCATTTGATATGGGTGCCAGGGCATAGTGACATACCAGGGAATTGTAAGGTAGACGAATTAGCGAGAGAGGGCACTTTTATCCGCCTCCCACTTTTAGGCATACTCCTCTCAACCTACAACCTGCGTGGGGCAAGTATAGGGTGTTTTTTTTAGAGGTTAGGTTTTCAAGATGAAATAAAACGTATATAATTTAATGTTATTGCCAAGAATTTAGCTTTATTATAAAGATAAGGGGTTGCCATTATGTTTTAAAAATGATTTCGGGCAAGTGGCCGCCGCGGCTGGCTCGAATAAATTCCAGCCGAGAGGCCCAATTTTCGACCACTTTTTGCAGCAATTGGGGCCGTATGCCAGCAATAACGCGCCGAATATTCTCTTCCAAGACGTCAATCGTCTCGGGCTTATCTGCGTAGACAAGCGACTTCACATAGCCCCACAAGAAATAGTCCAGCGGTCTTATATCGCACGATCTTGGAGGCCACGCCACAGGTCTACGGCGCGAGATAATGCGCTCACCAAAAGTTTCCTTCAATAAATCGATTGTTGCGTTGGCTGTATGGCATGTAGCGCCGTCTTGTTGGAACGAAAAGTCGTCCACATCAACATCGTCCAATTCAGGCACGAAAAAGTCATTAATCATGGCTCTATAGCGCTCTCCATTGACTGTAACATTATGGCCGGCTTCATTTTTAAAGAAATATGGACCAATGATTCTCTCTGACCATAGAGCACACCAAACAGTGACTTTTTGAGGATGTAACGGCGTCTCAGCAATGGTTTGTGAATTATGTTCACTCCAAATGCGACAATTTTGCTTATTGACATACCCATTTAACCAAAAGTGAGCTTCATCGCTGAAAAAAATTTTCTTCGATGCGTCGCGCGAACCGAACCATTATTTTCGTAATAAATTTGCACGATTTGCAAACGTTGTTCAGGTGTAAGTCTATTCATTATGAAATGGCAAACCAAACTGAGCATAAATCAAGTGACAGCTGTCAAAAAGACCATCTACGAAAAAAGTAGTGCCAACTTGAAAACCTAACCTCTAATAAAAAACACCCTATAGCATTGCCACTTCAGCCAACGCGAGATGGGTTGATAGTCTGACATGCAATGCTGCAAAAAGAATTTGACCAAAATGAGACGTCAGGCGCTCAAAGGCGCTACTTAATCGGTCAAGGAAAAACGTCTCAATGCTCGTTGCTTTGATCACTGGACATTATCTCCTAGCTTGACTTGCTCAAAGATTGAACGTACTCTGAAACGGAACCTGGATTTTTTTTTTTTTTGAGGAGGGGAGGGGGAGCGGCTTTCCGCTGCCCACTTTGAAAATACTTTATAGCAACATTTACAATTTGAACCGTACGGATATTTGTTCTAGTAACACATAAGGGAGCTCGAAGAAGAGAAAATCGAGGAGAGGAAATAAACATATATTCTTTATTAACTATCTTTTATTATATGATTTACAAATCAAGTAAACAAAAAACTTAAAATTTTTCTTATTCTTAAGAAATGGATTCCAAACACTTTTTGTGGGACCTCAAAATTTCGGTGGGAAGGAAACTGCAATAATGAGGGAGAGGAAGAGTCTGTCAGACATCTTTTCAATCACCGTAATGCATGACGTGCCATTAGGTTAAGTTACTTTGGCTCATCCAACTTGGATGACACTAATGACCTTAGGGATATGAGAGTCAGTCGGATCAATGGGCTTGCACTTAAAACCAGTGGCACAAGGAGTGGCAAGTAAACTGCTACTGTGGTATCACAATGGATCGGCAACGGTCCAAGTAAACTGGTTTAAAGACCGGCTACCACTTCTACTTAACCACTCACCTATCACCCACAATACAAGCTCGTTACTGAACGTCATTGGATGTCGCAAAATACATCAGTAAGACTAAGTGGCGTAACTTAGATGGTCATCAAAATGCTTTGGAGTTTATTTAAATACTAACAAACCCCAAAAGTGTAAGTGGATTTAACATTTTTTTTTTCGAAAATTAATGGTTTTGAGGGCAGCTCTGAACATACGATGTGACAAATAGCATTTTGTATCTTTATTTCTAAGATGGCAAGCCAACTTTCTGCAGGTTTGCCAAAAACGATGCAAAAAAAATAAATAAAATAAAAGTCACTCCACCCTAATGTGCATGTAATATTTGTTGGCCATTGCTTGCTACATTTGGGGGCTGGCCCGGTTTAACATTTCCTCGTCTAATGTAATTAAAACAAATATAAACTTATGTATTTTGCACCATACGAAAACTTTTCAGAAAAGATTGCGTCGCTTTTGTTCGTGCATGGTTAGTACAAATTTTGTAGTCGATTTTCTGCGAACTTGCGAACTTCTCGATGAGCTAAACACTCGGAATTTCAAGTTTAGATAAGTCCTATAAGAATATTTATTACTACACCCGTATCCGCCTAGCTTTAGTTTTTTAATTATCATTTGTTTAATACAGTAAACCAAAAATTTATATATCATAAGATCGTAGCAGCACAACTTATGTTCTAGTTTTCTTAGTCTAAATTTTGTTTAAACTTTTCTAACATAATCTACTTGTTGTTATTGCAGCAGCAAAACCATTGTCCCTACATATTGTTTGTGTCAGAAGAAAAGAACCGGTTTTTTTCTTGTAATTTCAAGATATATTTCGTTCTGCTTTTTGCTGCGTCATAGTCCCACTCAAGGGCTACGACGCCAGTGCTAACTCAGGTTAGTGTCGTTCGAAACTTTCCTGTAAACGCAACCAAACAAAATGAGTGAAAAGTACGCGAAGCGTTTGAGGCGGTACGCATTCGAAAGTGGCCGTAATCTATCTTAATCCGCATCTGCAAAAGTGATTAAAAAATCAAAAAAGTTTGTTGAGATGTCGAATCAGCGGTATAAGGTGTACAAAAATGTTGATGACTTTTCCGAGCGCTGTTTGAAGCGAGTGACGACAAAAAAGCAAGATAAAGTGATCGTCCAACTTTTTAAGCGGGATCCTTCTTTGCGACTACGCCAAGCACGATCGGTTCTTGCTAAAAAGGGAATAGATGTGAGTATCAATGAAAATGCATCTTGCCGAAAAGATAGTCCAAGATCGTGCATCACGCTCGCAAAATCTACTCCTGTTTGTCGACGAGCTACGCAGAAAAGCTGGTTAAAAGCATGAAGAAGATGCCAGGCAATACCCGACAACGAAGAAGACTACATGGTTTATTGAGTGATTGCGATTTGTAGTTTTGTGCATACTTTCATGTACAATTTTTTTAAATATATGTACATCTTTTATACTTCATGAATAATCGCGGTTCCTTTTTTCTGACACAGACTGTATATGAGGAATGCTGCTGGAGTAGAGTTCTTGGTCGGCTATAAATCCGGGTCATTCCGGTAACATAGAAGCGACAGTCGTGAGAATGATCATAATTTACTCGTACAGTGTGGTCCATCTAGGGTTTGATATTTAAACTAACGATTTTTTTGACGTTCACAGCAAAAATAGCCTTGGTGATGCTTCGAAAATTTAGTTCATGGGAAGAAATTAACAAAATGGGTTCCGTGTCTCTTGAAGAAAGTTACTAAATATGAATGTCGAATATTCAGCCATAAAGGATAACTTAATTCCCCGCCTAGAAGGAGCGACTATACTTTTTTTTGGGAGGCGTTGCTGAGCATAAATTTTACGCCATTAATTCAGAGAGGATTCAAAAGTTGAAACATCAAATCGACGTTGCCGTTGGTGAGATAAGTGCCGAAAATCACGAAATGCACAGACAGATTGGGTTGAGTGAATGGACTATTGTAGAGTCAGCCCTGGAAGTTATTTAAGGCCGGCGGGCCAATTAGATGTCCTAAATTCAGTAGTTTTCGCGAAGCGTTGTAGGATGAGAAAAAAAAAACAATTAGCCAAATGAAGTTTTGGGGATAGTTTAATATATATTTGAACTAAAAAAAAAATTTGTACAATCTCCAACAATATATTGTAAGCCGAGTTATCAATAGATTCCCAGAGCGCCTTGCCACTGAAGTATCTAACTTCTGTACAAGATTACAACTTGCAATTTTCATCGGAAAACAAAAAAAAAGAAAAATTATTAATTTTGATGTAATTATCTTCGATGTGAACTAAGAAAATTGGGAGAAACAGGTAAAATTCGAATTTTTGGGGAAGGTAGAAAAAAAAGTGGGTTTTCAAGGAAAAAAAAACTCTTCAACTGGGTAAAAAAGTCGCTTAAAAAAAGTTTTTGGATGTTTTTTTTAGTTCACATAGAAGAGAAAACAATACTGAATATAACGAATTTTGAATGAAATGGATAGCTCGTTTAGTTTTTTTGCAATCGTGTACATAAATTAGGTAAAATCGTGAAAATGAAAAGCCGAGAAAACGCGCTTCAAATTCAAAGTAAGCGCACGGTTGCTCGACGCTGCACTACGCTCGGCTCTGTAGCTCTGCAAATACTTGGAATTTAACTCTGAAAATTTGTGTCTCATGTTCTTGAATATCTAAGCTATTGATTTCAGGAAAAAAAAAATCGATTTTTTTGACCTTTTAATTGGCCCGCCGGCCTTAAATGAAATTGTGTTTCGTGTCAATCCATGTATTACAACGTGCGTGAGTAAAAGTTGTCCACGAGTTTCATATGAACATAAAAATTTATATTCTAAAGTCTATACACACCGTCGTAGTGAGGGCGAGATAAAAATATAAGCGAACGCGATTCCTAGGATGTTCAAGTTTGACTCCAGTTTTCATGTCTCTTCCGTCATGAAATGATCCAAAGAATGTTACCTTAAATCACTTGTAGTCGGTAACAAAGCACGCCATATATGGTAGTAATTCATTCAGTTCATTTTCCCATCAATTTAAGTTTTTAAAGCACTAAATTAAAAAAAAAAATTATATTGAAAAGAGAATATATCGAGTTCAAAAAATGCCCATTTTTCGCCAGTACAAATATAGATTTTTTATAGTGTACTTTGCGATTAATGTATTTCAAAGGAGTAGAGTTCAACAATTTTTTTTTTTGCGTAGAAGTTCAAGAATATCTGTTTCAAACGTTGAGGGTAAAATAAAACAAAATGTTACTGTTCATTGAAAAAACTAAAATTTTACCCTGCAAGTATCGTAACATTGATTGACAGTCAGTTATGTAAATTTAAGAACAGCATTAAATTTTAGACTTTGTGCTTCCTATTTTAGGAGCTACTGCGATAATCAATTTCTGATGCTACCCCTCTTAGTGGGTAAGATACAAATAGAATAGACCGTCAATTCTAGAGTGTTCGAGAGCTTCAAGGTTTCTTTCACTATAAAATGATCCCGCTCGAATCCACTAAATGTAGCCTTTAAATCTTTGTTGTCAGTAACAAACAGCTCTGTATAAAATATATAGGTTAACGAGCCTATTAATTCTCAGCTGGATAACAAAAAATTTTATATTTTTTCACACGGTATCATAAAATTCTAAGGCTGAACTGAAAAAGTGTTTGACAATGTATGGGAACAGGGAATTTCAAACGAAATTTTATGAAAACCTCGTTGCTTCAATCCTGCTCGGGTCCAAGCAGTTATTGCTGCTAAAGGCGGTTCAATTGCATATTAGAGCATTCACTTTATCAATCTTTTATATCGAAAACAAACGCAAAAGTAACTCTTCTTCTTCCTCTTAGTGTTTTATTGTAGGTTTGCACCTGTTTTTCTTCACACAAATTACAGATAAAGAGGATCAACAAGTATAAGTTAACAATTTACGTAAATTAATACACTATGATCAGAAAGTACGGGGAATGTTTAAATAAAACAAAGCAGAGTTAAATTTCAGGCAAACTTATTTTATCTCCTTCAAAATATGACCCGCCTGAAGCAACACACATGTGCCAACGTTTAACTCAGTCCTCCATGCATCCCTGGTGGCTCGAGGAAGGGATGGCCTTCAGCTCCTTCGTCGCATTCTCTTTGATCTCCTCTATCGACTGAAATCTCCTTCCGCGAAGTGGTTACTTCAACTTGGGAAAAAGAAGTCGCACGAGGCCATATCAGGTGAATACGGTGCTTGCACGATGGTATTTACTTGGGGTTTGGTCAAATAATCCAGCACAATTTGGGATCGGATGGCGCGTTATCATCATGAGCCCACATTTCCGGCCGTTTCCGACGTACAGTATCACTAAAACGTTTCAAAATGGATATATAATATTCTTTATTGACTGTCTGGCCCGATGGAAGGTACTTATGGTGCACTACTTTTTGATCATAGTGTACATATGTACATATGGTATAACCCTGTGAACATTAGTTTAAAAGTATTTTATTGTTGCACTTCCGTTGTCCTTCGTAAGAAGGACACTTACTTACTCACCCTGCGTCCAGGGTCGTCTGTTTCGTGAAATCTATGCTCAATGCTTTTCAGCAAAACTTTCCATTTCACGCTTCTTTTTTTGGATAATATTCTCCACGAATTTTGCAGCGGCATTCCATTTTTCTTCGTCTATCATCATTTTCTCGATAACTTCTTCAGGTGTAAATAGCTCGTTGCAGATCTGTTCTCCACCTCTCAAGGTTAAAGCAGGTGTGCTCCGCATCATCATACTCAGTATCTCTATACATGCTGTTTGGTAAGTTCACTTTTCCTATTCGCCACAAATACTTGCGAAAGGACCCATGTCCGGACAAAAACTGTGTCAGGTAATAGTGAACCTCACCGCGTTTTCTTTCTACCCACTTTTTGAGATCGGGTATTATGTTAGTCTCGCTGTCCATCTACCGTACCGTTCACAGTTCCATCTTGCCTGCCAAAGTGTGGGCGTTTGAACTCTAATATCGGAGAACTGGGATTCCTGTGTTTTTTGCCTCCCATCTCCGTTTGCGATCTTGTGCTAGAATATCTATTGGGATGGCTCCGCTGATAACTAAAACCGCTGCTTCAAATACTGTTCTGTATGACGAAGCCACTCTGAGAGCGTTGCACAGATTGAAGAGTGCCTGTGTTACATCTCTTTTGTAGATGTTTTAATTTTCAGAAAGATTTGGTAAGTTAAATCGCAGTAATTTCGAAAAAGGGAGAAAAGTGAGGTAGTAAGGTTCGCGGGGTCACGAGTGTATTTATTCTAGAAGTGTCTATGCAAAATTTGAAGTCGCCACGCTCATCCATTTGCGGGACATAAAAAGTTAGTTGTGAGTAAAATTTGAGCAATGCTGCCATAAAATTGTCCTGAAATATTGTTTCCCTTCAACGAATATCGAATTCAATGTTTGTTAAAAACTATTTCACATTTATCATTTTTGTTATAATTATTGAAAAAAAAAATTGCTTATATTTAAAATCGTCTTATTGAATTCGAAGAAATATTGTAAAAGGTTTTCTAATAACAGGTGTTAGGTGTTAAATTAAATAGGAGAGATGATTAACGATTTTTCATGGCCGGAATTGGATCGTATTAATCTGGACAACGTTTATTTTCAATAAAACGGCGGTACGTGCCACACAAGCAACTAAACCATTGATCTTTTACGGGAAATGTTTCCCGACCGTGTTATCTCTCGAAGAGGTGATCACAATTGGCCACCAAGATCTTGTGATTTAACACCTTGTGACTTTTTTCTTTGTGACCACGTGAAAAAGAAGGTCTACACCAACATCCCAGGTTCGATTCAAGACTTCTAAGATGGAATTCGTGAGGCTATCGGGGACATAGGGCATCCACTTTGAAATTCGGTTATGGAAAATTCCATGAAAAGAATGTTGTCCTGTAAGCGTGGTCGAGGTGGTAATTTGCCTGATGTTATTTTCCACTATTACCAGCATAAACATCCGATCATTTATATTAAAATATAACATTTTTCTTTGAATATCAAAGTAACACCTCTTACCTACTTCTTCTTCTTCCTTAATTGGCGCTATAACCGCTTACGCGACTTTGGATGAGCTTATCAAAGCGCGTCGTCGCCAGTCGTTTCTTTCTCGAGCTAACCGGCGCCAGTTGGACACACCAAGTGAAGCCAAGTCCTTCTCCACCTGATAGTTCCAACTACTACTCGACTACCACCAGCTGGTGCCGCATCGAATACTTTCAGAGCCGGAACGTTTGTATCCATTCGGACAACATGACCCAGCCAAAGTAGCCGCTGGATCTTTATTCGCTGCGCTATGTCTATGTCGTCATAAAGCTCATTCAGCTCATCGTTCCATCGCCTGCGATATTCGCCGCTACCAATGTGCAAAGGTCCAAAAATCTTGCGCAGAATCTTTCTCTCAAACACTCCAAGCGTCGCTTCATCGGATGTTGTCATCGTCCAAGCTTCTGCGCCATACGTTTGGACGGGCATGATGAGAGTCTAGTAGAGTTTTAGTTTTGTTCGTCGAGAGAGGACTTTACTAATTATTTGCCTACTAAGTCCATGTGCCTGGGCGATTAAGTTCTGCGGCTCGTACGATCCTCTCCAACATCAGTTTAAAGAAGTCACACGACAGCGAGTCACCCTGTCTGAAACCGCGTTTGATGGTATCAAACGGCTCGGAGAAGGTCCTTCCCAATTCTGACGGCGCTGCCGGTGTTGAGCAACGTCATCCGTATTAGTTTTGCGGGGATATCAAATTCAGACAACGCGGCATACAGGAAACTCGTTTTCGTACTGTCGAATGCAGCTTTGAAGTCCACGAAAAGATGGTGTGTGTCGATTCTCCTTCTATGGGTCTTTTCCAAGATTTGGCGTATTGTGAGTATTTGGTCGATGGTAGACTTTTTAGGTCTAAAGCCACACTGGTAAGGTCTAATCAATATGTTATACGTTCATATTTAGTTCAGATACATAAGACTACTATTACTGTTACCCTACATCAAACAAAAACAAAAACAATGCTGCTAGAATGCCTACAAATATGTGAAATTTCTCTCAGAAAAAGGTTGTTTCGAATGGGTTATAAAGGCTTTCTTTTTCCCATTTACTCTCTAATTTTAGAGTCACTCACACCTTATTTCATACAGATACGATTTTTTTGTAAAATTTCTATTTCTACACAACTTTAATTTAATTAACTTAATATTAGATTTTAATAAATTCAAGGTATCTCAGTAAAAAACACTTTAACTTAGTTTGAAAACAAATTATTGACACCTGCAAACTTGAAGTATAAATTTATTGAAAGTTGCATAAATTTTTATTATTATTTGGTGAATAAAGAAACACAAAAAATAAAAATAAAAAAAAAACACAGCTGTCAGTTTAAATTTGGCGCATAACCAAGAACTTTTCGATATTTTCTCTCGCCACATTTTCTGCATTCGGAACTCTTACCAATAAACTTGCGTACATGAGAAAGTGTATACAAGTACATATGCACGTATTTGTTAAGTTGATAGGTATGCAATTGCGAAAATAACTTTGATGAGTATCAACACCCAAGTACGCGCGTATGTATTTGTGCTCACATATCTTCTGCGCTCAGTTTTACTTATTCTGCCAGATATTCACAGCTAAGCACAGCTTTTTGTGTTTGCTTCTGCTTTTGCTCTTTCTTTTTGCTTTTGTTTTTCTTTGACAGTAAAGTTGTGACGCTAAGTAGCTTGTAAACACTGTCAATTTTTCAAACAAGTTAGTGAGTGACGTGCGCATGAGAAGTAGTGAAATGATGGCTACTGCATAAATCGTAATCGACTTGCAAAGAAAGTTAGTACAATCTTCTGATGAATGGGGATTATGGTGGTCGCAAAAGAGTGTTGAGAAAATGAAAACAAAAAAAAAACATAAATAAATGTAGATGTAGTATGTGTGCAGGCATGCTTTTGAAGAATATTTACTAATATGCCATGTACCTATATGCAACAGATTACTATACAAAGCTGGGAATAAGGATAAGATTGATAAAGGGTAGGTTGAACTGGTTGATTTGTAGTTCCCGTATAGACCGGTTCGGTCCATATCGATACCAGAAGAAGTTCATTGGTGATGTGCTTTGTGTTTTGTAGTAGTAAGGAAAAATAACAGTCGTAGAGGCAAATGCGAGTATATAGTTGGAGAGAGGTATAGAGATAAAGATAAAGCAGATGAATTCACAGATAAAACCGAATCAAATAAAAACAATTAACTACAATGGGAACTATTATTGGTCGGTAAATTGAACTATTTGAACAGCCCAATAGTGAACTGCTTTTATTTTGAAGTAGGGTTTCACTTATGTGAATGCCTGCATTGAATCTAACACGTGTATACGTACATACATACATTCTGTCAAAAAAATTTCGGGAATTGTTTATATAAAAAGGGCCCCTTACACATATGTATGTATATCTACATTTTTTTGCTGGATTGTTGGTACAGCTGTCCTCTATAGTGTCGCAGAGTTTGAACGCCATCTGCCAGTTAGCTTGTTTTTGGCATTTATTTATATTATATCACTCAACCGCAGGTGTGGTCTGCGACTTACACTATGAATAAAAATGTCGAACAAAGACTTTTGTCTTAAATTTTGTGTTTTGAACGGTATTTCGTGTGTCGAATTATCGAAAATGTTGCAGAAAACCTGTGGCGAGTGTGTTTTATCAAAAACACGGGTCTTCGAGTGGTATAAGTCGTGGAAGATTTGCCGCGATCTGGTCGCCCATCAACGCCTTCAATGGCTGAAAACGTCGACACAGTCAAGAAAATGGTACTGGCAAACCATCATTTATGTTTGAGGGAGGTAACTCGTGAACTTAGCGTGTCTCTATAATGAATTTGCAACATTTTACACGATCGATTGGGCATCAGACGCATGCCTGCTCGACTAGTTCCAAGAGAGTTGAATTTCTTTCAAAAAATTCATCGGAAGAAGGTGGCTGAAGACATGTTTAGGCAAGGCAATTCGCACCCAACGTTTCTCCAGCGCTTCAAACAGGTGATGAGGCGTGGGTATATGAGTTTGACATGCAAACCAGTCAACATGCGGTTGAATAGCGCTAACCGCATAAGCCCAAAAACCCTCCTCAAAGTCGCTCAAAAGTCAAAATCATCCCACTCGTTTTCTTTGATTATCTTAGGGTTGTGCACTCGGAATTCATTCCAAATGGTTCTACGGTAGATAAAGAATATTGTTTGAAAGTTATGTGACATTTGAGAAAGGAAGTGCATAGGAAACGGCTCAATTTGTGGAAAGAAAACTCATGGATCTTGCACCATGATAAAGCGCCGTCTCACAAGGCTCACATAGTGAACACTTTTTTGACCAAAAACTCGACATATATCAGCAAACAACCACCGTATTCACCGGATGGAGCCCCCTCTGACTTTTGCTTTTCCCAAAACTGAAATTGCCACTCCGCGGACGCCGCTTTGAGTCGATAGAGGCCATTAAGGAGAATCCGCTGAAGGAGCTGAAGAAGATCTCTTCAAACGCGTTTAAAAGGCGCTTTGATGGCTGGACTAATCGTTGTCATATGTGTATATTTCAAGCAGGGTAAAACTTCTTCAATGTAATACGTTTTTGATGCATCTGGAGATTTTTCGGGGTCACAGAATTACAATTTTGATATCGGTAGTATAAAACGATCTCGGGAAATGCATTCTGATATTGCTGCGTTCCGGAGGGATTTGTTGCGAGACCAATACTGATGTATTCGTGATACACGATTATATGACATTTTCAATGAACAGCCCAGAATAATTTGTATTTCTCCTGGTGACGTCACATTTGCATTATTGAGCTTCTGTAGACGCATATTTGTATAATGACTTACCTGCATTCTGAGACTCTTTGGAAAAAGTTTATAAACACAATCAAGATTGATGGAACCTCTGGTTAGGTTAACCTTTATAATTGGCTTGTCTTCTTGAGGCAGTGACATTTTTGGGGAAAAATTATCAATACCACCATGCCAAATAAACTTACTATTGCTTGTTGATTGTGCTGTATGGAGCTGTATCAGTGAAATTTACATCTTCAGAGTTGTCATCACTATCTTCATTTACCGTTTGTACATTTTCATGCATCTGGATATCTTCATCATCTGAAGATTCCGTGCTATCTACTTCAGAAGATATGGAGGTATCAGAGCCTTTATAATCTGTGTCACTGCTATCGTCACTGTCGTGGTAAGGAACCACCTCCATATCAGATGAATTATGAAGCTCGTCCTCAATTTTTTCGTTAGTCAGTATTCGATTAATCCTAAAATTATTTCAATAACAAAAACTAAATTCGTTTGATGGAAAACTGCTGGGACAATTACATTCCACACTACAGCACTGCAGGGATACATATGTCCCAATGCAACAAAACAAGGTAAATATGCATACAGATCAATTTATTCTTATATGTATATGTAAATGGGACATGCAATTCACCATATTGAAAGGGTTAATGCTTCCACTAGGTTCCCAAGTTATGCCCTATCGAATAGTCGTCGAGCTCGATTCACTCATTATTTTGGGTCAGAATATTCTGCATATTATCATCAAGCATTTGTTGCTGAAACAAATCGTCATCGTTTTCGAAACAAGCCACGTCTCAGTTCCATATAGCAGCGTCGAGTTGACACATACGTTGAATATCTTGAACTTGCTGATTCTGGAAATTTGCGAGTTTGCCCCAAATTTTCCAAAAGCGCCCGAATGTTTAATCCTTCTCTTTCTCCATCTGTTGTTAACGTTTTCCTCTGCTCCGTTGTCGGCTGCTATAGTGCAGCCTGGGTAGCAGAAGCTATCCACGAACTCCACTTCCTTGTCATCCATCTTTACGTGATTATTTTTCGTGTGGTTGATTCTCAATGCCTTGGTTTTTACCTTCAGCCCGCATTTGCGTGCCAGTGTTGCTTGTTCGTCATCCTTCGCTTGCTTATCGATCATCTTGTCGGATTGCAGACAAATACTATCAGCAAAGCCCAAATCCTCCAGTTACCTGCACTGGTTGAGAACGCGTCCCTTATGGCGCGATAACCACTTACGCGAGTTTAACCGAGTGTGTGCCAGTAATTTCTTTCTCGTGCTAACCGGCGTCAGTTGGAAATACAAAGTGAAACCAAGTTTTTCTCCACCTGATCTTTCCAATGTAGAGGAGGCCTTCCTTTTCCTCTGCTACCACTCGCTGATCCACACTGCAGAAATGTGCGGATGTAGTATTTCAGTCATTGGTTGCGAATCTGCTCACATAAGCTTCGGTTGGATTCCATCTTCATCCGCAACTTTATTTACTTTTAACTTGGCGACTGCATCCTTAATTTCTTCTAATTCTTGGGGTTGTTCTTGGGATCTTCTTGTTCGTATTGCTGCTGCTGGCTTCCAGTATACATCGCCACCGTGAGCAAATAACAATGAATTAATTAAAAGGATGTGAATATAAATCAAATTATGAACGTGAACACTTCTTCTTCTTCTACTTAGTCCGCCATGGGCCGTAATGTCATCAGCCATTTTTCTCCACTTTGTTCTATCGAATTTATTCCATCCATGAAAAATAACAAATTAATTAAAAAGGAATTTTGAATGACGTTGTCACTTATTTGTGAATTCAAAATCTATTGGAATATTCCCATACAATATATACTTTTCGAGCTTTCATTAGCCTAAACCCACGTAGAAAAATTACCACTCATCTATAATAAATCGCATAATTCTGAGAAATATGAACGGATATGCAATGACGCATACCCCGATAAATTTGGCTGTTGAGATCAATTAACTTTTTATTTAGTAGAAGCTGAATAGCCTGAAATATGAAGGTTTCAAAGCACTCCAAACAATCAAATTTAAAATCGCCTAGATTGTGCTGTGGCACACGTTTGCAAGTTAGGAAAACAACAACAAAATATTATTGAAGCAAATATGAAAGCGAATAGGTTTTAATTCTCTGAATTTGAATTAATCCAATAAATCATCTATTCAATTTCCGAGTACTCAATTATGCGTCGGGTGATGACGAGGAAGTTCCTTAATGATTTTTACATTTTCACTGCCGAAAAAAAACTAAAAATATTGTTTAAAGCGAAGCACTACAATGAATATATGTATACACATACATACTTTCAAGTAAAAAAAATTATATCAACTAAAAATATAAATTGTTTGCCCTCCGTTTTAGAACTTCATCGTTGGTAAAGGCAGTCAGGGTTGGTAAGTGGTGAATATTTATAAAATCATCTGATGTAAAAATTACACAAAAAATATATGTCAAAGGCATTTGTGTGAGAAGCTTAAAAAGTTAGCAACATATTTACGTAGCAACAAAGAGTACAACAGCCACAACTTGACATTCATTTGAATCGATTAATTTTTTTTTTTTTTTACTAACTTTCGTGTGAAATGTTATGCATGAAAAAGATAAAATGAAGTAAAAAGCCATAGCCATTATAGACCCCCTTATTCAAAGCAACACAAAAATTCCACGCTGATGAAAAATATATATAAAATATGTATAATAGGACGGAGCGATTTAGAAATAATAAACGAAAACTGTAAGAAAACAAAAATGTCCTTTGAATGTTCAAAAGTGTCCTCCATCGGATGCCTGAAGTAAAAAAAATATCAAAAATAAATTCGATATACCAGTAAACCTTCGTGTACATATTTTCGTACATAAATCATTAAACAATTTCCAAATGTCTTAGTAATTCTAGTTAAGCCATAAAAATCAATTTCTGAAACCCCGAAATTCATTTTAGACCAATATTTTAGGAGCACTTTTCACTCACAATGATAAGAGGAATCTAATTTCAACGACGCGGTATCAAAAAGTGAATTTCATTAGAAAGCGATTTCATGCCAAGTATTTTGGAGGTTTAAGTATTTTGGACATTGTCGTAAATTCTTCTAAGTCAATAGTAGGAAGTCAGTAGCACTTAATTTTCGAATAGTGAAGGAGAAGATCTTTGTTATGTACATATATAGGTCCCAGCAAAATAAAGGACAAGGATTATACTGTATTCAAAGAGGGCTCTGGTCCAATTGCCTATGCTAAAAGGCTTATTATGCTTGATTTGGAAATCAGTGCTTTAAAATTGATTATTGACGATAGCGTGATGGCATATCTAAAATCATGCCGCAAACTTGAAGCTCGTAGGCTCTTGAATAAGGAATGGGTAGTTTCAAAATCAGAATTATGGGCCTTTTTAGCAATTTCGTATCTCAACAACCGAGTTTATATGTAAAAAAATGTTTTAGATGGAACTGTTTTATTTTGCAAAAAACTTCAATTTTGTTGCATAATTCAAATTGGCTCACTTCATTAAAAGTATGTGTAGTTATAATCAAAACTCATAGGTTAGGTTATGGTGATAATCGGTCTGCACTACCAACTCAGTTATACCTTACAGGCCCGTTGTGATACCACTGCGCTGCACGGAAACCTCATTTACTTTCCTTCATGGAACCATTTTGTGGCTCTTATGAAGCGCTGGATTAGTCCCATCCCCACGCCAGACAGCTCTGTAAGAGAATTGAAAAAGTATTTACCTAGATAACCTGCTCTGATTTTAGCTAAGGCTGGACAATTGCAATGAAAGTGCTCAACTATTTCTTCCTCTTCCTCATCTCTACAACTTTTGCATTATTCAGAGGAGAAAAATCCTAGTCTCAAGGAAGGCCTGCCAAATAGCCAATGACGGGTATACAAGCTACAACCTTCGAGATATCATCTCTTTAGAGGCTAAGCAATTCCTTTGTCTTTTTCTTCTTTTCTTTGCGGCCATAGTAGCCTAACTGTTATGCATGGATCGTCATCTCTCCATTACCTATTGGCCTTATGGATAATGTTACTTTTGATTATTAGTTTACTCGTAGCCATGGGTATCCCAGAGGTACTTTTATCAATATCTCTGTGTCCCTGAACCCAAATAAGGCTGACCTTGAACCTGGTTATACGAGAATATATTTACAGTCGTAGTAGATATGTAACCACTTCTTTTTTAGCTGAATCTCTGCCTGATAGACGCTGCAGCAGTCTGGTAGTCGAGTGGATAGTTCCAGTTCTAATTCCTTCGATAATACTCCATAGCCAATCAAAACTCATATATCTAGTGTTAAATATTCCTTTAAGGGGGGACATCGGTTTAGATCGATCAAAAAATCAATTTTTTTGCATAAATCGTTAGTATAACTACTCAAGAATATGTGGTCAATATTTTAAAGCGAAATTCGCATTATTCCCGATTCTATGAGCATTTAAGTGACTGCCCGTCAGGTCCGCACCGTAGCGCGCGTTAGTTAGAACGACGTTTTTCTCGAAACTACTTTTTTTCAACTGGTGGGCATTCTATGTAGCTTAAAAAGTTATCGACCGATCGTTCTAAAATTTTTCGGGATTTTTTCTTTATTCAATTCTAATCTATATGCACCTAATTCTGGGATTTTATTATTATTTAAAATATGGTTTTTAAGCAAAATTGATGAAACGATATGGTATAAAAAACTACTTTGTGTTCAAGCGCCTCAAAGGCATGCAATTTTCAATATTATTTTTACCCCAATTAGGTTCATATTCTTAGGAAATATGTTGTTATAAAAAACAAAAAATTGCTGTTGATTTCAGAGAAAAATTACAACTTCAGGAATTCCCACCATCAAAACACTCGGATGGCGATTGTCCATGGACAGCACGCTCTAACGCCACTATCTCCCGCGGGAATAGCTTCTAAAAAATTTAAAAGTGTACCTAAAAATATAAGTAAAATATCCTCTATACTTAAACAATTTTTGATTATTCCTTCTTTGTTCAAAAAATTCTCGAAAAACACCAACATTTTGGCCTCCTAAACTGGTTTCACCCCTTAAATATTTTCTGCAAAAATATGTGTTTGAAAGAAAAAAAATGTTTGTAAGAAAAAAAATTTCAAAATGTTTCAAATTTTTTTTCTCTAATGTTTTAATAAAATGAGGTATACATACAATTGATTTGATTATTGATATAAAATTAACGGTGAAAATATTGCTAGGAGCATTTCAAAGCGAAATATCTTCAGTTGTTTTAAATATTTTATATATACATATATATATATTTATATTTTATTTTTATTTTATATTTATATTTATATTTATATTTATATTTATATTTATATTTATATTTATATTTATATTTATATTTATATTTATATTTATATTTATATTTATATTTATATTTATATTTATATTTATATTTATATTTATATTTATATTTATATTTATATTTATATTTATATTTATATTTATATTTATATTTATATTTATATTTATATTTATATTTATATTTATATATTTTTTTTATTTAAACGACTTTTAACAAATTGTTTTTTTTTTTAATTTTGTGTTAAAAAATTTCGAAATTTGTAAAACACAATTTTTTGTAATTAATAAAAAAACACCTTTCACCTTAGATTTCTCAGAAAAAACGCAGAAAAGACGGAGCTCCATACATTCATGTGCCACTCCGAAAACTCTGTGGCCCCAGCACAATCTACGTGGACTCAAAAAGTCCTGTGGAATCCACGTCAAACTCGTAGCTATGTTAACCGGTCATTGGATGATCGGCACACCCGCTGAAAAGCTAGGCTTACTACTTAACATCCATTGCAGACGTTGGGGGGCCCTTTCAGAGAAGGGGACTGTTGAGCACTTTCTCTGTAAATATCCAGGTTTGGCAGCTGGACGATTAAGATAACTGAATGCCATTTTCTTCGACTGCCTGGAGCAGTGCACCAACCTAAATCCGAGCAATCTTTTCCATTACATCAACAGCTCGGTCTGGATGTATATATCTGCTGTTGAGGGTTTCATATACCCACTTGGGGAGTGCCAGAATGGTACTTCTTTCTTAGATTTTTTCTCATTTTTTAGCTCAGTTTATGCTCAAAATTCGTTGCAGATTTTATAAGGTGATCGCTACAATTTTTTGAGTTATATTCAAATATGTATAGCAAATAAATGCAAAATGAGACGCTAGCGAAGCGCAATGTACCTCACATATAAATATAAGTACAATATTACTATTATTTTTCTTTTTTTAAAGGAATTTTTATAACTTTGAGATTTATTCAATATTAAAATTTTGATAGAAAGGTTTTTAAAGTAAATTATTTTCGTGTTGCCGAAGGCCCTGGCAGCCAGCGCTTACTATTTACGTGTGACAGTTATTTATAATTGTAACTCTTGTAAAAATAAATAAATAAATATTTTCGTGTTTTCACATTTTTATATGCGCATTGAAAAAAAAAAAATCCTTTCTATTTAAAGTCAGTTTTGTTCAGAAATATTCAAACAAAAAAAATGTGTGCACATAAAAGTGTGGAAAATAATGAAAATATTTCATTTAAAAAAACTTTCTATCAAAATTTTAGATATTGAATAAATTTCGAAATTATACATTTTTTTTCAATTTTTTTTTCAGCTCACTTTTTACTGTACTCAAGCCAACAAATAAACCATTTTCCAGAATAATCGACGACAATTTCTAAAATTAAATTTGAATCCCTTGACATGGAACCGCTCACAAATCGCTCCAGCCTAACGTATAATTAATATATAATACATATATGACTGTTTCACTTATTTCAGTGCATGTGTGTGTGTAGTGTGTAAGTGTACTATATGTGTCTGTGGCAAAGTGTTCACAAAGTAAACAAAAATCGCCGAATAACTAAAATGAATATATCACTTGGTGTTGTTGGGTGTGTCTATCTTAAAATCCATTCCAAAGCGTTGTCGGCAGGTGGGGTGGGATGCAGACTTCGCTGGTGTTAATGCAACAACAGCTGTTGTGGCATGTGGCAACGCGCCACTACACTTTAGCGAATGCCGCAACACTTAAGCGCTTTTATCCGACGCCTTCATTGCCGTTGACATAATTTCATTAGAACACTGCAGCAAAGGGTGGGCGGGGGCGCTCGGTAGACGCATTAAATGAGTGAAAGACAGCAACCAACAAAAATGCAGCCATGAACTGTGGGAGAGAGTAAAGTAATGACAATAAAATAAAAATTTGGGAGAAAAAAAAGTGAATACAAGAAATCCGACGAAATGCGTGAAAATAAAAATAAAATTAGAGAAAGGGCATAGAGTAGTGCTATTTAATGCATTTACGCGAATTTTCATACAAATTGTCTACATATTACAGAAGTAGCACCTTGGGTATGCGAGGTTTTTAGGGGTATGCCTTATGTTTAGTGAAAAAGTGTGTTTACTTGCCGAAAAACATTTATCAGAGATACAAAGTGGCGCAAATTTAATCGCAAATGACGTAAGACATCAATCATATTTTATATTTTTGAACTAGAAAGCTGCGGAATTTTTAAAGGTTAAAATAAAGATTTCATTACTCAAAATCATTATTGTGTTTGACTTTGGTAAAAAATTTCCCAATCTTAATTTATTCGACGAAATGCATTTAGCCTAGGCGGCATGAGCTTTTTCGCTTACAGGTTTGCGTAACTTGTGACCGCTCAAGCCATACTTTCTTTTCTTAATTTTTTGCCAATTGGTTGTTGCTGTGTCCATAGCTGCTCATTTTTAATTGTTATCGATCACCATATTTTTTAAATTTGTCTCAAGCATTTATTAAAAAAAGGGTTTGCAACTTTTGTGTGATAGAGACCCTCATAAACCATGTTTCTGAGCCATAAAGCAGCACTTTTTTAACGGAACCATTAAAATATTTTTATTTATGTAATATCAGGTCAGTCCATAACTTCGTGCGTACTTTACCCATAATTTCACTTTTGATCGATTTTTGCATACACAAAATTATTCACGGAATATAACGGAACTATTTACATTTTCTTTGATGTATTGTGCATTCAACAAATGAATAAATTTTATTTGCGATCTATCAGTTGACAATCAGCGAATTTTTTTAAATATAAGGATTATGACAGGATTGATTGGGCTCCATTGAGACCAATCAATATATTGTAAAACACTTGTATTCGCTACAAATCAATTATGTTTCCTCAAATCTGTTTGGGAGATCCAAAATATGAATTTTTTTAAGGCGTTTGACATCCGTGCTATTGTGTAGAAGATTTCTTGCTAGTAAGTTTTCATGGTACGACAGTCTGTTTAGGTATCTTCGAGAGGCTTTGGTGATTTCATTTCTAACATAAGGTACATTTAAGTCTTTGTGAATTTCGAAGTTAGTTATATACCAAGGAGCACCAACAATGCTTCGTAAAGTCATAGCCTGGTATCTTTGCAGGATTTCAATGTTTGAGTTACTCGCTGTTCCCCAAAGCTGTATTGCAAATGTCCATACTGGCTTTAAGATAGCTTTGTAGAGCAGTACTTTATTTTCGAGACTAAGTTGTGATCGCGAGCCTAAGAGCCAGTACATTTTTTTCGTTTTAAGCCTGAGTTGTTTCAGTTTCTCTTTAATGTGGGTTTTCCAGGTCATTCTTCGGTGCAAGTGTACTTCGAGGTATTTGACAGTTTCACTTTCAGGTATGGTAGAGCCATTCAAAAATACGGGAGGACAATTCCCGGTTCTCAAAGTAAACGTTATCTGAACAGACTTCTTAGTGTTAACCTCCATCTTCCAATTCATTAGCCATTTTTCGACCATATTCAGTTGTTGTTACGATTAAAAAATAAAATGGAATCTTCGAACGCGTATAAGAGGCATATTTTGTATTTTTTTTATAAAAGTGGTAAAAATGCAACAACTGCTCCTGCAGAAATAAACAATCTTCACGGAGAGAATACCGTGAGTGTAAGGACTGCACAAAAGTGGTTTTCAAAATTCCGAAAATGTAACTGCGACGTGGAGGATGCCCCTCGCGCTGGTCATCCTGCAGTCCTTAACTCCGACGCCTTGCTCGAACTCGTGGAAGCTGAGCCAACTTTGACAGTCGATATGATAACTCAGAGGTTAAATTCATCGAAAGGAACAGTTCACAGACACCTGGTTCAGTTGGGAAAGATTTCAAAGCTGGTAAACTGGGTTCCGCAAAGACTTTCCGTCGCCAACTTCAGCAGAGAGTGAATGTGTGTTCTCAGCTGCTGCAACGGCTTGAAAATGAAAGTTTTTTGAACCGTATCGTTACTGGTGATGAAAAATGGGTCCTTTTCGATAATCCTGTTCGCAAATGGTTAGATAAAGATGAAACACCAGAACCGACCCCTAGAGATGCCCTTCACCCCAAGAAGATTCTCCTGTCTATTTGGTGGGATATGGCCGGTATTGTTTATTATGAACTTCTGGAACCAAACCAGACGGTAACTGCAGATTCTTATTCCCATCAGCTATCAAACCTGAATGAGGTACTTAAAAAACATCGACCGTCTTTAGTGAATAGACGCAAAGTTTCACCACGAGAACGCAAGACCTCATACCGCAAGGCAAACATTAGGCAAGCTGAACGAGCTCGGATGGGAGCTAATGCCGCATCCACCATACTCTCCGGATATTGCACCTGGTGATTATCACCTTTTCCGTGGACTTTAATCCCATATGAGTAACAAGAACTACTCCTCAAAAGAAGCTATAAAAAGGGATATCGAAGCGTATTTTGGCTCCAAGGACAAACAATTTTTTGAGCAGGGAATTAAAAATTTGCCTAAACGTTGGGAAGACATTGTAAATAATGAAGGAAAATATATTATTGATTAATAAATAGTTTAAACATCTGTTTTATTAATTTTAAAACCAACTTTAAAAACGCACGAACTTATGGACTGACCTGATACTAACGCGTAAGCCTCTTGTTCTCCAGATCTTGGTTGGTGATGCCAGTGACGGTGCTCCCCTCAGGTGTAGTAATATTCCCAAGGTACTCAAGGGGAGCAACGTCTTCTACTAGATTGCCACTAATATTAAACTGAGCGTCATTGTTGGGGTTGATTCGCATCGATTTAGTTTTATTGATATTAATGTTGAGATATTTCGTATCACGTCCGGGTCTGGGTGCACACAATATTTGCACAGCAGGCAAATGTTTTCGCTAACTACCCAATTTCAATAGTAAAATTTAATTTTTTGAATGTTTTATTATTTGTGAGTCTTTTTATTATTATTGTCATATTTAAGTTGTACGAATAAAACTAGCAAAACATCTTGGGGAGTTTTTTTGGGTATGGATTTCTGCAGCTTTCATACCGTGTATTTTCTTGTGTTGCACAGTGTATTTTTGTTAATTAATTTGGTTGTGATTCACAACTATTCCAGAGGTAGAAATTTATTGATCGGAAATCACTTTATAAACACAAAAGGGAATTCTAATTTTCTCACCTGCTGAGGCAGCAACTTCAACAAAATTTAGACAAATATAAGAAAGACCAAAACAATTAAAGAAGTCATGCCCCTAAAGTATACTTGTAGCATGCACGTACAAGTAAATGCCTGTATGAACGTCTGTTCTTACGATTGAGTGTTTGCGCGCACTCTAAAAACCGCGCCATTTTACGCGTGGCAAGCATGAAATTCCGCATGCTGCGTGTATGTTGCGCGAACAAAGTTCAAGTTTGTTACTTACATTTTTTTGCAATATAAAGAATTTTTCAGGCTGCAGCTAGATTGAAGACACTGAAACAAAAACCGTGAAAATGCAGTAAAGTTGCCAAAAATAGGAGAAAAAGTTAAAGTGCCGCACAAGCCACACATAAACTATTGACATAACCAAGCGAGATGCCACATTAAAGTAATTGTAAATGTATTAGTGCAATGGACAAAGGGAATCACATGTACGGTGATGCATACATATATGTATGTGTGCACCTGTAGAAACTGAGCTTTTGCAATGTTGCTTGGTACTTACACAGCAATAAAATTAAAAGCAATAAAGGATCTTGCGGCGATGTGAAGCAAAGAGCAAAAAAAAAAAAAATGCGAAAAAACTCAAATGAAAAGTAAATAAAATCAAAATGCCAGCATTTTGCTTGCATGTGTAGTGTAATGCCTGTGGCATATGCGGCCATTTTACTTCCACTGGCGCAAAACAAAAACCAAAAAAAAAAAATAAAAATATAACTAAAAAGAAAATCTTCATCGACGCGCGTGTATGGAATTTAATTTATCAGAAAAGTGCAGGTAACTCGCGACGACAACACCCGCCGCAACAACAACAACAATATACACTACAACAGCAACAATGGCGATACAAGCGACAAACCGTGAATGTTGTAACGGTAGTGCATTACACAGCACACCGCGCACTGACTGCTCCATTTTCAGTGCTTCTTGCTCAAAGCCATTTGTGTGGCACAAAATATCATTAAGAATTGAAATGAAATCAGTGACAAGAAGCACAAAGACTCAGAGTAAAAATGCGCGTGTAAATAAATCAACAAAACCGTGGCAAATGTAGATGTGGTAGTGAAAGATGACGGCTTCTGTGTGGGCTTTTTGCACAAATGAGCTGGGCCTGCATTGCAGCGGCGGCAGGTGGCACAGGCAGCTAACATCATTAACCCATATTCCAAGTTAATATGTCTGGATCTGTATGCTGCTGACGCTCAATCTACTGTTATTACCGCTGTAGGCGACGACATGTGGCCGTGCTTTACTGATGCTTGTTGCATCGGGTGTAAACAAACATAATTCCCTGCGTATGCTTTAATGTAAAATAATATACATGTGTATAAGCATATCTTCGGGCGGTGAAGCAAAGGGAAAATTTAACATCAGTGTTCTGGGCTGACAAAAGCTACACTGCGTTAAGTCAGCATAGCACGGGGACGGTTTTGCGAATTTCTCGTTTTTTATTTATTTTAATACTGCTTTTATTCGAAGATGTGAAGAACTTTGCCTACCTAGGGACCAGCATTAATATTAGAATTGACGTCAGTTTGGACAAACGCCGAACAACTCTTACCAACAGGTGTTACTATGGGGGCTCAGTAGAGAGTTAAGAACTAGAGCTCTCTCTCGAAGGACTAAATGCACGCTCCACAAAACGTTCATCATTCATGTCCTACTGGCTATTTATAAGGTGCAGAAGCATTGACTATGTCAACAGCAGATGAGAAAGTTTTGGGAGTTTTCGCGAGAAAATTCTACGTAAGATCTTTGGCATCTTCCGCGTTACTGAAGAGTACCACGTACGGTGAAACAGCGAACTGTGTGAGCTATATACGGACGTGGACATACCATAGTTAAGGGGTTATGTACCTTGTGTTGGACTAAAAAATTGAAAATTTTTTTACGGCATGTTCTAAAAAAATAAATTCATCTTAAAAATATAAATTCAAAAAATCAAAAAGCTCCGAGCACTAGAACGAAAGTTACAGACCGTGGAAGCGCGCGACCTTATCCATAAATGAAGGTAGGTAGGTAGGTGGGGTGGTTGTCATAAATACACACTTAGACCTTTCGCATGTCCAATGTGATACCACTGGAGCTTATCCTTACTCTACGTGTTCCTTTTTCAACCATCCGGTAGCTTTAATAAACGAGCAGAGCTTCGTTAGTTTTAGATGGGCTATGTTCGCTACATCGGTTAGAAATGCTGTATCTAGAGTGCGCAGCCTTTTCATAGCTAAGCTTTCATACTCACATAAAAGGTGTCTGACTATTTCCTCTTCTTCTGTATTTAGACAGCTTCTACAGAAATCGAAGTACGGAAGTCCTAACCTTCTAGCGTGGCTGCCTATTAAACAATGACCGGTTAATACCCCTATCATTTTTCTTATAGTTTATCTGTTAAATCTTAACAAGATCTTCGATCGACCGCTGTTCCAGTTCGGCCATGTCAGTCTGCTTAGTTCGCCTGGTGAGAGCTTCTGCCAGCTTGTATTTACTTTTTTGATGGTTTCCCTGTCTATAAGTAATTTACACGTTGCTATGGGCATGGGTATCAGCGCCTTATCCGGTTCGAGATCGAGGGTTGTACCGGTTTGTGCAAGTTCATCCGCCTTGCAGTTTCCTGCAATATTCCTGTGGCCTGGCACCCAGATAAGGTGCACCTTGTAGCACTTAGATAAGTCATTTAGTAGTTTAAAATATTCTAGAACTGTTTTTGACGAGTGCGTTTTTGATTCAAGCGCTTTTATTGCCGCTTGACTGTCCCAGTAAATGAAGACTTCATTAGTGGATAATACTCTCGTTTTTATTTCTGTAAGTCCCTCTTTTATGGCAATGACTTCCGCCTGAAATACACTGCAATGTTCAGGTAGGCGAAATTATTGGCATACTCCGAGTTTATCGGAGTAGACCCCTCCACCTACTTTATTGTCCAGTTTTGAGCCATCTGTGTAGATGTTTAAATCAGTTTTCTTAACAATAAGTCCGTTGTCCCATTCCTCTTTGGAAGGAAATACTGTGACGAAGGATTTATTTAAGGTCTTATATTAAGGTCTTACAGAAATCGGTTGTGCCAGGAATGCAGGGGAATTGTTCTAAAATTGAAGAGTGTCCTCTCTGGTTTGTTCTGAGTAGGCCGATTTCTCTTAGTCTGAGTGTTGCTTTGGCAGCTGTTTGCTTACCGAATCGCTCTATTGGTAAAAGATTAAGCATAATAAAGCAGTTGCAAAGATTGGCCATTCTTTGTACATGTAGCATGGTTCTTTTAATGTATAATTTATCTAGACTGGCCACCATACTAATATGCCGTATGTTAGGATTGGTCTGACAATTGCTGTGTAAAGCCAATATACGATAGATGGGGAGAGACCCCAACTTAGTCCAATTAGCTGTTTACAAGAGTAGAGTGCTATTGTCGCCCTTTTTACTCTATCTTCGACATTTGCCTTTCATGTTAGTTTTTGGTCTAGTATTAGACCTAAGTAGCGGGCCTCATCACTAAATGACAGTGTCCATAGACGCAAAACTTTAGACGCGATTATCTCGAAGTCGGGTTTCTTGAAAATTACCGTCGCGGTGTCATTATTTATCAAAAACTATTTGACTGATTTGCATAAACTTCTTTTTTAATTATTAGAAGTTACAACCTCGTGAATCTGAATGGTTCACTTTTTATAAATATTTGCATAGTTCGCTGGAATTATATTAATTTTTTTTTTTAATTTTGCAACCCCTCAAAAATCGTTTTTTTGGTGCAAAGCGGTTTTCATATCGAAAAAAATTTGATTTGGGTAAATAAACTATTCAGATTCACTACAAAAAATTTTTTTACAATAATCATTGAATTGTTTTGATTTCAGTTGAGCTGCTCATGCGCTACCGTGATCACCGCCGCTTCTCAAAAACAGCGTTTTGGGGGAGGGGCGATATCAACAATAAATAATAACATTTTTTTAAATAAAAACACCAAAACGTATTCTTCGAGAGTTAACCTTCAGTATGATATATGCCTCATTTGAATAAAATTTCTAAAACATATTTAAAAAAAAAAAGTATGACAATCGTTCATTTTTTCGGGCTCACAAGATATATAACCCCTTAAGCGTGCAAAATTACAGCGGCTACGTTGGCTACGCCATGTGAAAGAACACGCTCCAGCAAGGCGTATTCGCGGCCCAGTACCCCAAAAAGTTAGACGTGGAAGAGGAATACCCCATCTCCTTTGGGATGATCAAGTGCTGCTGGACCTATCAGCACTCGAGATTTCCAATTGGCCCCAGCGAGCACAGAACACAAGCAGCTGGCGCGCTATTGTGGATTCGGCGAAAGCCGACACACGCTTGCAACGCCACATAGGTAAGTAAGTATGTTGTTATGAAAAAAAACATTGTTCATTCTACTACAAAAACCATAGAAATCGAAGTTTCGAAATATTATTTTCATCAAAATCTCAACCTTTTTGCGGGAGGTCTTTTGCATTTTATCCATGCAGTGAATGCTCGCCATGTTTTCGTATGAAAGATTAAGGGGGAACGCCACTGTGAAAATTCAAAAAAATCGATTTTGTTTTGTTTTTGCATAAATTGTTAGCATACTCAAGAAAATGTGGTAAAAATTTTAAAGCGAAATTCGCTTTATTCCCGATTCTATGTGCACTTAAGTGAGCGCCCGTCGGTTCGGCCCCGTAGCGCTTACGATACGATGATTTATTTCAAACGCGTTTTTCTCAAAACGATTTTTTTCTGATACGGTGGCAACGATTTCTCGAAGACTAATGTACCGATTTTAATTTTCTTTTTTTCAAAATTTTTGTTATCGCATTGGCTATCGTTGTACATAGCCGATTTTCCAAATTTTGAAAATAACAATTTTTTTTGGGCCTGTTGAAAATCAAAAAAATGGTGAAAAACACACTCGAAATTCCAATCACCACCATTTTGTCAACAAACAAACAAAAAAAAAACACAATTGTGTAGATTAATAAAATTTTTGGTTTTTTGACTTCAGCTGATTATTCATTGCAGTATCGCTGCCACCAGATGACGTCATGTTTTTTTAACTCGTTACGTTTATTTACATAAATTTGTCAATTTTCAATATTTTATAATAAAAATTTACATCAACATAGTTTAATATATATATAATAAATTGCTTTTTGCCCGATCCTCGAATAATCATTCCTACTTACGAAAAAAAATTCCCAAAAATCTACTATTTTTTGACCCCCCACAGTGGCGTTCCCGCTTAACGCGATTTTCGAGCCAAAATTCTGCTGAAAGCTCTTAGTAAAAGTGTGAAATTTTGTTGAACATTTTTTAATTTTTTTACTAGTATGCACAAAGTTTCAAACTTGGGTTACTTTGGGTTTTTAGGAGAATGAACTATAGGAGTTTCCAATAAGAGGCGTTATTTTGATATTCAAAGAAAAATGCTATTTTTTAATATAAATGATCGGATGTTTATTTTATTCTAAAGAGGAAAGTATGCCGTTAATAGTGGAAAATAACATCAGGCAAATGACCACCACGACCACGCTTACAGGACAACAGCCTTTCCATGAAATTTTCCATAACCGAATTGCAAAGCTGCTGCCGATAGCCTCACGAATTCCATCTTTGAGGTCTTGAATCGATCCTTAGCTGTTTGCGTAGACCTTCTCTTTTACGTGGCCCCAAAGAATAAAGTCACAAGTTGTTAAATCACAAGATCTCGGTGGCCAATTGTGATCACCTCTTCGAGAGATAACACGGTTCGGAAACTTTTCCCGTAAAGATCGTTGCTTGTGTGGCACGTAGCACCGTCTCGTTGAAAATAAACGTTGTCCAGATCAATACCATCCAATTCCGGCCATAAAAAATCGTAAATCATCTCTGGATAGCGAATTCCATTCCAAAATAACATCTGTTATTGGAAACCCCTTTATAATATCTTGAATCGAAGGATTTTTTTTGAAAAATTTCGTTTTTTTTTTACAATTAATTGCCCGTTTTTTTTCTCGAAAATCTGAAAAATATTTCCTGAGGCCGCCATATTGTTAATTTTGAGAAAAACGCTTCGATCAGTTAGAAGATTATTTATTAATAAAACTAATTTCTCTTGTCCTACTAATTTTATATGAATCTCCAAGGACTTGTGATGATCACCGCAAAGGACTTCTGGAGAAACGGGCTACACAAAAACGACGATAACTTTTACAATTATTAATTTATTTTTTTTGTTTTTTGAGATGGTGCTAAAGTCAAGTCGAAACATGATGAATTATTGCTATGTTTTTATTTTTGTAAAATAAAGCAATTAACTAGCAAAAATAAGTGATTGAAAACCATCATTTTCTTCGGGCCTCTGGCTACCCCTAACCCCTTATACCTATAGTCATGCGATGAGAACCTGTCACTCAAGCAGAATAAATACTTATTTTTGTAAATTAAATTTTAAATAATTAAGTTCTATAATACACAATATTGGTGTTTGTACGCATTCTCTACTTTTGCTGCGTCATTGTAAACTTTGTTGCGTTAGACGCTCTTGTTACAGTTTTGCAATTAAAGTCACTTGACCAGGTAAACCAAAAGCACAGCTGCGTTTACATTCAGCTGATTACTTTTTCATTCCAGTGCTTCAGGTGTTTCCTACATCAATAAGGTAAATTCTGCCCGTTGGTAGGGAGAAAACTCGTTAAGCAATTTCGCTTTTCATTAAAAAAAACTTAAAGCATCCAAATAAAGAGCTTTGTTCTTTGCTTTTTATTTAAGACAAAAAAAAAAAACACACACACACACACAAAGAAAATAAAGAAATAAAGCACAAAAAAAGTGTGCTCAACAGAAATTGAAAGCCACAACAGCTTGTGCCACGTTGACAGCAACATTAAGTGTGATGAATTGAAATGAAAGAAAAAGCGCCACAAAAATAAATAAATGTAAAAAAGCTGTATGGAAACTGCCTTAATGAGACGAGCGAGAATAAGCTGTGTGCGTTTGGTCGTTGCTCAAGGCCTTTGTTGTCGCCTGCGTGGAGCGCCAATGTGTTAATTGCTATAAGTCAATGACGAGGAGCGCTTTTATCAGCCACCGCACTTATGAAACATCCGGCAGCTTCATGGCCAGACACGAAAGAGGCAAACTGACATTTCACAATCGCTGAAGCATTGCATAACCCGCAGGCGTATGCGAGATGCCTATAGTAGATGAAGAGATGCGGGCGGGAGTGTTTAAATTCGTTTGCTCATTTTGGTGCACAGTTGCAAAATAAATTTGGCTACCGATGTGTTTCTGATTATTTTATAATAAATACAGACAATTAAATTTTTTAAAGTTAAATAAGTTAAGTTTTATAGAGTTAAAGTTTTTGCCTTTGAAAGTTTGGAGTTATTGTGGTGCCGGCAAGGGTTTGAAAAATTGCTAAACCTCACTAGGCGGCGCTCATGTAAGTATTTTTATAAAATCGTATTTCGAAATATATCTAAATACAGTGCTGGACTTAAGTATAGGCACAATCCGCTTTATAAAAAGAACTGCCGTTTTATTTGTATTCAGAAAAACGATATAGTTATTTTGTAGGTATATTATAGGTGTAGAGTTTATACATTAAAAAATAGCTATGAAAACTAAATACATTTTCTTTGGAAATAAAGTTCAAAAATAAAAAATTAAAATTAATTCGATATTTTACTGGACAAAAGTATAGGCACATACACTTGCATAGTTTTTTGTGCGCGTCTGTTTCATTATCTGTTTCAATTATCTGGCAACACTTTTATATTCAGCACATTCCTATGTGTACCGTTATTATTTTTTATTGATTCAAACAAGCGAAAAGTTGATAACATTTTTGTAAATAATTATTTTGTTTCTAAACTCTTTATAATGAGCCCAAAAAAAACTGAAACAACAGTATCGGAGCGTAAAATCATTTTACACTTGCATAGTCAAGGAAAATCGTTTGCAGAGATCGGTGAATTAATGGATCGTAGTCGTTTTACCATACGGACCATTGTAAATCGCTTCAAAGGTGAAACAAACATTGAAAGTGCAAGTCGCTGTGGTCGTCCGCGCAAATTAACAGAGAGAGAACGTGCTCAGGTCATACGAAAAGTGAAACGTGATCCAAAAATTACATCTTCACAGGTTGTTGCAGAGGTAAAGGCAGAAATTGGCAAAGATGTACACTTTAAAACTGTACAAAGAGTGTTGCATGAGGCTGGTTATAACTCTCGTGTGGCTAGACGAAAGCCCTTGACATCTGCCATCAATCAGAAGAAGCGATTGGAGTATGCCAAAGAGTTTGAAAACAAGCCAAACAATTTCTGGGATCAGGTATTGTTTTCTGATGAAAGCAAGTTCAACATTTTCCGGCCTGATGGACACACAAGGGTATGGCGAAAACGTAACACTGCAATGGAATCTCGAAATCTTTTGCCAACGGTTAAGTATGGTGGTGGGGGGATGTTGGTATGGGGCTGTATGTCTTCTGCGGGTGTGCGAGAGCTTGTTTTCATTAATGAGATTATGGACAAGACAGTTTACTTAAACATCTTAAAGGAAAATGTGAAGAAAAGCGCTGGAAAACTGAACTTACCCGGGTCGTTCACATTTCAACATGACAACGACCCGAAGCATACAGCCCATGACGTCAAAATGTGGCTCGCTTATAACGTTTCACACGTCTTACCACACCCCCGCAGTCACCAGACTTAAATCCGATAGAACATTTGTGGGAGGAATTGGAGAGAAGAATTCGAAAACGCACAATTTCAAATAAGGTTGAGCTAAAAGCAGCTTTAATGGAAGAGTGGCTTAATATTGGCGAAAATGTAACAAAAAAACTTGTCCACTCAATGCCAAATAGACTTAAGGCCGTCATAAAACAGAAAGGGTTACCAACAAAATATTAAATTAAAATTTCAACGCATTTTGGTTATCGTTTAAGTAGTTGTGCCTATACTTTTGTCCAGTAAAATATCGAATTAATTTAAATTTTTTTATTTTTGAACTTTATTTCCAAAGAAAATGTATTTAGTTTTCATAGCTATCTTTTAATGTATAAGCTCTACACCTATAATATATCTACAAAATAAATATATCGTTTTTCTGAATACAAATAAAACTGCAGTTCTTTTTATAAAACGGATTGTGCCTATACTTAAGTCCAGCACTGTATGTAGGAACAGATTTTGAATTGGCTTAATATTCAGTATACACAGTCGACTCGATATTCGCAATTCGAGGGACTCTTAAAATATTAAGAATTATCGAGTGTTTGAAATATTAAATGGTTCGAAATTTTTGAGAGAAAATAAATAAAACTTCGAATTATCAAGTGTTTTTATTTAACGGCGTTAGCCCTATCCATAAGAAGGGTGATCCTGCAATATGTGCCAATTACCGCGCCTATAAGGTTCTAGCGGGCGTATTGTGTGAAAGGCTGAATCCCACCATCAGCCAACTGATTGGACCTTATCAGTGTGGCTTTAGATCTGGAAAGTCTACCATCGACCAAATATTCACAATACGCCAAATCTTGGAAAAGACCCATGAAAGGAGAATCGACACACACCATCTTTTCGTCGACTTCAAAGCTGCGTTCGACAGTTCGAAAAGGAGTTACTTGTATGCCGCGATGTTTAAATTTGGTATCCACGCAAAACTAATACGGCAATGCAAGATGACGTTGCTTAATACCAGTAGCGCCGATAGAATTGAGATGGACCTCTCCGAGCCTTTTGATACCAAACGAGGTTTCAGACAGGGTGACTGGCTGTCGTGTGACTTCTTTAACCTGATCTTGGAGAGGATCGTGCGAGCCGCAGAACTTAATCGCTCAGGCACAATTTTTTATAAGAGCGTACAATTGTTGACGTATGCCGATGATATCGACATCATCGGTCTTAACAACCGTGCTGTTAGATCTGCCTTCTCCAAACTGGATAAAGAGGCAAAGCGAATGGGTCTGGTGGGGAATGAGGACAAAACGAAGTACCTCCTGTCTTCAAACAAACAGTCGGCGCACTCCTGCATCAGCACCCACGTCACTGTTTACAGTTATAACTTCTAGGTTGTAAAAGAATTCGTTTAGTTAGGAACCAGCATTAACAACGAAAACAATGTCAGCCTTGAAACCCAAAGCAGAATCTCTCTTGCCAACAAGTGCTACTTTGGACTAAGTAGGCAACTGAGCAGTAAAGTCCTCTCTTGACGAACAAAACTAACACTCCACAAGGCTCTCATCATGCCCGTCCTAACGTAAGGCGCAGAAGCTTGAACGATGACAACATCCAATGAAGCGACGATTGGAGTGTTCGAGAGAAAGATTCTGCGGAAGATTTTTGCACCTTTGCACGTTGGCAAAGGCGAATAGCGCAGGTGATGGAACGATGAGCTGTATGAGCTTTACGACGACATATTCGCTATGAGCGAATAAAGATGCAGCGAATACGTAGGCTGGGTCATGTCGTCCGAATGGATACAAACGCTCCGGCTCTGAAACTATTCGATGCGGTACCAGCTGGTGGTAGTAGAGGAAGATGAAGGCCTCTTCTGCGTTGAAAAGATCAGGTGGAGAAGGGCTTAGCTTCACTTGGTGTGTCCAATTGGCACCGGTTAGTACAAGAAGGAAACGACTTTCGAGCTTTGTTAAACTCAGCCAAAATCGCGTAAACGGTTATCGCGCCAATTAAGAAGAAGAAGAATGTTTTACATATTCATAATGTGAATTAATTAACCTTTGAAAAGAGCTCATTTATACGGGTTTGCTTCGAAGTACATTGCTGCTGCTCAGACTTTTCAATATTTTTTTTAAGAAGAAAAAGTGTCTTATATGCTGTTTCATCAGTTTCGATTTGTAAACAAAAGCTTTGTAAGTTAGGTTCTTGCTACCTTAACTGACATCTCTGCTAAAGGTTTTGATGTATCTTCTTCATCTTCATCGTTGCTCTTTTCATTCGTATCTGTCGCAGAAGCGGAGTTCCAAAATTCAAAGTTCTTACTAACACACCAAGAAACTTGGCAAATGTGTCGAGTGTTTGACCATATGAGTTCAAATTACCGCGTCGTAGCAATGATTTTTTCATTCGAATTACCGAGTGCATAAAAATGTATGGACATAATTCGAAATATGAAGAGATTTTGTAGGGGATTCTTGATTGCTTTGAATTAATGAGAGGTTCGAAATATCGCAGGTTTGTACTAACGAAAGTCAGCTTTATTTACATAGTTCCATTTTTTGATATGAGTCTGGTTTCCGATGTACTTATATTTTTGTACGCTAAACACAATTTCTGCTTCCCACCCTACTGACTTGCAGGTATTTCGGCTCACTCGCGGACAATGTCGCCTCAAGGCTGGATAATCTTTTAGTTCGGACCTTGCTCTCCCAAATGACCCAAAGAGAATAATCCATTGGATTCGCATCTGCTGAATTTAAGAGCCATTGTGTGGACGTTATGAAGTTATTTTTTAGCCATTGGTTCGTTCTTGGTTGTGAGATGGTGTCGAGTCCTGTCTATGGTCAGTCACCGAAATGTCTGTCTGCCCACGGCTTCAGAGCAGCCTCCAGAATACTTTCCCGATAATATTTCGTATTTACCTCGACGTCAGAGCACGATTGAAGAGCGCCCATCTGCGGTTACAACGGCCCAAATTATTACCTATGGCGGCTGCTGCCTCCTGTTGGCCAATTGATGATTCAAATTCTCTTATGAACAGTCGATTAAATAAACCCTGTCGTTTTGGGAGTTTACGAATTGTTCAATTTGAAAATTTTCTCGGCAGAAAACACAATGTTTGGAAATTGACCACTTTCGGCCAAGCGAAGCAACTCCTTTGCTCGCTCAAGTCTGACTTGTTGCTGCTTTAGTGTGAGATCATGCGTCTTTTGGATCTTGTAAGGCTTGAACTTTGAGATCATTTTTCAGTATGCGGCGGATGCTATGGTCAGATGTTTTCAGTTATTTCGCTTTTGCATTTGACTGGCACTTCATCGGGGATTTCGCTCAAGTCGCTTCTTCACTTTTTGTACCATTTCACGTGACGTTGCAGTCTTTTGATGACCACCTCCATGACGTTTCGCGACGCCACCAGTATCATTGTAATGGAGTAGTGGTGCGATAAACAAAAGCTTTATTTACGTTAACGTGCTAGAGGTCACGAACAATCTTTGGTTGTGATTTTCCAGCCAAATATATATAATGCAATCACCCTATTACGTTTGAAATCCACTGCCGATTTTCTTTTTTCGCATTTACTCTCAGCAAAATGCTTTCGCGCGTTTGTAAACAATACTCTTGACTACTATTTATTTAACTAACAGACAGCTGATGTTCGTTGAAGTTGATTACACTTCGAGTGTCGGACTCTGTACATAAAATCATATTAGTTTCATTTGATTCCTTTTATTGCATGGAGAATATTGCTAGCGACTTTTATTCTTTGTACATCAGTTTCAGCGGCTTTACTTTAGATATTTTTTGAGACAACTCTTTTGTAGTGTATATTTTCTATATCTATATTTTCAAAGTATTCTGAGACTATATTTTCAAGCTATTGAAAGTGGCACGTGACGTGACTGTGAGTTGAAATATCTATTTTGCCCGCTTCATGCATTCTCAGTATTTCTCTGGGCCCCACTTCCTCTTTTAATTTGAGTATTTGCCCTGAGTTGAAGTAGTTTTATTTCCTTTTCTTGAAAAATATTTTTACCTAGGTATTTGTGCCGCCTATGCATTAGTGCTGAGCTGATGCCATCATATGTTTGGCGGTTTCCGTTTCCTCCCAACAGAACCTGCAAGTTCCATTGGATTATATTTCCAGATAAGATTATATTATTTATAAGGTTTGCACTGTGACTTTATGGCCTCTTGCGCCCCAAGTTAGAATTCCTGTGATGATTCTAAAATTATTCTTATATGACTCCAATAATAGACTTTGATTGTGATAAGCTCAGCAGATAGTCCCAGTATGAACTTCTTTCTCTTTGGGCTACCTTTGAGAGGAGGCGCTACTCTTCCCTACTGCTCTGGGCCTATAACTAAGGAGACTGGCTTTGTCTAAATTATCTCTCATTTCGTCTCCAGTAATACCTTAATGCTCTAGAACTAATAGGATACGTACCTGGTTGATTGTTCTAGCCTAAAAGATATTCAACTGGCCAGGACATTCCAGCACCAGTTTTGATGTAATCTGGAAATAGTTGAAAGCCTTGATTGCTGCCTGGCTATGAGTAAGTATAACTAAGTTTCCCTTGTCATAGTTGCCCTCAAGGTTCACCTCTCTATTGCGTAGATTTGCGCTTGAAATATACTTTTATTCTATCCTTGCACTTCTGAACTATTTTTATATCCCTCCCTAAAAAAATAAACAGTAAAGCAATTGAATAGACAGCTGTTATACTGCCATTTTTCACTGGCTTTACCTGTGTTTTAGTGCAAAAATGATGCACAATGCAAGTCTTGAGTAATACTTTGGGACATCTGGTACTTAAGCTTCATTTCACATTGATCAAAAAACGCCTTATGCTTTTTCACATACAAAAAAATCGCTTTCTCTGGTATTAAACCGTACGTGTGCAAGTGTGTGGAAAGAAGGAGCTTTTATTGTGCCGCACGTTTGTTACATAAGACCTCTTCTCACGCCCTGTTCATTCAGCAAAGGGATTTCAGTTTTGCAGCTTTCTCTTCCACTACATTATTGCTTGCACATTCCAAGCCTTTTATCGTCTTTCATTCATATCAACACGTCTCGAAAACTGCTTGTTTTTTATTTCTCAAATAGTCGAAGGGTGTGCTTTTTTTAACAACTAAGAGGCAATTATTGTATCTAAGAGTGAAGCATAACTGAATTTGTAAGTAAATCCGTTTAAAATAGGCATTTGTTCGGATAAATAGCGCACTGATTGTAGCACCGATTATTCATTTCAATTTGTGTACACTGAATGATTTCAAATGGGATTACTCAATCATTTTATTTATTTACAGTGGATTCGCTTCGATAAAAACACGATAATGGCTCATTAAAGGGTTTGCATATTTAAATTTGTAAAAAGGTAGAAAAGGTAAATCAGTCATGCATAAAGTTTTGCATTTTCTTCCTTTGCGCTCTGTCATATTCGCCTATTTACACACGTCCTGTTGAACGGACGGGGGCGCTAATATGTAGAAGTAGTTGCAAATTTTTAATATTTTTTTTGCATTTATCAGTTGGTTAAAAAAACAAAAATTTACGCCTGTGTTCACAATAAGAGCACCGCAATGTGATATACATATATTTATATTGAATAGTTTATATTTTTTATTTATTTTCTACTTTATTGTTTCTTTGTTCTTTATAAGTATGAAGCATACGGAAAGAATAACCGCATAACTCAGACTTTCAAACTTTGTACAAACATTAAAAAACAAATTTCATCAAAAATTCAAACTCTGATTAGAGATTTTATAAAATGTCTTTATATGTAATTAGTTCTGTAGCCCATTCAATTTCGGTAAAATATTGTGCCAATTTATTGTGCCAAGTGGCTCAAAAATCGCACTGATTTAGGTAATTTTTTTTTCTTGGTGGTGTTACTCATTTACTTCTAATAAAAGAAATGTCGTGCAATTGAGATTTAGAGAAAAAAAGAGATTTGGGGAAAAAATTACCAAAATCAGCGTGATTTTTGAGCCACTCGAGACCTCCATATTATTGCATCAAAATTCAGAGGAGCTTATAAAAAACCAACTGCCGTTAAAAAGCGGCGTAGAGTTGTAAGTCTCCCCACTTGTGGCAAAACATCAGGGCGCACGCCACAAATAGGAGGAGGAGCTCGGGCAAATATCCAAAAAGGGAGTAAGCGCTAATTATACAAGGTGAAATCTAAAATAAACAAGACTGAGCTAAAATAGAAACGACAGAAGCTTTGTTCTTATAACTTCGAGTTTCTTTATTCAAAATAGTCTCCTCTGGCTGGCATACACTGTTTTGCGCGATCTAAAAGCTTTTCGAAAGAGTGCTTCGGGTCATTTACCGGAATGTTCTAAGGATGTCGGTACAAGTCTTTTGGATGGCCTCCATGGACGCAAAACTTTTTCCTTTCAAGGATAAATGTAATTTTTCGAAGAGGTAGAATTCACAGGGCGACCACCGTAGCCGAACGGGTTGGTGACTAATAGCAGGTGGAGCTGGGCCAAACACCCAAACTGTGACCTTTTCTGGATACATTGGCAGTGATAATAACAGAAGATAATAGCTAAAAAATCACCCGTTATATATATTGAAGTCACAGGGAGCCATATCAGGCGACTACGGTGCGTGATTGATGGTTAAAATGCGATTTCTATTCAAACAAATGCATTCTCCTACAAAAATCATGTAAATCCAAGTTTCAAACTTTTTCTATTTTTTATTTTTATTTGTCTATTGTTTTTTAAATACAAAATACCCTTTTTCCGCTTTTCGAGGGAGAAGAAAAATGTACATCATAGGCATTACATTACATTTTGAACGGATGAAGCATGAAAAATTCTTATAAGCCTCATACCACGAGAAGTATAATTAGGCTGCTCAATAAGTTTTCCTGTTCGATAAGTCAAACGCAATTCTTTAGTTTACAATTTCATTCATTATTCAGGATGAGCTTTTTGAACATCCATACACTTGTCGCAACGAGTTTCCAGTTTATGAATTCCTTCAATGAAATGACAATCTGCAAGGGCTGCAAACCACTCTTCCACAGCTGTTATGACCTCATCATTTGAGGGAAACTGCTTTCAACACATGAATTCTTTTAGGTCTGGAAACTGATGGAAGTCGCCCCTAGCGAATATGGTGAATGCGGTGGATGCTCCAACAATTCCAACTTTAATGCATGGATTTTACCCATTGTCAAAATGCTCTTGAGATACAGTGCATTCCTCTGATAAAAAAGAAAAATTTCTTTTGTAAATTTGGTCACCAATTTTACTAAAGGGTTTTATAATAAAAGGTGTTATTTTGAATAGCCCACTATTTCGGTAAATGCCACTTTTGAAGCTGTAATTTTTTGATATTTGACAAGTAGAAACGCCATTAATAAAAATGGAACAATAGTTGCTTAAACAATGCACTATAAAATGGTGAAAATTTGGCAGAGACGGTACGTAAAACTCGAACTTTTTTGGGTCATCGTGACGCACTCTGTCGGACCGCAATATAGAAATTGGTGAAAAAATTCGAGCTGTTGGGACAAGTTAGTGATGTGAAGAATAAAATAAAACCCGTGCACGTCGCTCAAGAACAGTCGAAAATATTGCTGTTGTAGCCGAAAGTGTTGAAGAAAACCCAGGTTTGTCCATTTTTCGTCGTTCTTTCGAATAAGCCATTCCACAAACGTCATTACACCGAATTTTGCATAAAGATTTGGGTCTTAAGGCTTATAAAGTCCAGTTAGCACAAGAACTCAAGCCGGCCGATCATCAACAACGTCGTATCTTTGCTGATTGGGTCGTTGAAATACATGAAAATGATCCGGAATTCCATCGAAAAATCAACTTGAGTGATGAGTCCTATTTCCACCTCGGTGGCTTCGTCCACAAGCAAAATTGTCGGATCTGGGGCTCAGAAAATCCAAGATCTATTGTGGAAAAGCCTCTCTATACTGAACGTGCGACTATTTGGTGCGGCTTATGGTCATTGGGCGTAGTCATTGGACCTTACTCGTATTGATCTGGACAAAGTTTATTTTCAACAAGTCGGCGCTACGTGCCACACAAGCAACGAAACCATTGATTTTTACGGGAGTAACACCGCTTATTGGAAAACCCTTTAGTTTGCAAATAATCCACAAACAAAATTCCTTTCGCATTCCAAAAACCTCATGCTAACACCTTCTTGGCTAATTTACGGAGGCGCACTCGATGGTAGCCGAAAAACTAGATTATCACCTCTTGTTTTGATTCAGGTTTATTGCGATAGACCCAAGTTTCACCCATAGTGCTGAATCGACGCACAAAATCCACTTTATACTTTCGAAAATGATCTGAATGCTGCTGAGAAAGTCACGTTCGAATGTGTTTTTTTTTTCATTGTTAGCGAAGGCGGAATGCGGCATCCATTGTGCATACAGGTTTCCGAAATCCAACACTTCAGTCAAAATATTGCTTAGATTGCGCAATGAGATGCTTAGGGCTTTTACTAAATCCCTTTCAGTCACTCGACGATTTTCCAATACGATATCCTGCATTTTCTTCTACGATTTTTGGTGTTGTTGCTGTTTTTGGAGGTTCTTCACGTGGATCGCCTTTAAGGCTGGCCCGACAACGCGTGAATTCAGCAACCCATCTTTCTGCTGTACTAATTGATGGCAAAAAGCTCTTATACACTTTTAACATTCGTTCATAAATTTTCGTTGCTCTTAAAACTTCTAAAAATAAAAATTAAATCACTGCACAATACTGGACTTTTTTCATTGTAGAAAATATGCCACAGTATTTCGTCGATACTAAATGGCTTGTAAAGAAAGAATGAATTTACAAATTGAAATGAAACTTCATATGAATAGTGTACCAACATACCACAAAACAAAAAAAGTTAGGCTAGTTGCAGTGCCCTTTCTTATCGAACCGCGTAACTTATTGAAGAGCCCCTATGTATTTATATAAAATGGCTGGAAATGCTTTCTTTCAGCCACTCGTAATTTACTTTATAATGGATCCCTATCTTAATATACTTGCATTTTACCTGTCTGATTATTTTCGTAAGGGACGGTTGAAAGTCACAAAGCGATCAAATTACGATGTAATAGAAATTTATGGCCAAAATGATGCGCTTACAAAATGTACAATATGCATGTGTGTGTGTTTCTATATGGACTTACGTTTATAGTTTACTAAAAGGCAAAACCTGTTAAAGCAAAGTGTAGCAAAATATGTATGTAGGTATGTAAATTTGTAAAACCCAAAACAGCGTAAATGGAACTAACCATTCTTATGAAGTGAGCGTAGGGATAATACGTGAATATTTTAGTGCTGGTATTTGTACGCACATACAAATAAATTCGTTGGGATATTAAGACTGACCAGCAAGCCAGTCAGATTCACCAGTACAATCCATAAGCGTCCACGAGAAATTTATTCCATTGACTCATGCATTGATGTGCAAAGGATTATGGCTTTGCTGATGAGCGACAGGCATGAGTGGCATGAGAGGTATGAAGAGGATTGTGTATTTGATAGAGGAATAAAGGGGAACATAATCGCTGTTAAAGATATGCTTGGCCGTATTTTTGAGGATGCGAATAGTTTCGTGTTTAATTTTTTGAAATTTTTAGCTTATTATTTGGGACTAATTTGGTATAAGAAAAAACAAAAACTAAAAAGCTATTTGAAAATATTTTTCAAAGAAACCAAGCATCATATTGAAGTTTGGTCTAAAGAACTTAATTATAAAAGCATAAATCAATTTTTGCGAAATATTTTAGCGCTGTAGATAACAAATTGGCATTTTTTCACAGATGGCTTTTTGAAAGTTGCCGGAATGAATTACTAACTGCATTAATTTAGAAGATGAATTAATGAACCAGCAATTTTTTGGTTAATATGACAACGGTTTCTAACTAACTACTGAGTTATTTTCTAAATTGATTGCGGCTAAAGTGACTCGCGGTTCCATACAAATTTTTTTTCGTAGTTTCAATGACAAATTAGCTCTGAATACACAGTTCAATTTTCAAGTCGTCTATATATATTATATATATCACCCTTTTATAGCTGTTTGGCCGAGCTCCTCCTCCTATTTGTGCCGTGTGTCTTGATGTTGTTCCGCAAATGGAGGGACCTACAGTTTCAAGCCGACTCCGAACGGCAAATATTTTTATGAGGAGCTTTTTCATGGCAGAAATACACTCGGAGGTTTGCCATTGCCTGCCGAGGGGCGACCGCTATTAAAAAAAAATCATCTAACCACATATTATTCGAGACAGCGTTAAAGCCAAATATTCAGTACGTAGTAGAGAAAGCCAAAAAAGTAGCAGTGGCATTATCTCGGCTCATGGTGAGCTCGGGATAACCATACAGCAAGATAGGGTGCTGTATGCAAGAGTGGTAGGAAGTATTCTCATGTACGGTGCAAGATCTGATCTGACGCGCTGGATAAGACGTTGTTTGAAACCTTGTATCTAAGAGATCCCTGTACCGACTTTGCTGTATAAATTGTGTAGCGTTCCGAATTGCACCGGAGGAACCAGTTCATGTAATATATTGATTTTGCCTGATAGAATTTTTGGCGAGGAAGATGGCTGAGTCCGCAAAAAATAAAATGAACAGTGAGGGAGAGTTGTGGGCAGAAAAGGCAAAGTCGGTGGAGCAATTCACCGAACATATGTTGGATTTATGGTTTGATTCCTTCCATACGAAGTCGGCTCGACAGAAGACATGGTGAAATGGATCTCCTTCTTCTTCTTAATTGGCGCGACAACCGCTTACGCGATTTTGGCCGAGTTTAAAAAAGCGCGCTACTCGTTTCTTTCTCGTGCTAACCGGCGCCAGTTGGAAACACCAAGTGAAGCCAAGTCCTTCTCCACCTGATCTTTCCAACGCAGAGGAGGCCTTCATCTTCCTCTACTACCACCAGCTGGTACCGCATCGAATACTTTAAAAGCCGGAGCGTTTGTATCCATTCGGACGACATGACCCAGCCAACATAGCCGCTGGCTCATACAGCTCATCGTTCCATCGCCTGCGATACTCACCGTCGCCAATGTACAAAGGTTCAAAAATCTTACGCAGAATCCTTTTTTCAAACACTCCAAGCGTCGCTTAATCGAATTTTGTCATCGTCCAAGCTTCTGCGCCATACGTTAGGACGATTAGGCATGATGAAAACCTTGTAGAATGTTAGTTTTGTTCGTCGAGAGAGAACTTTACTGCTCAGTTGCATACTTAGTCCAAACAAGCACTCGTTAGCAAGAGAGATTCTACGTTGGATTTCAAACATTGACATTGACATTGTTATCGGTGTTAATGTTGATTCCTAAATAAACGAAGTCTTTTATAACCTCGAAAGCATAACTGTCAACAGTGACGTGGGTGCCGATACGCGAGTGCGCCGACTGTTTGTTTGAAGACAGAAGGTACTTCGTTTTGTCCTCGTTCACCACCAAACCCATTCGCTTTGCCTTTTTATCCAGTTTGGAGAAGGCAGAACTAACAGCGCGGTTGCTAAGGTCGAAATGGATCTCCACCTTAGGCAAATATTGACAGCACACGGATGCTTCACATTTAATTTACATAAATTCGGACATGAAGACGACGCATACTGCACCTTCTGTGCTTATTGAGCTTCTGAGGTTATTGAAGACGCAGAATATTGCTTTTTTTTGTCTGTTCGCAGCTTAAAAACTAATGGGGTCACTTGAGCATTAAAGTCGAGAACCACTTAAAGTTAACAACCTGGTAGCAAATGAAATCATCTCAAAGTTGAGTTGCCCGGAACGTCTTCGTAAATTTTCGTAGAAAGGTAATAACCCGCTCCCCCTCCGCGAAGCAATATCTAATAGTAGTTCCACGGACAAAGGGAAACGGAGCAAGAGTGGGATTTTAATGCGGCGAGCCGAAAGACAAGTTCCACACATCGGACTTCAATGACATTTGCCTCTATAACAAAAAAACACAAACCAAAAAAAAGCGGTTAAATAGTTCGAAATTTCTTGTTTGCGACGAATGCGTATGAGATTTTACGTGCTGAATTATAATAAAAATCAAATGGAAATGAAATAAATTTATACCATTGGGTTGGCAAATAAGTAATTGTGGATTTTTTTTTAGAAAATCAAAGACAATTTTTTCATGGAACTAAATAACTTTATTCTGTAATGTGTTGCCCATTTTGATCAATGACCTTTTGGCATTTTTCAAGCAGCATCATAATCCCACGTTCATAAAACTTCTGTATTTTTTTATCAAAAAACTGAATCAGGTACGATTTTTGACATCATCACCATTATTGAAAGTTTTACCATTCAAGGAGCTTTGTAAAGATAGAAACAAAAAGTAATCAGATGGTGCAAGGTCAGGACTATAAGGTGGATGTGGCAAAACAACCAAGCTCCAATAATTTTTGCCGAGTGGCCAAAGATGTTTGTGGCCTTGCATTGTTATGATGGAATACAATACCTTTTCGATTTGTCAATTCGGGTCGCATTTCTTTAACTGCATTATTTAATTTCATTAGCTGTTTAATGTAGACATCAGAATTGATCGTTCGGTTGGGTGGTACGAGTTCAAAGTAGACAATTCCTTTGTAATCCCACCAAACTGTTAACAAAACCTTCTTTTGATGAATATCAGCTTTTGATGTTGTTTGAGTTGGTTCACCTGGATAAATATTTTCCGATCTTTTCCGCTTGATATTTTGGTAAACAACCCATTTTTCATCGCCCGTTATCAGTTGTTTTAAAAATGGATTATTTTAATTACGTTTCTTTAGCAAATCGCAGCTGTTAATGCCGTGCTCTAAATGCGTTTCTTTCAGTTCGTGAGGAACCCATGTATCTAGTAGCTAAGTTGTTTGAAGTGATTTTCAACGCATGTACATATGTGCAATCTCACGTGTTGTACTGTGACGATTCGTATCGATTATTGCTTTGATTTGAGCATCATGAACTTCAACTGGACGACCAGAACGTTTTTCATATTTGAGTGAAAAATCACCAGAAAGAAATTTGGCAAACCAATTTTGACACAGCCGTTCTTTTAAGGCTTCGTCACCATAAACAGCACATAACTTTTTATGAGCTTGCGATGCGGTTTTCCCTTTGCGCAAATAAAAAAGCAAAATATGACGGAAATGTTCTTTTGGATTTTCCATTTTTCAACGAACGCCAAACGAAAACTTCGCAACCGATCAAAAATTTTTTTTTACTGATTGACAGCTGAATTGCCAACTATTAAATAACATAATGTGTTTTATATTTTTACTGGGTCTGCAAATCTATAAATTCAACTGAATCCATCTATGAGTGAAATCCGCAATTACTTAGTTGCCAACTGATAGCCAGACGGCAATTAGGGCCCTAGGCTCTATTATGGTGCATTTTTGTTTTAATTTGCGCAAAGTTTGAGACTTAGAAGAATGAAGTATATTTTCATGAAAAAATCATTGAAGTTAAATAAGAAGCAAATAAATTGTCAATAAGTCGCTGTGCTATAAAATTGGAGCATATATCCTTTGTTAGGTGCGCCAGACTAATTTTTATTTAGAATTTTTGTTGCACTTGTTTTGATTTGCTCTACATACCATCAACATTCATGTGTAGATATACTTGTATGACTTTAGAATTAAAGTGAATGGTGTTCGAAAGGTCAAAAGGCTAGACCTTGTTCAGACGTGCTGTGGCACTGTTGCCATAAACGCATATGGACACTCATACACATGCATACAAGCGTAGGTATATTTATGTGCTTTTAGTTGGTATATCTCAGCTGGAGAGCAATTCTGCAAAACTAACCAAAATAATGCTGATAAAAAGTTAATCGCATTTTTGTTATGGCATTTGAAATCTAGCATGCAACATTTTGGTACACAATTTTCCTTGAATTTAGATGTTTATTTCTATGGGATTTTTAGTAGGCTTCAGAGAGCATAGCACACTTTGCTTCAATCAGAGTGCGTTGCACATATTGTGGCGTTGAAGGTGTGTAATTGAGAGGTTAATATTTTACATTTTTCCTCGCTCAAACTACCAATCGAATGAGCAAAGCTATTTAGAGCTGCTACGAAGAGTTGCTGATTGGGTTGTGGTGTGTCAGACCTGATGGAAATTTCTGAACGATTAAAATCAAAACGCATTTTTGTTGCATGAATGTATAATTACGGGCGTACACATATGTATATGTGTGCGCGCCATACACGCTATTGAAACCTTTTATAAAGCACTTCATCGCACGTGTTTTGCGCCTACGGCACGTATACGTCACATGCATTTTAATATATCTGTGAAAAATATTACGTATACGCCACGGACCACACATGCGCTTGAGCAATTTAATGCCAATCAATTTTCAGATGAAAATTTATACTCCTCTTGCAAATAATCGCTTACGTTTAACGCTTGTGAGCTCATTACGCTCATTATTATGTGGCCTAGTTGGGCGGGAATCGATGCATGAAAACTTCTACTGTTGTTGCTGTTGTAGCCACTCAGCTGCTGTTGCGAACAAAACAATGTAATTATATTACATCACCTTAATGCCATCATCATCAATATGATAATTTTATGCAACTGGCAATGTTGGCTGGAAATGTTCCAACATTGGTGGCCATTCATAAACGAAATTGTGAGCCCATTATCATTGATGATTTCATTATTATACATAGCCACACATATATGGATGTATGTATGTATGTATGTATTCACATATGCGCAGTAGGTATAGGATTTTGTGCAGCTTAATTTGAAGCACATCCTAAAATGTTAATGTAAAATGCATCTAATTTGGCAGCATTTTCTGTTTGCTGTCTTTGTCGATTTTGTATTTATTGTTTGCCCCCACAGGCCATTTATTAATGGGATTTCATTCGATTTTGCTATTGCCAAACACTACAGATAACCGGCGTGCGCTTTTCCGAATTTGGTCTAGCAAACTACATATATTCACAGGATGTATATAAGAGGCTGAGAAGGTCTTTGGTTGGAAGAGTACAAATTTTGTTGGCGGTAAGAGAAAGCTATCTATTTTTGATGCCAAACAATGTTTTGTTCTGAAGAATGCGCATTATTTTATGCATTTCTTAGATTTCTTCATTTTTTTACAAGATAAAACTTAAGTAGACAAATGAATCTTGAATAAATAAAATTGTTTTAGAAGAGATAACAATAGAAATAAATATAAAAAATGTATACGTTTTTTATTAGTACTTAAACTTTATAAAAAAAATTATTTTAATTTTTCTTTAGAAAAATTAGTATATGGTATAAAAAGTCAAGTGACCCAATGAACAAAGAAAAAAAAGTTGCTGCATCGTCTGCATCATTTCTCTTTGAAATGTTGATGGATCTGTAAGAAGTAAAAAAAATGCTTGTGAAACAAAGTTGTAGTTATAGTCTCTCGAGCCAGATTTTTGAATTTCGAAAAAAATCGATTTTTTGAAAATTCTGGACGTATGTAACACCTTAAAAACACAAAGAAAAAAATATCTTATCAGAAAATTAGTCGACTAGTATTTATTATTAATATTAAGCTAGTGTGCATTGCGACCAAAATAGATCTATTGTGCAAAGCCTGCTGAGGCACCCTATATTTTAAGGCTTTTTAAAAATTTTAGTACTTTCTGGGGTTTATGGTTGCAAAATTTATATGGATGCACGGCAATACCACCAAGGCGGTGTAGTCGTTTTCTGCCTAGTGCAGGACATTTAAAAATACTGTGTTCTGAATTTTCAGTATCCATTTCATAGAATCGGCATATGAAGGTCCCATAGAGAACAATTTTGTTTAAGTGGTATCGCAGGTTACAGTGGCCTGCAAGGTAACCAGCTAGAAGTCGTAAGCCTACTCCGCTGAGTGAAAGTAGCTTATGAGAAATTTACCTGTCCGCTAGGAAAGGAATTAGAAATTGTTTCACTTGTTGCTGATCGATCGAGCTCCGCCAGTGTTCAACGAATTTCTGCTTCTCCCACCTACTGATAAATTCGTGAATGTGGCCGTTTGTAAGTTCACAGAAACGCTTAGCACCAATTAGAGTTAATTCATTTCCTTTATATCCTTCATGTACAGAAACCCAACCTAAAAATACTGTGGGTTAGGCAGATGAGACTCTATTTTTCCTTTCACATATACATACACCTGGGGCCGCTTACCTTGCCCATATAGTATAGTTATCTCTGGAAGTATCCGTGGTCCGAGAGGAATTGAGTTAAGAAGTAGTTCACTTCCTTGAAGTTCCTTTGGATCCATTTTCGAATTGATGGAATAAGTTTCGCCGTCCATCTGTCACTTGACGCAGTGTCCCATCGGCTTTGCCACCGCAGTATGGTTTGGCATCTCCGTTCCGCCACGCTAGTGATGACGTGTTTCTTCTTGGAGTCCCACACATCCATACCCGGACCACGAAGTCGACTGGAATCTCCCCACTAATCACAAAGACTGCAACGCCGGAGACAGTGCGGTAGGCTGAGGCAACTCTATGTGCCACGTTTTGATTAAAAGTGTAACATTTCTTCAATTTTACAAAGAATATAATTCACATTTTACATATAATACATTTTACAAAGAAAGAATATAATAGAGAATACTTAGACACTAATGACAAAGTCATTTAGTAACATTTTGTTAAAGAATTTTATGGAAGAAAAATCAACCTCAATATGATTTGAAAGCGAATTAAACTCTCTCCAAGTTCTACAAATCGGAGCATCGGAAACAAAATTAATTCTAGCCATCTCGAACTAGAAATTATTATGATTTCGTTAGCTTTGCTGAGGAGTATTCAAATTAATTTTATCGATTAACGATGTGGAGTCAGTCGCCCAACTGTACTGTGTTCAGTAACTTCATCTCTTTCAGCCTGTAATTACATTTTTTAAATTTATATGCTTCCAGTCACTCAAATTTATCACTTGGTTATTATCGTCACTTCAAAAGCCCATTCAAAAATTGAATACATAAAATAACATTTCCAAAAATAATTAAAATGAAAAATGAACGAGCCGAGCTGCCTCGTTAATTAGTTTCTGGTCTTATTTGCCGTATAATTTCGCAGAAATAAGTGATATTTAAATAACGTCAAGCTTTTATAATAACTCCACTTTAATATGAGTGCAACACCGAATAGCACTTAACGAGCAATTATTTAAAAACATCAACTGAAACAATTCGTTTGGCAACAATAAAAATGAATTCGTCGAAAAATAAAAATGAAAAGTTAATGTGAAAAAAAAATATTGAAAAGAAAGCAAAAGCTTAAAAAGCAAACTATAGAAGAGGCGGAGTATATGATAGACATGAAAAATACAGAGTGCATACATATATATGTATCGGGTGTTTGTTTTAGCTACATGAGAACCGATATCAATAACTACGGTTTGATAACTGAGTATCGCAAATTGTGTTGACATTTCTATTCAGTAAGGTGTGGCAAGTCGTCACGAATCGTTGCACGCCACAACAAGCTCCAAATTGACGGATATTTTCTAAACCGATGTGTCTAAGAATGAAATAGGGTCTGAAGCCGGATGGTGCTTAAACGATAGTAATAGGTCACTACACTATGTGGGAAATGGCAACTGTTTTCCAAACGGAAATATTTGCCATCCTGAAAGTAGCCGAATAGATAATCGAGAGGCGATGAAGCGAGAAACAGATTGTAGCTTTCAGTGACAGTCAAGCTGCGCTAAAGGCTCTGGAGAACGCGAAGCAAACCTCGAAGATTGTTCAAGAACCTAAGAAGAAGCCTAATTCTGTTGCAAGACATCGTACTTATATGGGTTCCAGGACACTGCGAGGTTCAAGGGAATGAAATTGGCTTCGAATTGGCCAACCGTGGATCAACGGTTCCCCCACAGGGACCCGAGCCAATAACTAGAATCAGTTCCGCAAGAATCAAGCGGTTATATATGAAATTTATATTTGGTCTGGTCTAGAACGCTGCACAACTGCAAAGTACTTAGTGACAAGCCCGAACAGAAAACTGTCAAACTTTCTACTAAAACTTGGAAGGAAAGACGTTCGGTTGATGGTCGGTATTGCGACAGGACACAACCTGACCAGTGTATTTATCGTATAACAAAATTATAGACGTTCTGTTTAGTTGGTAATAGTAACCTCTAATTCTACGCCCATCTCAATATTGATGCAAGTGATCTTCTTAACAATCTGCGAAGGCGAATGCAAGTCGATGATACGCTTGTGGATTCTCTCTCTGAAGTCGATCTCAAGTAGAACCTTCAAAAATACTGTTATAATACTGTAATAATACTAATCATCAACCCAATGCCTTTCTTTCAATGGCAACATATGACCACCATTGGAATCATTGAGAACTCGATTTGCCTGTCTTGCTTGGAGGGGGCGGATAGCAGTAAGTACTTTCTCTGTGAGTGCCCTGCCTTTGCTAGAGCACGGCTACGAGTTTTGGGTTCCGATGTCGTGAGAATGAGTAACATTCGTTCTCTAAAACTGGAGGATATTTACAGATTTGCCAAAGAATCTGGAAAATTCTCAAAGGACTAACTATCTCTATCTCTGTCTCTATTATTTCCTATCTCTTTCTCTGATACTTTTCTCCTTTCCACCTTGACTATCTACCCTCTTCAAGAGCTCTAAATATATATAATGGGCTTTTTTAGCCTGAGGGTTTTAGGATCCAACAAATCTCTTGGTTCTCCTTGGCTCGACCTATTCAAATTTCAATTTCAAGCATTGAGGAAATTTAATTTGAAAAGAGAAAATCTGTTCGCGCAGTTCATAGAACGAAATGGTGAAGAAGTCGCTGAAGTGTCGATGCGACATCATTCTCAACTTGTTGGCCTTTGTCCTTTCACTACGTGGAAAGCTTTACGTAAGGATCTTGGCTTACGCCCCCATAAAATACAGCTCGTGCAAGAACAAAAGCCAAATCACCAGTGTTGACGTCGCATTTTTGCTGATTGGGCTAATTTCAATTTATTATTTATATTTCTTGAAAATAGTAGTAAAAAATTGGTTTGAATCGAATGGACTATGCAACTTGGCACCGCGGCGAACAAATGCCGGTTATCAGATTCACAAAATAAATACCATGAAATTATCTGCGAGATTGTAATAAAAAATAAAATTTATTTCACCAAATCTCTGTTTTGTTTTATGATTTTAAGTTTTCAAGCTCTTACAAAAACATCCGATATATGCATACAAGTTACTAGGGATATCACTTTTAGTGATATTACTGATCCCGGGGGTTTTCGGGATTTCATTTGCATTCCCGGACTTGCCCGAAGTTTTAAGTTTTTTTTGCTTTTATAGTGCAGTATTTTATAGTAGTTCATAATATTTTATGAATTATTTTAGTATTTTAAATCAAAATATTATAAGAAGAAATTTCAGTGCACTACATAAGTAACTTTAGTACAGAGATTTATTAACTTATTTGCGCAGTTTATTTGTTTTTAATTCAATTTTAATATTTTTTATGAAAATATAGTAAAGTTTCTTGCAAAATCCCTCGAGATTCCATTAAATTTTCGTATTATGGCAATATCAAAAATAGTTGAGAAGCTACTCTTTAATCGCATATAGCCTATCATGACAAAAATAAATTTAGTTCCTCAACATCAGCTCGGATTTCGACGAAAACATTCGGCAATCCAACAAATGCACAGAGTCGCTCACAAAATTAATAAAGACTTCAACAATAAACAAGTCTGTGTGGCTGTATACCATGACGTAGCTAAAGCCTTTGACAAAGTATGGCATTCTGGATTACTGCGCAAACTCCAATCTCGGTTGCCAAATGACTACTTTCTAATGCGCAAAAGTTACATCCACGATAGAAAATTTTATGTTAAATATAAAGACGCATGTTCAGACATTGAACCTATGAACGCAGGAATTCCTCAAGGCAGTGTATTTGGGCCTACTCTGTATCTCATCTAGGTACATCGCTGACTTACCGGAACCATCTTCAGGAAATAGCATGATTGTGACGTTTACAGATGACACTGTACTAATGACATCTCAAAGAGACCCGAACATAGCACAAACGTTTTTACCAAACGACCTAAACAAAACTCTGGATTGGTTCAAAAAATGGAATATAGAAATTAGTGGCGATAAAACAATTCAAGTCAATTAGACCAATAGAAAGGAAACTTTGGCGTGAAACTCTGACGTAAATACTGATAGCAAAGCTAAATACTTAGGCATTACAATTGACTCTAAACTAAACTGGAAGAACCATATAATAAAAAAAGAAACTAAATTAAAAATCGCATTCGACAACTGTACTGGCTGCTAGGACCTCAGTCAAAACTCTTGCTGCAAAACAAAACATTAATTTACAAAACGGCAATAGCACTAATTTGGAAGTATGGTATACAAGTTTGGGGTACAGCTTCTAAATCCAATTTGAGAATACTGCAACGTGCACAGTAGGGTGGCAGGTATTTTGCAAGATTATTTTTTTATTGATGCTACCCCCCAGATTGGTTCCTTTATATATAAAAATGGTGAAAAAAAAGTTTGAAGTAAATCTGGTAAGTGGAAAGTGTGCCCCCGGGCCTTCAAAGTTTCAAAAAACCCGAAAATTCGTAGTATAAGTACTAGTAGTAAGTAAAGTAGCCGAGCATTTAGTTTATCACATTACAATGTAGTGGAGTGCCCAGGGGTTTTGACCTCGGATCTCGTAGGGACTGAATGAATTGCCATGTAACCAACAGGATTTTCTTTTGTATGCTCTAAATTGTAACTTCTACCAATATTATATTGTGCAATTAATTTTTTCATTGTTTAAACAAAAAAAATATGAAAAATTAATATATTGGAGCATAATAATGATTTGGAAAATTTTTTTTTTTAGTTCTACGTTAAATTTTACTTAAATAGATAAAGACAAACATCTTCCCAACGTTCCATTTTATTTGACGGGTCGAAGAGACCCGGGTAGTCAAACTTGAAGAGGGGAACGGCAGCTGCGGCGTAATATGAATTTGTTCTGGCTAAATCAGTTATAAGTGACACGTGTTGAGCGAATGTTGTGAATACGTAATAGTGAAGATAAGTTAGTTGAGCTTGAAAATAAAAATAAAACATCAAAACTATGGATTACGTATTTTCGAATGGTAACAATATTGAAAGACTTCATTGCTGCCGACCGTATGGGGGATTGGAATTTACATCTACATAGTATTGAGCTGATGATTCCACTATTCCACGCATCAGGACATTTTCCCTATGCGAAGGCTGCACAAATTTATCTGCAAGATATGAAGGAATTACAGTATATAATGGATCCAGCAGAGTTCGAAAAATATACAACAGGATATTTCACATCTAGGCGATCAGATATTTTTTTTCTGGTATTGCAAGTGATCAGACTATTGAGCAGACTTTAATGAAAGGAATGAGCGTCGAAGGGGGTCCTTTTAAACGAGGTGCCACTGAAAGTGTAGTTTATAAATGGATCAGAGGAGTTATTTATAGTAAAGATATTATTCAAAGCATAGAAAATTTTTGTGACATATCTTTCAATAAAAGTCATCAACACAGTGATTCTACAGATGCTAGAATAGAAAGGGATGGTATCGATGTAAAAAGATTGGTAGGCTTTTTCAAAGAACACAGTCCTTTTCCTGATACAGATGCAATTATGTCAATTGCCACTGGAATTACCGGTGATAAAAGTATAAATTGTTACAATGCTTTTGAAGAAGGTTTAAAAGTTATGAAGAAAATCGAAGGGAAAAATGTACGCGAATTGAAGTTTTTAAGGAAAGATAAAATAAATTCTCTATTGGCTAAAAATAATAAAATTAAAATTCATAACAATGTTATTCCCGTTGATCCATTGTTGCTGTTTCAACGTATTTGTGTGTTGAAAAAAACAGATGATGAACTAAAAACTTATATGAATTATGAACTGGCACCATATCCACTTGCTCTGTTTGAAGATGGCCAAATGCGAAAGACAAAAAAATCAACTTTCTACGAATTATTCCCAGAAATTCAGATTAATTTGAAAAGCTTAGAAACTGTTCATTATGTTATTGATGGAGGCATGTTGTTATATCGTTGCAAATGGCAATTAAATGAAACATTCAAAATGATATGCGAACATTACGTAAGATATTTGAGGAATAATTATAATAACGCATACGTGGTATTTGATGGATATAAGAAGGACGGTATTAAATCTACTGAAAGGAATCGTCGCGCACTAAAAAATATAAGTACAGATATTGAATTTGATGAAAATATGCCGTTAAAAATCGCTCAAGATAAATTTCTAACGAATAAAAAAATTAATCTCGCCTAATCGAAATGTTAAGAATAATATTAGCTGATAACAATATTTTTACATGCCAAGCGGAAAGCGATGCAGATAAATTAATTGTTGATACAGGAATTTGTTTAGAATCTCAAAATATTGTTGTAATTTCTGAAGACATTGACGTCTTGGTTGTGTTAACGGCATTGGCGCCTACTGATCGTGAAATATATTTTTTAAAACCATCCCGAGGCAAAGTTAACCAACAAATATTTTCATCGAAAAGTTTAGAAAAATCTCTACCAGCATGTAAAGAACATGTTCTATTTTTACATGCTTTCACGAGCTGTGATACTACTTCTGCGTTTTACAATAAAGGAAAAATTAAGTTTATCAAAAATTTTGAGAAGCGGAATGATCTACATGACTCAGCAGCAGTATTTAAAAATGTACATGAAGATGCAAATAATATATTTCAAGCTGGTATTACATGTATTTTGGGACTGTGTGGTGCTTCGGCAAAAATGACAGATTTGAATACATTCAGGTTCAATTCCTTCATCAAAGCAACTGGCAAAGACACAAGTGTTCTTTTATCTTCGTTACCTCCCACATCTGATGCAGCATTTGAACACTTAAAACGGGTTTACCTACAAATCCAGATGTGGTTAGGGAATGATTTAATCATCGAAAATTGGGGATGGAACTATTCCAATAATACCTATCATCCAATATTTACGAATCAATTACCTGCTCCGGAAAATTTATTAAAAATGTTATTTTGCAATTGCAAAAAAGGATGTGGAGCTGCATGCGGGTGCCGAAAAGTGGATTATACTGCAGTGTAGCATGCCTACAGTGCAACGACGACAGCTGTCTAAATGTAGCGCCTATGATTAACATCAGTGAAATTGAAGATGATATTTGAAAAAATGTAAATTTTTCAATAGACAAATTTTTTTGTTAATTCATTTTTTTCTTTTAAATAGTCATACTTTTTTTGTTTTTAATAATTAATTCGATTTTACTTTTATGCTATAATAACAGAAAACAATTTTTTATTTATTTTTTGTATGCTAATTATTTAAATAAACGAATAGTTTACATAATATTTTTTTTTAACATTTAATTATCCATAATCTATTTATTTTTTCATTTGCTTCCACTTCTGTTACAAAAACAATAAATTCTACAACGTTATTTGCATTATAGCACATAAGTTATTGCAATCATAAATTTTTGCTATTTAAAAATCAAATGTACAACTTTTAAATAGGTAGAGATTATTATTTATGTTATTCACAACACATTTTCGCAAAGATAATTTAATTTCATCTAGTCCCTGAGACATCCTAGGTTTTAACGTTTTTAACGCTCCAGACACTCCACTAATGATAATTCAAATTATTACGCTTAAAAAAAAAATATATTCAATGCAGAATCTACCAAGTCGTTCGACCCCTGCTTTTTGACAACTCTGTCAAAAATTTTCCATTTTTCTTCAATTTCTGAATTACAAAAACAAAACGGAAGTTAAAATATGTGAGATAACTTATCAACTGATCACATTTTGAAATTCGAAATGAAAATAGATTTTTTCAAACAGATTTCCGCGCATAAAAAATTGGGTTCGCGTTTTGACTAACGTACACATGGAGTCTTGGATAATATCAATATCAAAAACTAGTACTATTATCAAATAAAGTAGGCGACCATTTCGTTTCTGAAATAACAACGGTAATTCAAATTTTTATGGCTAAAAAAGTTTTGTATTAAAGTCTTTTAAAAAAATCATTAGTTGCGTACAACATTTGAAGTGAAGACATTCGGTAGTACAATGTCGCGACCTCTATTACGAGAAAAAGTTTATCTGCTCGGGTATTATTCAAATGAAATTTTTGGAAACAAACTTCCACCTGTAAAACAAACGTTACAAGTTTTTTTTTTCAATTTACGGGTGTGTAAGTTAACAATATGAGGCAGTGCTTCACTAGCTGTGCGGGAAGTGATGATATATTGGGAGAAAGCCTGAAATCCGACGCAAGAACTAAAGAACTGTATACCAAAGTGAATAAGAAGATCAGAAAAATTTTGGATCCGGTCGATGTTTCCCGAGTTCTTGATTTTATACGAAGCACGTTGCAAGAACAACAACCGAGAGAGGATTATCGAGAATTTTTACAATTGGCTGCTATTTTTCTTGGCGAAACACCATCTCGTAGAGTATCCTTCCATGCTCCAGGAGCTTTCCATCATGCAAGGTGGATGGCTAAGGCTATTTATTGCTTTAAGATATTCATGTTTCGCGATGAATTTAAATTATCAGCGCGCGAGGAAAATGCAATTCGTGATATTTTCCTTATCAGTATATATATCGAAGCGTGGTTTTGTGCACCTTCTGCAGCCAAAGCACCATTTTTGGATTTCAGGGTTCTTTCCAAAATTTATAAATACCGGACAGTTGCGAAGACATCTCTCGTGTGGCTTTACAAAAAATCAAAAATCATTTGAGGTATTTATCACCTGAATAAATCGCCTTGGCCTTCTTTGACCCAAATGTGACGGCAGAATCAAAAATTAAAATGGTAAAGGCGTTGAATCGTGAGACTGATGCTGAATGTGAAAAAAGTATTAAAAGGATAACCGTGGAAACAAGCCAAGTTCCTGAATTATTAAACCAAGGACTTGAACAATTTGTCTCCAACAAAACAAAACGATTCGTTATAAGATTTAACATAAATGACGAATTCCTATGCACAGATCCTGCCCGGTGGCACAAACATGAAGATTTCTTTAATTTTAATTCATTTTTGTTTTATTTTCTTCAATGAGTTATTTCTTTTTTTAGTTTTTTTTTATATGTTGTTATTAAACTAAATTGCAATGAAGTAAGCGTCATATGGAACTATTGTATATATGCTAAATACTGTATGGATAATAGAAGGAAATTATTATTTTCAATTTATATATGTATTATTTAATATACTTTACCAATTAAACTCTTTTACTACTTATTTACGCTGCATATATACTCATGTAAAATAAAAAACACACTTTTAATGAAATTAAAATTTTTTGTCATTTTGGGGTAAATTTTGTATATTGAAAGGCTCGGGGGCACACTTTTCCCCTATCCGATTGGCACCAAGTTTCACAGAGGTCATTTTTGTATAGAATGGAACCAAACTGGAGGGTAGCCCGCGAAAAAATATTGTATATAAAAAAACAGGTCAAATAACTGCCACGCTAGTGCACAGTCGACGATACTTAGGACAATAACAAATGCACCATGCTATATACCAAATGCTGACATTCACCGCGACTTAAACATCGACACAGTTGACGAAGCCATACAAATTGCGAGCAGAAGGTACATAAGCAGACTTTTGACGCACACAAATCCGACGATGAGGAAGCTTCCTGCTGAGGAAAAATTCAATAAGAGGAGATTTAAACGAAAAACACCAACAGACCACTTGTAATATAATAATAAAAAATATGCTTATGTAATTATCTCAATTATTATAGTAAATATTTTACAAATGAATTACATATTCCTAAATGATCCCGAAGTTCAATGGCCTTACAAATTACTTATTGTTAATATAGGTGGGGGTAATATTTTTTGGAAGCAATAAAAAAAAAAATTGTACAATAAAGTGCAAGATTCAAATGGCTTATTTAAAAGAGGTTTTGTAGCAAAATTAGCTATAGTTTCATTAAAAATTATTAAAATGAAATTAGAGAAAACTTTTGCAAATGCTTAAAACCTAACCAATGTTGCAAATGAAGCTCTTATTTCCTCAAACCCCGGAATTTTTGTAATGAAAATTTCAGAAATTGCAACTGAGGGAAAAAAATTATATACACCAATCTGGGATCTTAATCGACTAGTCCGGATATCCCCATATCTCAGAATCTTAGTGCAACGGGATTGACATCCCTAATATGTAAATATGTATGTATGGTGTATATGCCAAGGGTAAACATATTTGTGTTAGTGTGGCAATGCTCTGGTCAAATTAAAAATAATGAAAATAATCCGTAAAAAATAGCCATGTCGTGAAATCGAAAGCTATTTTTTTCAACCGAAAGGTTTGCTGAAAACAAATACAAATATTTTAAAAGTATTTAACAAATACAGCAAACGAGCCTTTTCAATTAAATCACCTTGTCAATAAGCAGTTGGCTACTCTTTTGCAGTACCATTAAAATATTTATTTTTCAACAAGCAAATGCAACAGTACAAAGAAGTGCATGTAGTTCATGGAACGATAAAAACCAAAGCATACAGGCAGGCGCAGTTTAAAAATTCCAATTAGCATACAACAAATGATATTGCGTTTTCGCTTTCAAACATTAAATATTAACACAACTTCTGAACTACATTTCTCCGGAAAATATTCATCTATATATGCAGTGACACCTCCCTTGGGCGGACACTCACCGGCGGCCAACCAAAGGCAGGGTACCTTATGTCAGACCTTTCATTTTTTGATTAATTGAATTCTATTTCTTCTTTTAAATTCTATTTTTCATATAAAGTAATAACGCAAATAAAAATAAATATTACATATCAGTCAACAAACTACATAAAACTAGATAATTAGATTCATTACACTAAAAACTTGGAAATAGTCGATTGACGTAACTTTTTTTTTTCCAAAAACAAACTTTTCTTTGTGATTGGTTTTCCAATTTTTTTAACAATACCTAAAATTATAAAATCCCCCAGCCGCCTAAACGAAACATTTTACCCTTCCGCTTCCGTATGATTTATTGTTCTCTACGCCTATCGTTCCACGTACACGATTCCGCAAAAAGCGGTACATCTTGGTTTTGAGTTTCTTGAATCTTACCCGGCACCTGATAAACATTTTTCGCAAACATTCTTCTTCTTCTTGATTGGCGTGATAACCGCTTACTAGATTTTGGCAGAGTTTAACAAATTGCGAAAGTCGTTTCTTTTTCGTACAGTTGGAAACACCAAGTGAAACCAAGTACTTCTCCACCTGACCTCCCCAACGTAGAGGAGGCCATCCTCTTCCTCTGCTACCACCAGCTGGTACCGCATCGAATACTTTAAAAGCCGGAGCGGTTGTATCCATTCGGACGACATGACCCAGCCAACGTAGCCGCTGGATCTTTATTCGCTGCGCCATGTCTATGTCGTCGTATAGCTCATACAGCTCATTGTTCCATCGCCTACGATACTCACCGTCCCTAACGGGTAAAGGTGCAAACATTTTCTGCAGAATCTTTTTCTCAAACACTCCTTTCTTCTTCTCCTTTCATTCAATTTCCCTTGCGGTCAGTTCTCCTATACATAATCTCCAGATTCTTCGATTCTGACTGGTCTCAGTGTTTAAGTTTGCAGGTTTAATATCGTTTTCTATTTGCTTCGTCCATGCATGTTGTTGTCGACCTGCCTTCCTCGGCGCTGACGCGATGTTTAACATGTTTTTTGTTATATCTGATTCACGCTTCCTCGGGACGTGTCCATACCAGCGAAGACTGGCACGATTGTAAGACTTCCACGAATGAATCGAATAGGCGCTTTGTCTAGCATTGTGATCGAGGCTGACCACCTGAACATTTTCATTTCTGCGGTTTGAAGTTTTCTTTCATATGACTTTTTATAGTCGAGCTTCCGGTTTCATATAACAAAATGCGATGCACGGGGGATTTATATATTTTGCCTTTTAGCAGAAGTGGCATTCTTTTGTCACATGCCATGCCGAGTTAACCCTATGCTGGACCTCTTCAGTAATTTCTCCAGTATTTGTTGCAATGGAGTCTAAGTATTTAAACCTGGGGACCTCATTTAGTGGGCTGCCGTATATAAAAATTGGTGTTAAACTTGTTGTTGTTGAGTTTAGAAAAACTCGCAAAGCGTAAACTCTGTGTTTTTCCTGCTTATTTTTAGCTCATTGGACTCGATGTTGTTTTGCCACTGATTGAGTATGGCTTGGATATCATTATCTGGTCCAAGGGGCGGTGACGATTAAAAATAACAAACTTTACGATAAAAATGCCAGCCTGGACATATTAACCCATAGCCGACGAAACTCGTTCCCAAGTGTTACGCGTCAACGCGTGGTAAACAGATCAGAATAATATAAACTTCTTTGTAACAGCAATTATGAGGTAAGGTTAGGTTTGGCAGCCGCATCGCACATAGAAACAACGATGCGACTTAGACCACGAAATGGGTCCGTTGTGAGCCGCGGGGGCTGGGATACATTTCCCTCTCCATATTGAACCATTCTGAGTTTTTGACAAAGCGTAAAAGGTTGTAGATACCTAAAATGTATAGATTATCTATGTTCGTAGGATTTCAAAAATCGGTTCCTGCTTCTGGCTAGAGATGGGCATGTGCAAAAAAGGTGTTGAATTGTTTCCAGCTCCTCCTCGTTTCTGCAGCTACGACAGAGATCATGCGTGTAAACGCCTAATCTCTTTGCATAGTCTCTTTGATGGAGACAATGTCCTGTGAGGGCCCCTACTAAGGTCCTGATTTGAAGTCTATTCAGTTTTATAATACTATTGGGCATACGTACATTAAGCCTCGGCCATGTCTGCCTAGCAATTTCAAAGCTGTTAACGCCAATCCTGCTTTGATTTGCAGAACTGATTAGTACGTCCTTAATGAGAAGCTTACAAGTTTCGAGAGGTATCGCCATAAAATTTCTTATGTCTGGCATACAGGTACCTTCTCTTGCAAGTTGGCCTGCCCGACAGTTCCCTGGTATATCTCTGTGGCCTGGAACCCAGCATAGGATTCTACGATATTGTTTGGCCATCTTATTTAGAGATTGGCAACGTAAGACACTCCTTGATGCTGTTTGGAATGCATCCAGGGTTCGTAGCGCAGCTTGGCTGTCTGATAGAATGCAGATATCCGTCGATGATTCTGTTTATCTTTAACCATTTTAAGGCTTCATGAATAGCGTTTATTTCCGCAATTATAAGACTCGTGACTAATTCTGGTGGCGTACAGATAGAAAGCGTACATTCAATCACGAAGCAGAATGTTTATGTTTGATCCGACTATCTGTACACGACCTCAGCTCGTGATATTTACGTTTGGCCCGACGATCTATTCTCGAGTCTGGCTCGTCATATTCATATTTAGACCAAAATTTCCACAACGCGTTAGACTCGTTAAAGCACGCAAGGGGTTAACACTGGTGGTGCAATATTTCCAAATTAAAGTAGTAACCCTCGTAATTATAAATGCCACACCACTCGCCGCACTTTACCCAAAAAGTGAAAGTGCTTACTTGTATGATAGTTGCTCAGTTGTGCTTCAGTAGCCATCGCAGATTGTGGATGTTATGAAAACTGTATTGTTTTGTGCTTTTAAATAGCGAAAAATGGGGTCAGTTTCAACTTTCTTGCTGCATAAACTGTAATAATTTCCAAACTTGCATCTCGATGTTTTTGGCATCATAACAGTTGCTCTACCACCACCCGCAGCACGGGCAGCTGAAGCCTATTATGGCATATAATTGTTATGGTTTTTTCACAGTTGTTTTTATTTTTATTTTATTCTGGCTCGCTGCTGGCGCTGGCTGTTGGTTGTTGGCGAGAATGTAAGGTGCATTATTACTAAGATTTTTTCCACTTTTTATGATTTTTAAGTGCCTTTTCTTCTTCATTTTATTTCCTTTGTTATCTTCATACCATTGCTCTTGTTTTTGTTGCATCCTCTGCTGCAGCTGGTCCTTTTTTTATCTCCCTGCTGTAGTTAGTATGCTGTAGTACACTTGTTGTTTTTACGTTCATTTTTACAACATTTGTTGCAGTCATTTTTATTATGCCAACCCATGTCAAGGTAGTTTACAATATACCCAACACTTTCCCCCTTCCACTCGGTTGCACGCCTTTCCCGCCCCCCGGCTATACGGACAGGGCAATGCAATTGTTTATTTGGAATTGCAAATGTGTGCGCTGTAGTGGTGGTAGTTGTGTGCAAGTGTCCATGCGTACCAATACATACATAAGCTAAAGGGATATATGCGCTAGTTTGTTTTCATGTTTTTGTCGTTTTATTTGAATTTTGTGTTGCCCTTCTTTTTTGTGTTTGTTTCTGTAGCTTCTTTCAGCAATTTTTCGCGCTCACTAAAATTGTGCTTTCAATTGTGCAACATGTGCGAACAATCGAATAAAATGAATGGATGCTGTAGTGTATAGATTCAGACATTCGTGCAAGTGAATATTCATAAAGTTGTATAAATAACGAATACAGGGCGCGCGTATCTTTTATGGACAGTATAAATTTTATGATGAAACGAATTTAGTGTGGCATAAAATTTATAGTCAAAATTAAATTGTGTCTTAGTTGTTGTACTGATCGAAATAAATTGCAAATCAATTGCGAGTAAACTTTGTAGATACAGGGCTATCATAAAATGTAATCCAATAGGTTTTTATACTGCAAAACAAAAAAAAAAAAAAAAACAAACACTATGCGCCGAAGCTTCCAATTTGTAGAAATGAAGATATCCACGATTTCATTAAAGACATTGTAAAGGGTTTTCCAATAACAGGTGTTATCGAGAGGTGTCGAGAGATGATTAGCAATTTTTTATGGCCGGGATTGGATAGTATTAATCTGGACAACGTTTATTTTCAACAAGACGGCACTACGTGCCACATAAGCAACGAAACCATTGATTTTTTACGGGAAAGTTTCCGGACCCTGTTATCTCTCGAAGAGGTGATCACAATTCCCATCGAGATCTTGTGATTTTACACCTTGTGACCATTTTCTTTGGGGCCACGTGAAAGAGAAGGTCTACGCCAACATCCCAGGGTCGGTTAAAGAGCTCTAAGATGGATTTCGTGAGGCTATCGAGGACATAGGGCAGCCACTTTGCAATTCGGTTATGGAAATTTTCATGAAAAGGATATTGTCCTGTAAGCGTGGTCGTGGTCGTCATTTGCCTGATGTTATTTTCCATTTAATGAAAAAAAAAACATCCGATCATTTATATTAAAAAATAGCATTTTTCTTTGAATATCAAAATAACACCTCTTATTGAAAAACCGTTTAGAAGTGCGTAATACCCACCATAAATAGACGATCTCCTGCCCTAAGGTATCACAAAATCTCCATTGCAATCTACATAAACACAACTAAGGGGTGATCAATTTAGAGGTACCGGATTTTAAATTGAAATAATACAACGAAAAGTCATATTGATCGGGAAACTTTGTTACTTTTGTGTGGAACCATTCATTATATGTATTTTTTATAGACAATCTCTTTCAAAGGTTGGCTGAAACTGCGCCGTAATTCGGCCATCCGTAAACACCAATTTTGTATGACTCGCTGGAGGACTTCGGTCGGTATCGCGTGAATAACTTTAGTAATGTTGGCTTTTAATGCCCCAATTGAAGCTATTTTATCCACAAAGCATTTCGACTTTACATACCCCCACAAATAAAAGTCCAAGTGTGTGATATCATACGATCTGGGTGGCCAAACCAGTGGCCGGAGACGAGAGATAAGTGCATCGCTCACGGGCTGTATGGCAAGTAGCGCCATCCACCGTCTTGTTGGAATCAAAATTGGTGCAGATCACGGGCTTCAATAGGCTTCAAATACATATAGCCTGATGATTCCTCCAGCCCATAGGCCGCACAAAACGTTTGTTTTCATGGGTAGTAATGGCAAAGTAACCCCAAAGAAAGAAGTCCAACGGTGTCGTTGACGTTTAGGTGCGGTTCACATTCAACATCGGCCCTTGAAATTTAACCACCCTTTATAAAATATATTTATTTATCCGTTGCGGTTCTAAAATAATGTCAGTTTAACATTATTTTTATTTCATGCGTTTGCTTAACAAGCAAAACATTTTGCTTGAAAAATTCGGTTCCATTACTAATCTTAATATTAAAAGTCAGTTTAATAGTATGGAAGAAAAGTTTTTCTTTACTATTGACCTAAGCCTCCGTTGGGCACCCGGGTATGACCAGACTGGCTTTTTCGACTTTGGACGGGAATTCAGCATATTCCTATTATAGCTGGAGACTTGAGCTTATAGGTGGCTTCCTAAAATTTAATTTTCTATCGATTTAAGGATATAACCTTTTAAAATTATCCTCGAAAGGGCGAAAAAGGTCACACTAAGGTGCCAAAGGAGGGTTAATATTGCTTATTACGAGTATTAATCACTATTCTTGAATTAAATTGACTGTGATATTCAGAAAATAATTTCTGATTGTATTTTAGTTATACAATTTTTAATTTAATTTGAATTTGAATAAAATAAAATTTTTTAAGAAATCATTGTCGTTTCTCTTTATTATGATAAAATTAATAAGGCTCAATTACGCATGCAACAAAATATTGGCCAAATGCCCGCCGCGGCCTCGCCGGCACACTCTCATCCGATGGTCCACATTTTCGATGACGCTGAGACATAATTGAGGTTCTATGCCGTTAACGTGCCGAATTATATCATCCTTTAGCGCTTGGATTGTTGCTGGTTAATCGATGTATACCTTTTCTTTCGAATAACCCCAAAGAAAGAAGTCCAACGGTGTCAAATCACATGATCTTCGCGGCCAATTGGCATCGCCGCGACGTTAGATTATTCGGCCATCAAATTTTCGCGCAAAAGAGCCATTGTTTCGTTAGCTGTGTGACAAGTGGCACCGTCCTGTTGAAACCACATATCGTCCACATCCAAATCTACCAATTTATCATCACAGTAACTGCCTGACCAGCCTCATTTTGGAAAAAATACGGCCCAATGATCCCGCCGGCCCATAAATCGCACCAAACAGTCACTCTTTGTAGGTTCATTGGTTTTTCGGCAATCACTCTTGGATTATCATTCGCCCAAATGCGGCAACTCTGCTTATTGACGAATCCACTGAGGTGACAATGTGCCTCATCACTGAAGATGATTTTCTTCGAGAATTGGTCATTCACTGTTGCCATTTCCTGCCACCATTCTGACGACGTTTCAAATGGTCAAGAGGCTTTAGTTCTTGAGTCAATTGCACCTTTTAAGCGGGTAAATGCAAGTCTTTATGCATAATGTTCATCAAGGACGAGCGTGAGAGGTGCAATTGTTGGGCACGACGACGAGTTGAGGTGGATGGCTCTTCAACCACACTATCGCGAACAGCAGCAATATTTTCTGCAGTACGAGCTGTATGGGCATGCACTGATGTTTTCACATCTCCTACAGACCCGGTTTGCTCAAACTTTTGCACAAGTTTTCCGATTGTACGCACATTTGGACGACTGAATTGACCGAAAAAATCACGAAGTTCGCGGTATGCATTTTGATTTGAACGCCCGTTTTCATAATAAGCCTGAATAACTTTAATACGATTATGTATCTTTCCATGTTTCAAATTGAATTAATCTGAAATTGAAAAATGTTAAATGAAATGCAGAAAAAAGCTTGACCTTGAGGTGTGGTTTACATTCAACATCGGCTCTTGTAATTTAACCACCCTTTATATTTAAGAGTGGAAATATATAAAAAATTATCGAGCTTAAGACCCAGCTGCTATAGCGCCTAACAGAAATAACTTGTAAGATTTACGTTGTAAGCTAATTTTATGCGCACTTTTCAATAAAAAAAAAATTTTAAATATGAAACATCTGAGCTGCTACTCCATTTGCCAATAAGCACCCTATAAGAAAAGCTTAACTTTCTATACGACACAAAATCGAATAAAAAGTATGGGATAGATGAGCGTTGTCATCAAGCATGCATGTTCCTCTACGACCAAGCCAATAGTTGTTGTCATTCATGTGTGCGACGACAACTAACATTGTCTTTTAATGGTGCAAAAATATTGCTGAGCAATTGAAATGGTATTAAAAAAATTGCCAAATTGATTTTTTGGAAGTTCAAAATTGCTTTAGCGCTTATGCCCAATTGTATGTGGGAAGCAAATGCTTGTTGGTATGCATCTAAATATATGTCCACACACAGTACATACACAAGTGCACATGCATGCAACTAAAAAGGATAAACTAGAAAACTAACATTTCGTGCTCTGCCACTTTGGCTGTGATTTTACGCCTTGCAATAAAATTCGACACTGCAAAATGTCCCTAAACATTTATTTGTGGCTGTCTACATTTCTTTACCACTTTGGATGGTCCGAAACATTGCAAACGATGTCATAGCGTTAAATTGATTTTTTTTTTTTTTTGTTATGTACTGCTGCACCTTGTAAAAAGAACATTTCCATCAATGTCCAACACGAATTTCGTTGCAATGCTTACGCTCAAGTAACGTGCCCCTGGAATTGAAAGTTCTGTTGTGGCTGCCCGAAATATTTTCTGGTGAATTTTTTCTTATTTCCTTTTACGAGTAGTCCGAATGTTACATTTCTCACTGCCGTTGTGCCTCCTGGCGACACGCAAAGCTGTGTAGTATTGCTCTTTCGTGGAAATATCTGTCACGCCACGCCCAGTAGCATTTTTAACAGTTCGAGTGGCCACACTGCTTACGGCCACATTTCAACACCTGACACCGCGATACCCATTGGTTTTTGGTTTATTATTTGCTTGTTGTTTTATTTATTTCTTTATTTTATTTTTTCTTTACTGTTGTCATTGCTGTTAGGTAATAAAGCACGCAAAGAGATAACAGCTTCAGAAAATTGCCTCCGGTAACACTCCCATCAACTGTTTTGTGAAACTTTCTCGTTGGTTCTTTATTGTTGTCACCCCATCGGCGTTGGTTTCTCGGTGTCACTTGACCAAAGCATTTGTTATTCCAAACGAATAAATTTTCTTTAATCAAATGGTTTCAATTTTCTTGGTGCACGACTTTTGATGACTTTCTTTCACACTCGTTCGGTGCAGTTTTCGCTGGGCATACGTTGCGAGATTTCCATTTGCACCTACGAATTCTTGCCAATTTGTGTTTCTTTAATTCATAAAATAGAAAAATAGGGATCCAAGTATTTAAGTAATTTAAGTATTTTGTATCGGGTGTACAACTAATTAATTCCGTATTTGATACTAACCTCATATCTATTTATGTAGTCAATATTTTGACAGTGACAGCTATTCTATGTTAAAGCACACCAAAAAATCAAGTAAATTTGATATGTCATAGTGAATATTAGTAAGCACACACATTTTTTTTATTACATTCATACATTTGCGGGGAGGTTTGTTTTTGTTCTTCAATTTAAAGAAAAGTGCAACAGAAACACATCGTTTACTCTCAGAAGCTTATGCTGAATATGCTCCAGAGGTTAGAGTATGTCAGCAGTGGTATGCACGATTTAAAAGTGGTGATTTTAACACAGAAGACAAAGAGCGCTCAGATCCATCAAAAAAGTTTGAAGACGAAGAATTGGAGGCATTACTCGATCAAGACCCATTTCAAACTCAAGAAGAACTTGGAAAAACATTGAAAGTCTCTCAACAAGCCTTTTCTAAACGTGTAAAAGCAGCCGGATACATTCACAAACAAGGAAATTGGGTGCCACACGAATTGAAGCCGCTGAGAGACGATTTTGCATGTCTGAAATGCTGCTCAATCGCCACAAAAAGTAATCGTTTTTGCATCGTATTGTCACTGGCGATAAAAAGTGGATTCATTAAGACAACCCAAAGCGTAAAAGATCATATGTGAAGCCAGACCAACCAGCCCAATCGACACCAAAGCCGAATATTCATGGTTTGAAGGTAACGCTCTGTATTTGGTGGGATCAGAAGGGTGTGCTGTACTATGAGCTGTTAAAATCGGGCCAGACGATCACGGGACAGCTATACCGGCAGCAATTGATACTTTTGAAGCAAGCAATAGCCGAAAAACGGTCAGAATGGGCGACCAGACACGAGAAATTGATTTTCCATCATGACAATGCTCGGCCACATGTTGCAGTACCGGTCAAAAATTATTTGGAAAATGCCGGATGGGAAATTCTACCTCACCCGCCTTATAGCCCAGACATAACTTCTTCTGATTACCACTTGTTTCGGTCGATGCAGAATCACCTTTCTGGAATACGGTTCACCAATGTTGAAGGTATTCAAAAATGGCTTGATGACTTTCTCGGCGCAAAAGATGAGAAGTTGTTTGGGCATGAAATCCATATATAGCCTGAAAAATGGGAAAAAGTTGCCGCTTTCCATGGACAATATTTTGAATAAAATATTTTTTCACTTTTATACTTAAATAAATGGGGTTTTTAACAAAAAAATAGGAAATTAATTAGTTGTACAGCAAATACATTGCCATAAATTTTTCTAAAATTTGGTTTGTCTTTAGGCAAGGCGGCCGCCATAGGCAAATGGGTTGTTGCGTGACTACCATTCGGAATTCAGAGAGGACGTAGGTTCGAATCTTGGTGAAAAACCAAAATGCAGAAAAGCTGTTTTTGGCTCAACTATTTTTGGATAAAGCAAGCATTTAAAGAATTTGCTCGGGGAAACATTTTATTGTTTTGTTAAAAATTTTATTTTTGTGTTAAAACACTTTGTTTATTATTTTGTTTATTTATTTGTTCAACATTTCATTAATTCGTAAAAATTGTATTATTTTGCTAAAAATTATAGGATTTTGTTAAAAATATAATTATTTTGTCGAACATTATAGTTTTTGTAAAAAAATTTATTTATTTTTAATGTTTCAATATTTCTTAAAAATAATATTTTTTTGTTAAAATTTTTATTGTTTTGTTAAACATTTAATTTTTTTGTTAAAAATTTTATTTTTTTTTTGTTAAACATTTGATTATTTCGTTAAAAACATTATTGTTTTTTGTTAAAAATTTTATTGTTTTGTTAAAAATTTTATTGTTTTGCTAAAAATTTTAGTTTTTTGTTAAAAATTTTAGTTTTTTGTTAAAAGTTTTAGTTTTTTGTTAAAAATTTTAGTGTTTTTTAAACATTTTATTTTTTTGTTAAACATTTAATTTTTATGTTAAAAAATTTATTGTTCTGTTAAAAATTTTATTTTTTTGTTAAAATTTTTAGTTTTTTTTAAACATTTTATTTTTTTGTTAAACATTTAATTTTTATGTTAAAAAATTTATTGTCTTGTTAATAATTTTTTTTTTTGTTAAAATTTTTAGTTTTTTGTAAAAAATTTTAGTTTTTTGTCAAAAATTTTAGTGTTTTTTAAACATTTTATTTTTTTGTTAAACATTTAATTTTTTTGTTAAAAATTTCATTGTTTTGTTAAAAATTTTAGTTTTTTGTTAAAAATTTTATTTTTTTGTCAAAAATTTTATTTTTTTGATAAAAATTTTAGTTTTTTGTTAAAAATTTTAATGTTTTCTAAACATTTCATTTTTTTTGTTAAACATTTAATTTTTTTGTTAAACATTTAATTTTTTTTTTTAAAATTTTATTTTTTTTTTGTTAAACATTTAATTATTTTGTTAAAAACATTATTTTTTTTTGTTAAAAATTTTATTGTTTTGTTAAAAATTTAATATTTTTGTTTTTAAATTTTAGTTTTTTGTTAACAGTTTTAGTTTTTTGTTAAAATTTTAGTGTTTTTGTAAACATTTTATTTTATTGTTAAACATTTTATTATTTTGTTAGAAATTTAAGTTTTTGTTAAAAATTTAATTTTTTTGTCAAAAAAATATTTTTTGTTTCTTAAACATTTTATTGTTTTGTTAAAAACTTTATTTTTTTGATAAAGTTTTCTTTGCCCATCGGAAGATTTACAATTTTTTACAATAGCGTACGTCAGTCATATTTGTCACTAGTGAACTGGACAGCTGCAGTACCCAAATAGGTAAGTACCCGTGTAGGTGAAAATAAAGATTTCCGTCAGTCAAAAAACAAAAATGTTATTTAGTAAAAAAGTGAATCAAAACTAAATTGGATAATTCATTTTGCGCCACCTTGTAGATACAATACGTATTTGAAGGTTTTTTGCCATTTTTTAGTTTTCTGAGCATATTGTATGTACCATTTTTTATACGTATAAATTCGTTCTGATCATATCGCAGAATAGAACCATAAGCTGCTGATTTTTCTCGGTACGACGGGCAGGTTTCGACCACTCATAACGTAGGTTGCTCCTTTTTAGATCTCTTAAAATACTATAATATTTGTTTTTATTAGATTTCTTAAATTGACTTTCATATTTCAGTAATAATGGGAAATATGTACTTAAGGAAAAACCGATGTACAGTATGTCAGGAATGAATTTCGACATTGAAAATAAATTTTCATAAATTCAATTTTTTGACTTCAATAGTAAAAAATAGCAATCTTCAATTATCTTTGAGTTCTTTTTTCTACTGATTCATATTTATACACACTATCTAAGGGAAACAATAGCAAAAACTTTGATTTCTTTAGAAAAACAACAACTAATAACACAATATTTCGATTTCGGTAACATGTTACACAGTTTACAATGTAAAATATAGATATCAAAAATAAATTCTTCGTACCAAAGACTGTATTAAAGAACAACAAAATTTACAATACTTTGGTCGAAATAAAATTTCATATTAGCTTTCTTTTATATAGTATACAGTTAGAAGGCCGAAAAAGCGAATTTTCCAGAATTTTTAAATTTATTTATCTAAAAATTTGTGCACTTATTAATTTATCTTTTGACTGTCTTTTAAGACTTAGTAACATAGACATAGTAAAAATATTTATTTGGAAAGGAGCTACAGCTGATCTTCGGAAGGTTCTCTCAAAAAAGACGTTTTGCGGTGACCACTATATGTATCTCTGAACCGAAGGAATAAACAAAATACCTAAATTTGTTTGACAAAATGGCGGTTTCTAAAAAAAAATCCATTTTTTACCAAAATTTCGACCTTAGATTGTTTATAAAACAAATATTTATCGGTGTGAAAAAATCTTCTATTAAATACTAAAAAATATATTTAAGAAGCTCATGCTAAAATTTGAGACTAATCGGCTTATCCGTTTTCTAGTAATGGTGGTCGCCGACTTTGAAAACACCATTTTAAGAAAAACGCGTTTGAAGTTTGCCTTTTCAAATTTACGTGTGTGTAACTTCAAAAATATTGACCGGAACGATATTAAATTTTCTGTGTGTATCCTTAAGACGCACACCACAAATAGGAGGAGGAGCACGGCCAAACACCTAACAGAAGTGTCCGCGCCAATTATTTATATATTTTTTTTTATTTTTTATTCTTAAATATTTGTACATTCTTTCAAAATTTGGGCAACTCGAAATTGACTTTAGAGCTATGCTCCAATGGAATTTTTTTCATAGAATTCAATGTAGAATGGGATTCTGCTAGAAACGATGCCGAAGAAAACAATGACCCGCCCAATGCATACCTTATATTTTTCGTATAGCCCGTAAGCTTCTTGATTGATGATTAAATAAATAAATAAAAAATGCATCAAAAACGGCAAAGGTGCAATCAAATCGTCTGCAAGCTACGAGATACAGCAGAGGCGTCTTAAAAAACGAAACATGAAGAGAACAGAATGTGACGAGAGCTTTTACGCTGCAAAGCAACGAAGCTAGGCAGTCTGGAATGGCCAAATACAAATCCAACAACAAATACTGACAACTGGACGTTGCCATTGTTACAGCTGCATTCGCTTATTCCTGGTGCTATTGTTGTCAAACGGAAACGGAAATGGAAACAGTTTTGGCCAAAAATAAATTACTGACAACAACAACAATAGAAATCGACATAAATACAGATGTTCTGTAAATGTACTATGCAGCTCACATTGCTCGAGTGTAGAAACGAAGATATAAATAAATACATTTTATAGTAAATACAGTATAACCTCTTCTAACGGACTCCTCTATTAACCGGATACCTCTCTTGAGCGAATATGATTTCTTTGCCAACTCTTATGCATCGAAAGAAGTTACCCACTTTTGAGTGGACAAATCTCATGGACAAAAGCTGGCTGACGGTGAGTGTCTGCCCAAGAGAGGTTTCACTGTATACATGTAGATCCATATGTATCATATAGTAAGAAAGAATATGCATAAGAAAGCTGTTTTCGAAATATCAGCCAGATTCAGTATTTTCTTAATAATTCGTTTTTCACGAAATTTTATCAATAATGAGCAACGTCTGGCAACATTGATAAAATAAAAGGTTCTATGGTTTGAAAATCGATTTTTTACTTTTTTATTTTGTAGCAAATCAAAAAAAGTCCTTAAATTGCAATATTTTAGAACTTCATATTTTAACGACCGACCGTTGCTACTGTAGTTGTTATTGTTGCAACAGTATAATCATTGCCCATAAATGTACGAGGAATGCTGCAGAAGTGAAAGTCCTTGGCCTGATATAAATGCGGGTCTCTACGTCAATGTAAAACGGTCTGTCGTGAAAACAACATTGCTGCTTAGGTAGAACGCTGGGAAATACCTTTGTATTCATATGAAAGGTGTGCCAATTAAGTTTTGAAAATTTATGTATTACTCAGTAACAGTTCATGCTCCGTTGTTCCTATGCCTAGACAGAAGGGACCTTTTTTAGTTTCAGTTGAAGTTTGAGAACAGTAACAAATTTTATTGGCAGTTTATGAGTTTTTTCGAAAGTAATATTTTTGAAGGTCGAAGTCATGTTTCCAGGGAGCCCAGTATGGTGACGTGCGGGAGTTTGAGTATGCGGTAACAGCGATGCTTAGTGAACTTCCGAGAAATATGACCAAATAATTTGCGTATAACTTAATTTGCGGATAAATTGCCGAAATTTAATTGTCATAATTTTGAAGCTCGCTATAAAAATTGCACCAAGAAAATTGTTTAGCTCTGACATCCTATTCTCATGAAATTTTATTCCTTGACTGAACTGGGAACCCTTACGTAAGCAGCTGCAACTGCTGGTGTGGTTATTGTTGTTGTTGTTTTGTTTTGTCTAGTAAACACTAGCAGTTATTGGCGGCCATTCATATAAATACATAGTCCCTTCGTAAAAGTGAATGCAATTTAGCGAAAGTTAGTTTCCCAAGTTCTAATAGGGCATTGTCTTACAGGCAGGCATTCCAGCAGACTGGGAGCACCCTATAACGACTACTGCAGAAGCTGTAACGACATTGAAGAAGAAGAGACAATACAGGGTTCGGCAGACCCCTCGCGCAGTTGATGCACGGCCGAAAGCGCTCAATTTCCGAATATTGTGCTTTCTAACAAGACAATTTTTCAAATTGAACAATACCTAAACACGCAAAACGATAGAGTTTATTTGACCGATCGTTCGTACAAGAATTTGGGCATCGATTGGGCGCCAGGAGGCAGCACCCGCCACAGGTAATAGCTTGGGCGGCTCTAATCGCGGATGAGCGCTCCCCAATCGTTTTCATCACGTCTGGCGTCATGATAAACGAGAAATATTATCGGGAAAGTATTCTGGAGGTTGCTTTCAAGCCGTGGGCAGACAAACATTTCGGTGGCAGCCCATCGACTTTTCAACTGGACTCGGCACCGACTCACGAAGCTCGAGTGAACCAAGAATGGATAAAAACAAACGTTCCGAACTTCATAACCCAGTCCATGCAATGGCTCGTGAATCCGATGGATTATTCTCTTTAAGATGCTTTCCATTTCAATTCAACCGGGCTATTCGGGTCATGTTCTTCGATTTCGATGTAACTGAAATATGTTGCTCTCTGGTCAAAATAATGAGACACGTATTTTTTTTTCGCCCGAAAAAATTTTTTTTCAAGAGTTATCGGCAATTTTGTTTTTCGGCTCAAACTCGATTTTTTTAAATTATATAAGAAAAATTTTTTTTAAATGCCCATAACTTAGTCAAAAATGAACCGATTTTAATAATTCTGGGTTCAAAATGATCGTAATTTTTTACACAAGCGACTTCATATAGAAACAATTGCAAAAAAGTGGTCGGAAATTTTTTATTTAGCAAAAACGAAAAAAAAATTGAAATTTTTTCAAAATTCAATATGTCAAAAAGTGTATTTTTTTTTTTTTATAACTTTTTCCAAATCAAAAAGACATCTCAAACTTTAATTGAGCTGAATGCCTAGTAGCTAAAATGAGTTGTTTTTGAGTAATGAATTTTTGAGTAAAAAACCTGTTTCGCACTTTTTGTTCTTTGGAAAATAAAAAATTTTCAACTACTTTTTTGCAATTGTTTCTACATGAAGTTGCTCGTGTAAGTAATGACGATCCTTTTGAACCCAAAATTATTAAAATCGGTTCATTTTTGACTAAGTTATGAGCAAAAACAAAAGTTATTAAAACAAAATTGCCGATAAAGCTTGAAAAAAAATTTTTTTGGGCGAAAAAAAAATAACGTGTCTCATTATTTTGACCAGAGAGCAACATATTTGAGTTACATCGAAATCGAAGAACATGTCCCGAATAGCCCTTTTGCATTGAAATGGAAAGAATCTATATAAGAAAATTTTTTTTTAATTACTCATAACTTAGTCAAAAAAAAGCCGATTTGAACGATTTTGGGTTAAAAATAATCGTAATTACATACACGAGCGACTTCGTGCAGAAACAATTGCAAAAAAGTAGTTGAAAATTGTTTATTTTCCAAAGAACAAAAAGTGCGAAACAGGTTTTTTACTCAAAACTTCATTACTCAAAAACAACTCATTTTAGCTACTAGGCATTCAGCTCAATTAAAGTTTGAGATGTCCTTTTGATTTGGAAAAAGTTATAAGAAAAAAAAAATACACTTTTTGAAATATTGAATTTTGAAAAAATTTCAATTTTTTTTTCTTTTTTGCTAAATAAAAAATTTTCAACTACTTTTTTGCAATTGTTTCTATATGAAGTCGCTCGTGTAAGTAATTACGATCATTTTGAACCCAGAATTATTAAAATCGGTTCATTTTTGACTAAGTTATGGGCATTTAAAAAAAATTTTTTCTTATATAATTAAAAAAAATCGAGTTTGAGCCGAAAAACAAAATTGCCGATAACTCTTGAGAAAAAATTTTTTCGGGCGAAAAAAAAATACGTGTCTCATTATTTTGACCAGAGAGCAACATATTTCAGTTACACCGAAATCGAAGAACATGACCCGAATAGCCCGGTTGAATTGAAATGGAAAGCATCTTAAGCCATTTTGGAGAGAAAGGTCCGAACTAAAAGATTCACCAGCCTCGAGGCGCTGAAAAAAGCCATTGTTCGTGAGTGGGCCAAAATACCTGCAATCCACATTTGGGCAGTTTGCGATTCGTTTCATGATTGTCTCAAGGCCATAGTCAAGGCAAAATGTGGTCATATCGAGCAAAAGTAAATTGATTCTTAATTTTGTATTATTTTTACACATTTTTTACTTTGAAGTGAACAAAAGCAATTTTCCAAATAAAATTTACGGTCGTTTTAATTGGTTACACTTCGAGTGCCGGACCCTGTACACCAATTAACTAAACTATTAATATCAGCTTGCAGTTTATGTATCATCATTTTTAAATCATCCGCATACAGAAGGTAATTTGCAAAAGAAAAACAAATACGAATATCATTGATAAATAAAACAAAAAGCAAGGGACCAAATATAATTCTTTGAGGTACACCAGAGGACGCAGAAAAAGAAACCGGCAAGGCACCATCAATAGAAACTACACAGTGTCTATTATATAAAATAGATGGCATCCAATCTAGAAAACTGAATGAAAACCCAGATATAGAAGTTTAACCATTAAAATTGTATGCGACACTTTGTCGAATGCTTTTGAAAAGTCAGCATAGACACAGTCGACTTGATGCCCTGCCGAGAAAGCCGCAATAGAGTATTTAGTGAAAACTGCCAAATTGGAAACTGTAGACCTACCTGCCACAAAACCATGCTGGTATGGTGATATGATGATTTTAGTTGCACAATACATCTTTTATCTGATGAGAGCTTCGAGATTGGTCTGTAGGTAAGTAGGTAAGATGGCAAGAGTACCCCAGGTACACTTCAAGTAGAACTTACGTGTCTTTTTGGATATTATAATGTGGACCATTGTTACCTGTGCAAACAAAATTTTTTGGGAAGAGGAAACCTTCTACAGCCATCCACTGCTGTTGATGTAGTGGAGGAGAGAAAAGGTATCTAGGCTGGAGAATTTCTTCAAGTCATCTCCAAAGGGCACGCTAAGGAATCTCAGGCGCCTAGCCGCCAGAGCCGGACATTTACAGAGAAAGTGTTCAAAAGTCTCTTTCTCTGCAGGATCCCCACAGCTTCTGCAATAGGGGTTTTACGGAATTCCAAGCTTCTCTGCATGAGTACCGATCACCAAGTGACCAGTGAACACCGCAATGAGTTTGGAAATTGAATGGCGGGGGATTCCCATCACCTTAAGTGTTCTGTTGCTATCGCATTGGGGCCATAGTGTTTTCGACAAGACATAGTATTTCACGATGAGACAGGCCTCCATCTGTCGTGCGCTTTTTTTTAGAAAGAAATTGTGCAGTTTCCCTTTAACGACGGCCAAGGGGACACCGATGTCTGAGAAGGGGACAGCTGGAACCGGTTCTGCCGACCCCTTTCTGGCAAGCTCATCGGCGATTTCATTGCTCTCTATATTCCTGTGCCCAGGAACCCAGATAAGGCAAATGTTTGCTGCACGTTCGAGACGTTTGAGTTCCTCTTTACAGGAGTTCACCAGAAGAGAGCTGCAATACGGCGACGACAGCGCCTTAATCGTAGCTTGATTAGCCTTAGCCTGTAATTACGGACATCATTTCTTTTACCACAATAAATATTCCTTGTACGGAAGTTTTACCACTGTCGGAGTAAATTATGTATTGATGAATAGTCCATGAAACTGCATGTCTAAATTTGTTATACAAATCCTAATTAAAAACCGAGGAATTTTAATGTAGTTTTTTAGCATTTTTTCTAATTTCTGCATGAAGTTCTAACTGAATTTAAATTGTGTGTGTGTGTGTATAGCTTTTGGCCATACATAAATATTTTGCTTTTACCTAAACCACTATTAGTTTGTATTTTGTACTTTTTGCTTCCAGAAATTCTTAAAATACATTTCAACAATCGCCAGTAGTCAGAAGTTACGATGCTTCTCAAGCACAGCTCAGCTGCCCTTCAACTGCTACGCCAGCTTGCTTACGTTTCGTGGCGCTGCGCCTTCCTAGCCTCTGCCACATGTAAATGGTATAAATGGCGTAATTTGTGCACAGTTTTGAGCTTTCTTTCTCACTCATATGAATGCGACTTCATAGAAATGCAAGTTTATTTTTTCGTTTGTTTTCGGTTATTTGATTTACGAGTACGAGTACATTAAATATGTGTGCGTGCATTCTTGCACCCGCTTCCGGCAAACACAAAATGATGCTCGTTAGCTTTTTAGTGCTTGTTCTTACTGATGAATAAGCTATTTAAGTTTTGTTGTTTGGTTTCGTTTTTGCTTTGAATTGTTGTTTGTGCTTACGTGTGCTTGTTGTTATTTTCGCTTTGCTTATATTTATTTACTCGTTTACTCGGTTATATAACTTGCAGCGTTGTTTGTTGCCTGCTACATGCAGCCTTTCAACAATGAATGCAGCACACATATCAGTCAGAAAAGCAACAAAAACTATAACAACAGTAAATAAAATTCACTTTATAAACATACTAAAAACTCGCTTGCAGCACTCACACATCTACACGTGAAATGAGCTGTATGCGCCACACAATTATTTACACTTGAGAGGGGTTGGCACTACTTTCATTTGGGGAACGAGCAACTCTAGCATTCCCAGATGAAATGTAAGTCTGTTGTTTAAAGTTTGACATTTTTCAATGTAAACGTTTTGCGCTATGAGCGAGATTTCTATGGCTTATGTTGGTTTAAAAATGCATAGCGCTAAAGAAGTATCAACAATTTTGTGTTTTCCCATTACGACTGTCAATTTTGATTTGAACACTAGTAGTGTTTTGTGGCGATCGTAGAGTTTTTTAGTCAGCTGTCAATGTCATGTGCAAAAATAAAGATTTCGGGTGCGACCAGAGTGAGCGCTGAAAGCCAAGGCTAGAGAGTGTCAGTGCGATAAAACTGATTACATACAAGTCAATACAAATAAGCTGGTGTATAACTCAGTGAACGCCGACAAGAGCAGAGAGCAAAGCCGATGAGTGCGAGAAAACAGTTTCAAAGCGGTTTGAGCGCTTTTTTGCATTGTTGATGTTTGCTTTTTAGCGTGCAGTCGTTTTTTTAAGGCTTTAAAAATAAATTTTTTCGCGGCCTGCTTTGTGTGACCAAAAAACAAATTGTATCACACTCGTGGTTGTGTGGAAAAACTGTGGACATCGGTTGCAGCAGAAATAAGAGCACGAAGTAAGTAATAAAGGGTTTTTCAATAAGGGCGGGTAGATGTTGAAATGGAATAAAACAAGCTGTGTGTGAGTTATTGACAAAATTATTTTTTTATTTGACAGGCGCATATATGCCATTAAGTGTGGAATATGACATCATTCAAATGCCCGCCTCGGCTTCTTACGGTGGAACGGATCCGAGTGGTCCAATTTTCAATGGCTCTTCCGCATAGATCCGGCTGAATTTGAGCGACGGCCTGTGTTATGTTCACCTTTAGAGCATCGGTCGATTGGGGTTAATTTGTATAGACCTGAAACTTCAAGAAACCCCACAGGAAAAAGTCTAGCGGGGTCAAATCGTATGACCTTGGTGGCCAATTCACATCACCCCTGTGAGAGAAAACCTTACCCTCAAATCGTTCATGCAGAATGCCAATCGTGGCGTTTGCTGTGTGGCACGTAGCGCCGTCCTGCTGGAACCACATGTCGTCTAGGTTCACATGGTTATATATGGGCCATAAGAAATTGATTATCATCGTTGTGTAGCGCTCGCAGTTGACGGTGATCGCCTCACCAACGTCGTACGCACCAATGACGCCGCCGGCCCAAAATCCACACCAAACGGTAACTTTTTGAGAATGCACTATCACCTGGTGAACCTCGTGTGGATTGGTGTCGTCCCATATACGGCAATTTTGTTTGTTAACACATCCATTCATCCAAAAATGCGCATCGTCACTAAAGATGATTTTTCGCCGAAAACTGGGGTTCTCTTCCAAACGATTCGAAGCCCAGTCAGCGAAAAAACGGCGTTGTTTATGGTCATCAACTTTGAGCTGCTGGGTCAGTTGGATTTTGTACGGGTGTAGGCCTAAGTTCCAACGCAAAATTCGCCAAGTTGAAGTCTGCAAAAGGCCAAGTTCTTGTGCATGGCGAGGAATAGACTGCCTCGGGTTCTGCTGTACACTTTCACGGACCGCGGCAATGTTCTCGGCTGATCTTGCGCTCCTTGAACGTACGGGTGTTGGCTGATTGTTTACTGACCCGGTCGTCTCAAATTTGGCCACCAAACGTTGAAGAGTCGACTTTGAAGGGCTACCACGTCTACTGAAAAATCTGCGCAATGCGCGCAACGTTTGCGTTAATGAACACTCATTTTATTGAATTCATTTTGCGGTTCGTTTGTGTTTTGCTTCTCAACTTCTTCTCTCAAGTTTTCATCCAAACCCTCTCGGTCAGTGATAATATTGTGCAGTACGCAAAATGCCTTAATAATTGCTTCGGATTGGTTTCTATCGGTTTCCATAAAATTCTAAATTTGGCATTTATAAGTCCAAAAGCGCATTCAATGCACTTTCTAGCCCTTGAAAGGCGCGCATTAAAATACTCGTGGTCTTCAGTGCTTTCCATACCCTCCAATTTCGATTGCAATAACTTTGCAGTTGGCATCGGAAATACCTTGCAACACAATCGAAAAAAATGTTTGTAATTATAAAACATTGAGCCAGAACTTGCTGGACACTTGATACGTATGTGCTTTCCATCAATAGCCCCAATGCAATTTGGGAAGTTCCATAAATTCCAGTATTGCGCTACAACTTCTCCCAAGTGTTTTTTGGTCGGCTGCGGCATATGGACAGGAAATAACTCCTCCCATAGCGTTTGAGTTGTTTCTTTTACAATTAGTCCAACAGTTAATTTGCCAAGTCTAAACGAAAAAGCCAGCTACGCAAACGATGCACCAGTAGCCAAATATCTAAATAAAGAGATTGTCCTTTGTTAAAATTTTTGTAGTATGAAAAATTTGTTTATTTTCTTTTTTCAGAGGAAGATTTAAAAAAAAAAAAGTAAATATTTGCGCGACCAATTCCGAAGTGAACTGCGGAAGACTCCAACGCCAAAGTCTAGTGATGCTGGTGACACTGCATCACAAATCTCTTCAACTTGGCCATACTTCCAGTCTCTCTTTTTTTTAAAGGATCAGATGAAATATTGAAATTTAAGTGGAAATTTGAAACCCGGGAAATTTAAGAATAGTCAGGTGGATGAGTATGAAAATGAAGACATCCACAACACATCACAAGTTGAGGAAAGTGAGGAAATGTATGAAAGCTTTGAAACAAACCCTGAATCATGCCCACAGAGGAAGCGGAACAAGCTGCGAACAGCAGCAGTGCAGAACTGTTAGAAATAGAAAAAAAAAAAAATATTGCTTTTGCTTGAAAAAAGAAATTCATTCATTTAATACCTAAAAAATTTTCTTTTAGTACTATTTGATTTATTGTTGTCGCCATAAGGTATTGTGTGGCCATCATAACAATATAAGCTTTCACATATTGGCTGAAACACCCATCTATGAATTTGACCGCTCAAAGCCTTGACGATTCATTTGCTGCCATGATTTAGGCGTCAAAAAATAAGTTTTGTATACCCACACGCCAAAATAAATGACGGTACGAACAGGGCGAAGCGACTTACGCTAAATCTCATTCCCGCCTGTAAGTATGCAGCAAATTGCGTTTTTCTTTATCACATCATTTACTGAGCTGATAGCTGCATCAGCCAATGGGCTTGGACTATGGCATAATCAAGCAGACCAATAAGCGTGGACAGTTAAGGCTTGAATTGCGCCATTGAGTTTGGTGTTCACACATCCCCAGTTAAGCTTACGCAATTAATATTTGACAGCTGAAAGTGTTTTAATTTGGTTTATGAAAAATTTGGTGTGCAGAAAATGGAGAAAAATTTGGAATAAAACTTTAGAACAAAGTTTTTTTTCTTTTTTCTGTGTATATGAGATATGTAAATGTACAGAAAGTTTAAGTTTCATGGATTTTTAAAGCCCTAGGGACTTTCAGTTAAATGAGAAGGAGTTAAATGGGAACGAAACAATACAACATTTCCTTGGAGGCACACATACGGATCTAAGATCGACAACAATACTACATACAGCATAACCTCACAAAACGAAGTTATAAAAATGTAAAACCTACCAAGCTATAACTCAACATACTCTGCAGAAATGATAGCCATATGTGAAGCTATAAACACAATAAAGTTCAAAACCAAAAACTTCGCAATATGTTCTGATTCCCTTTCGGTCATCAACGCAATAGTAAACATATACAACTACGATCACTATCCAACCACCATTAGAAACGTTATGATAGCGAAATACCCTAAAATTAAACTAATTTGGGTGCCGGAGCTCGCCAACATAACCGGAAATGAATTCGCTGACTACTCCGCCAACAAGCACATGAAACACCAACACTAATGACAGACAACTTCAACTTAACCGACATTAAAAAACATATAAAAAACATTTCGATAACAAACAGTACCATGCATGGAACTCAACTAATGACTGGTGCCAACACATACAAAAGCCCACATAACGGACTTTATAAAAAATAATAAAAAGAGGGTGACCCGACTAGACGTCATAAAGTTCGGGCGTCTTCGGCTAGGGCATAAAAAGACTACACATGGACATTTCACGAGCAACACCAACCCAACTATGTGCAGGTGCGAACCGGACGTAAGATGTACCATACCCCATATCCTCTTTAATTGCCCATCATACACCGCCCGCCGAAGACAAATCTTCTGTAACTCAATCCAATGACGCATCTATCTTCTTCACCCTCCGATTCAATATCTTTAATAACCAAATTCCTTAAAATAACCAACCTATACCATAGAATTTAAGACACAATACAAAAATACTCCATATACACTAGGCCGGGTCGATTTGTGGGGAGGCAAAAAAATCGCCCATTGCTCTGTGAAAATCATATTCTTGGGATCAAAATAAGAAACTTTTCCGAAGGAACCATACCTCTAAAACGAATTCTGATGTCCCCCAATTTGGGTCGAACTTTTTAGTTTCTTTTCTCATGTAAAGGCCAAAAATGGTGATATTTTGAAATGATTGTATGGGGAACCCCCCAGAAGAGTTTCAGGGGGTGTGCCACTGGCATGGGTGGATCGGCCGTCCAAAGTTAGTAGGGGTCGGTCATACATTTGGACTCGATTGGAGCACTCTAAATGGTCTAAATGGGTCAAAGTGGGATTTTTCGTTCGACCCAAATTGGGGGACATCAGAATTCATTTTAGAGGTATGGTTCCTTCGGCAAAGTTTCTTATTTTTATCTCTAGAATACGATTTTCACAGAGCAATGAGCGATTTTTAAATCGACCCGCCCTAATATACACAGTTTAAGCGTAAGGCCTCGACGCTATCGCTTTATGCTACAATTAGCTTATAAGATTTACTCTTTAAGTAAATTTTTATAAATAAATAAATAAACTTTCTAGGACGATGCCCAATATTAAAACAATACTGCTGTACTTTCTAGTAATACCGCAATAGTTCATGTTCTAAGTGGTGTAAAAAGGAAAAAGATAATCAATGCAATCCAAAATGCAACTACAAGGTCGTTGTCGAATAGTAAATGAAATTGAAATAAGTTTTGTTCCAATCAATTACTTTTACTTTAGAATAGAATAGGTAATCTTTTTTCTGTGGCTAATTGCAACTGCTTTCTTCCGGGTACAGTGATTTCACTCTCTCACTCTATCCCACTTCCTTTCTTCAATATATTATGTACGGCATGTGAGGGCACACCGCACGATATTAAACACTTATTCACATGCCGACCCATGCCCACAAACCGACTCATTTAAATTAATAAAATATATTAAAGAGGGGAAGACCCACTGATCAAACATCTCTCTCCCTCTGGACCCAGTTTGTCGAAACAACACATTACCTGGGCCTACCATTAGATGAGTGAGACGATGACGTTCGAGGATTACTCCGCACTGGCAGGGCCAAATGAACTGCCACAACAACAACATCCCAGTTTCTTCCTTTGGGATTTTGGTTTTATAATGTGCAGAATTTTCGAAAGAAAATGATTCTTAATTATATTTCCATTCATATTTTTATTGAACCTTCTTTGGCTTCTTTTTTCTCTATTTGACTTTGATGCCGACTCATTTTCTTAGACACTTTGTCCTCCTTATTGAACATACTTTAATGGGTAATACAAATTTATTGATAATTAAGTCTTAAGGTTCAATTAATAATTATAATTTTTAAATGGTAAATTGGGTTACAATTAAGACATAAATTACAAGAGTCCGATTTTTAAAAAAGTGATTGGCGACGCCACATTGGTGTGTGCTAACAAACCTTACCCGCTTCTTCTTGCCATGGCCACTTAATTCGAGTTGGGTCTCCTTGTACGGAACCCCCAGGTTACAATGTCCGTGATTGTTTACTCGTTGTTTTCCTCCCGGTGCGGATTATTTTTAATGGTGCTTAGCCGCATGCACCACCACAGCGCCTTAAGAAGTTATTTCCTTAAGAAGACCATTACAAAAGTTCCCCTTTATTAAAAGACCATTAGCGGACCTACATAGCTGAGTGCTTACAAGCCCCACGAGCTATCAAGCTCATATAAATAGATCCGTTAGAGAACTCACTCGGCTGTTCAGGTAATAATGATTCAATCCTCGTTCGGTGGTCCAGAAGTTTGTTTTTTCAGTATTTCGAAAATATAGTATCTTAAGAATATACTGTGAAATTTTCATGCGGAAATTCCCAATATTATAGCTTCTACAGCCCATTAACTAGGTAGAGAGCGGTCCGCGCGCTCCTGTACCTCAAACTTTAAACTCGTTTTGCTCGCAACGACTTTTTTCGGCTTGAAGTAGTCAAAAAAAAAACTATTAAACCGAATCGTCTGGAATGTTAATATCTTCTTCACAACATCAATGGCTATTGCCCGTACTAGAGTTTTATTATTATTTCAATCTTTTCGTACTTTTTTTTATTATAAAACTGAAAAAAACCCCGATTTTTAGAGTGTCAAATTCTAAACCGCGTCATTTTGTAGTACCGATTAATAATTTTTTTTTGGTTTTTGTGTTTCAGATAAATAAATAGAAGAGCCAAAATGGACAACACCGTCCATGTCCCATTTTTCGGGAGGATCAACTTCAGTGGCATTTTTAAGTTTTTTTTTGTATGTAAAAGAAGTTAAATAAGAAACCTTAAAAAATTAAATATCGTTTTTAGTCCTTTTTATTGCAAAAAAAGTTCCTGAAAATACTCTTAATTTTCGAGCTCTAGACCACCGGGATCTCTTGAGTTAATCAGAACTCTTCGCAAATTCATGTTTTTTTAAGCACAGTAGCCTGAATTCAGTGCTAAAAGTGCCACGAAAATTTGTGCAAACCTTTACAAAAGATTGTATTGATCATTTTAGAGAATACCTCAACATAAATGAAATTAATTTGCTAAATATTTGGGATATTCTATACTTTTGTTTCTTGTGTTCTTTTTACTAAAAAAAACCGTTTCTCCTATATGCACTAAACTCGCTCGTTCGTTTGTTTGTGTAAAGTGTGCTAAAATTTAAAAGTACACATACGCTCACACACACACACAAAACAAGTCCACCTTAACATGCACCAGCACCACTTTTGCCAACATGGCATCCTCCTTCTATCCACCGAGGACTGCGCTCATATCGCCCGACACTTTACCAAAATATGTGAAAAGCCGCCAGTGCATAACAAAAACACAACTACTTGTAACGCTCAGTAGCCTTTTCAACAATTCAGCTCTCCTATCTCAGCTCTCTTCATACATAAGTTCGCTTTCACTGTCAGTTAGATTTTATTATTGTTTTCCGTGTTCATGCACCTCATCTACTCACAGACCCACATAGCACCGTATGCTTGTGCCCCTCTCTTCTCTTCTCGTTCGTTGCACACTTTTCGCATATTTCGCAGTTAGTTTAGCACTCAAAAATTGTATGCACTTAGCATTCAGTAGCGAGCAAAACGGCAGTAGAACGGAAGGTCTTCGTGTCCCTTGCACGAAACACGAAAATGCATTTTGTTAAATGTATTATTGTTGTACAGATAAGGAATCACAAAACATGAAAGTAAATGTTTATGAAGTCTAAAAATACTTACGCTCCCCTACACGTACCCGTGCTTGGGCTTTCGCACTCGCTGGTGCATTTGCTTCTTTTTATTCTACAAACATGGCGGTAAGTGATTTTGTACTAGTTTTAAGTTGTGTGCAACGCTATCGGCCCCGAAAGCCTTCTCCTAGTTTCGTTTGTAGAAGTGTTTGTTCACTAAGTACATATACATACATACATATGTACAAATGTCGGTATGTGTAGGTATTTATTCTGCAACTGACCCACTTGCGCCAGCCAGACAGTCAAGAAACTTAGCAAATTTCAAAGGAGCTGCAGCTATGAATAGTGAATTTTCTATTTAACGCGAAAATGCGCACAAATTTCGCTATCGCAGGTCGCTGGTATTGTAAATTGCTGGTGCTGATAATACGAGAACACTAAAAATTAGGGAAAAATTTCACTATTAGTATGAATGTGTTACTATTTTCTTCTAAGTATATTACGAAAAAACGAAGAAAAAGCAGAAAAAAAAATTCCATTAGGACATTTGAAAGGAAATGAAGGAGCATTTACAAAGATCGTTAATTTTCAATGGGGGTATAAAAATCAAGTTATTGGAGCAAAGCATGACAAAACAAAGTAGTATTTTACTAACAAAAAAAAACTTTATTAAGATACTTAAGGGGTTACATAGGTACAGCAGCGCCAAAAATGCGCTAAAAGAAAAACTGTTAGGGATAACAATTTAAATAAATATAAAAATTGTATAAATTGCTTATTAGTACTTAAACTTTATAAAAAAAATTTATTTTAATTTTTCTTTAGAAAATTTAGTATATAAAAAATCACTTGACCCAAAGTACAATGAAAAAAAGTGCGTGTAGATTAGTACACATAACATAAGTGAAACTTTCAAGACAGACAAAGAAAGAGGGAGAGACCCGAGAGAGAATGAGACAGAGAGAGAGAGAGAGAGAAAGAATATATATCTAAATAAATTCACAAAATTTGCAGAGAATACAAATAGTCAAAATTTACAAAAAAAACGGAGAAGGGTCGACCGGTGCAGGTAAATGCCAGACACAAACCGTGGCAAAAACGCGCACTACTCCAAGCGTTTATTACCCGCACAAATGCAGCACAAATTACCGCAAGGCAATACCAATTAATCCGATGCCGGAATGGATAGCACTTTATAGTACGCACAAGCACCAGCCAGGAAACGGAAATAAGCGCCAAAAAGTGGCACCAAAAAAAAAAAACGCCAAAAAAATTGGGACCAAAGAACCCCCCATACAGTAGGCACTAAAAATATATTTCCTACAAGTTTGCTACAAGCTTAACAACCACAAGGAAAAACTCAGGAAAAATAGCCTAAAGTGTATATAAGATATATATAAGGTAAAGCTCTCTCCCTCTCCTTTTCCTATACGTTATATCTTTTTTCTCTCTCGCGTAACGAAAATGCCCGTAACGTTGCAAGGCCTTGAAATTTTACTCTCCATTCTCGCTCGTCCTTCGACGCCTAAGAAGTTTAACTTCAAAAGTTGCTCCACGGCCTGCATCATTTCTCCTTGAAATGTTGATGGTTCTGTAAAAAGTAAAAAAATTCTTGTAAAATAAAGTTTCAGTCATAGTCTGTCCAGCTGGATTTTTGAATTTCGAAAAATTTTGCAATTTACGGCATTATAAAAAAAAGTATGCGTTTTACGTCATAAATATACTTTGATTATGTTTATAAAAATTTTTTTAAAGAGATATCAAAAATCAAAGCTATAGAGAAAAGAATTTCGAATATTTAAAAACAAACCGCAGAAAAAAATATTAAAAACTGACTGAGTTATCATGCAGATCATGCCGGAAAAGGTAGTTTCGAGAAAAACGTGTTTAAACTTTCAAGTGCATTTAGCTCGAGGTCAAACTCGCGCATCAAACTCTAGTCGGGCAGCTACATGTTCTACCATAACTTTGTATCTTTGGGGAATTTTTACAATCAACTTCCACAGAAATACACCTAAAACTATAAAGAATAATAATCTGTAAAAAAATTAAAAAATTATAAAATTCTGGACACATGTAACCCCTTAAATTACATTGGTTTACAAATAATTGTTGATTTGTTTACGCCAAAAACCAAAACATCTAATTCCGATGAAAAGTCGGATGAGCCCGAAAGTTAACATACTTTCTTCTGTCATGTAGTTTTCGAGATCTAGCTGAATAAAGAGTTTGGCTTAAAGAAAACACGTAAGGAGGTCTAAATTTAGTACGGACTGAAATTTATATGTCCGCTCACGTTTTAGTAAAATTAGAGCCGATATTCAGTAAACAGTATGCAGTCTCTAGTCATAAATAAGGGCTTTAGCGGTGCAATCTCATTTTTATTTGTTGTTCCACAACTAGACTGGTTAGTCTCTAGTTTCAGAAAACAGTGTCCACTTCGTCAGGGAACATTTAATACACGAAGAAAAATATGGAGGATTACATTTTATTTTATTAAAAATAATGTAAAAGTCGTCCCCTTAGTACAGGGTGGCTGATGAATTTTGCTACATTAAGAAACTCAAATAACTTTTTTTTTAGTGTATGGAATTCATTTATTTTTTTTTCAAGTTGAAGGCCATTAAATTTTATTAAATGTAGCTTAACTAGTTTTAAAAATAATTGAATTTAAATGCCCCCCATGCTCGTTGACACAAGTGCGGCATCTTAGTAAAAAGTTGTTCATTGCTGCTTTGAGAGTTGCGACAGGAATAGCCGCAATTGTTGCCCGAATGGATTGTTTTAGTTCATCCAAATTTGTTCTCTTTGTTTTATAAACTTCTTGTTTACATAAACCCCACAAGAAAAAGTCAGGTGCAGTAAGGTCAGGCGACCTGGGGGGCCAACGAAATTCGGAGTTTCTTGAAATCAGTTTATTGGGAAATTTTCGTCGGAACTCTGTCATAACAGTCTGGGCTATGTGAGACGTTGCCCCATCTTGTTGAAACCACACAGAGTTGAAAGGAATTCTCTTTCGGCGTAGTTCTGGATAGAAAAATTCTTTCAGCATTTTCAAATAACGGTCTCCAGTAACCGTAACGGTGTGACCATTTTCTTCAAAAAAATAAGGCCCGACAATACAGCGTGAAGAAACCGCACACCACACTGTCACGCGAAGAGGATGCAATTCCGTCTCGTGGAGTAGCTGTGGGTTAGAAGTACTCCATATTCGACAATTTTGTTTGTTCACATTGCCGTTTAAATCGAAATGGGCCTCATCAGACATGAAAAGGCAGTTTAACATGTTTTGGTCTTCTTCCACCATTTGCAGGATCTTCTGGCAAAATTCCAAGCGAATCGGCAAGTCTGCTGCATTGTTTGTTAACCATTTGAATTTTGTAGGGAAATAAGTCTAAATCTTTGTGCATTATTGTTTGCAAAGACTGTCGGCTGACACCAAGTTGAGCAGATAAGCTTCTTGTTGAAACCCTTGGATTGCTTTGTATAGCTGCAGCTACAGCAGCGATCGTTTCCTCCGTCCGAACTGGTGGGTTTCGATGATAAGGCCTTCTTGCGACTGTTCCTTGCTCAGCAAAATTATTCACCAGTCTCATTATGGTCCATCTGCTCGGGGGATCGCCGCCAAACATCCGCCTGTACTCTCTCTGTACCAAAACTACGGACTCCAGTGCGTGATAGCGGCGGACTATCCAAATTCTTGTTTGCGTGACCCAGTTATCCATTTTGATAAATTTTAAAGATCAATCTGCAAATTAAAACAAAAATGGAACAGATAACTTAAAAAGAAAAAAAGTTATTCAATTTTTGGTAGCGGCTTTCATCAGCCACCCTGTATTAAAATAGCCTATACATTTTTTGATGTTTTGAGAAAATGAATTTCAAACTTTTTGTCAAAAGTAGCTCTCACTCAAATCTCGTTATGTCTGTAAATATTTATTATTTTTTGACTGACGTTTTGACCCACTTTGTGGAACTAGAATTTGACAAAATTTTGACCACATATAAATTCGACGATGGAGAATCCAAATATTCAATAAAAAAATAATAACCTATGAGCACATAGGCTATTGTTATACTAAAAGGACGAAATAATGTTTTCTTGAACCCCAAATTTTAATGAATATAGGTTAGGTTAGGTTGACCTGGCTGGCTGAAAGCCATCACATAGACCTATTGATCCTTAGTGTTACCAGATGGAGCTAGACCCTTGCGTTTCTTTGCGAATCTAAGTAAACTTTGGAGCTCTATCCCCGAGAGGTACTCTAACTTCTCATATTGTAAAGCTCCTAAGCTTTTTAATCTGGTTCTAGCTAATGCAGGGCAAGAACAAAGAAGGTGTTTTAGCGTTTCCCTCTCTTCCAGTTCGTTGCAATATCTGCAGCTATAGTTGTTTGTAATTCCTATCTTGTATGCGTGAGCCGCTATTAAATTGTGGCCTGTCGGCATGCCTACGATAGTTCTGCCTTCTTTTCTGGACAGAGCTAGTACGAATCGGACGTATTTATCTGCACTCTGTGTACACATGATTTTCGGGAATATAAATAAAAAGAAATATGTTTATCTTATAAAAATGCCCGTAGGAAAATACTGACCGCTTTACGATGCGCGGAAGACCATTTCTGTGTGAAGAAAATATTTTCAGAATTTTTTTATATTACCGAAATTATTGTGCTGTGACTTTATCTAAAAATTTAAATCGCATAATAATTGCACTTAGAAATCTAGAACTCTATTTCAACTCTGGATTAAATATTTAAAATAAATATTTATGCACAGAACATACACAGATATACTTCACTAAATTGTTTCACCATTTCAGCTCATTTCTGCCCTATGCTTCCTTTCAAGTAACTTATACCAAGGCTGGATAGGAAATGGTAATTTACCTTCAATGAGACGGTCTATCGTTTTGAAAAATATTAGCTTCATTTGCAGTTTACTAGTCACGCATAAACATAACCGCGATGGGAAGGGGTAAAATATACATTTATCACAAAAAAAAAAAAAAAAAAAAAATATTTTCAGTTTTTATAAAAAATTTCTCAGCAAAGAAGTAATAGGCGCTATTGACTTCTCCCAAGGTGCCATAATTGCCGCGGCCTCTTCAGCAGGTATTGTGTCTCATGAGGTTATGCAATGCAATATTGCATAATATTGCTGATATTTTCACCTGTAATAATCGATTCACATAAAAAACTTGCGAAATAAAATTATAAAGCATGTTTCTGTAAGAGTTTTCCGGTAAATTATGCTACTGAAATGTTTCAAGTTAATTTCAATTAATTAATAAGTTTTCTTTGACGTGTTTCCCACCTCTACCGCGCAGTTGACTATTTTTGTTTATTCTACTAAATGGCAAGAATACATGAAAAAAATTTCAGCCGGTATTAAATGAGTTGGTAGAAATTTTTTTTCGACACGTTTCGTTCCCTCCCACAATCACACCCAACGCGGGTGCGCCAGCTGACGTTCACTTTCGTTATTCATGAAAGCTAAATCACAAGTATAGTCAAGAATTTAGCTGTATAAAAACGCAGACCAAAACCGACCACTGACTCCCGGGCAAGCATTCATGTGCGCTGGCTATTCATTTGTGGAATCAAACGAACTCACCGATAATCAGAGTTGTAAAGGGTGACCAATTCACAGGTATCGGATTTTAAATTGAAATAATACAAGGAAAGTTCTAATTAATTGGGAAATCTTTATTATTTTTGTGTGTGAATCATTCATGACACTTATTTTTTAATGATAATTCCTTTCAAATGTTAGCTACAACTGCATCGTAGTCCGGCCATCCGTAAACAAAAATTTCGAATGATTCACTGGGGGACTTCGGTCGGCATCTGGCTTCCAATGCATGCCTCAATCGAACTGGTTTATTCACGAAGCATTTATACTTTACATACCTACTTCCACAAATAAAATTCCAAAAGTAAGATATCAAATGATCCTGGTGGTAAATCCACTGGTCCGAGGCGAGAGATAAATTGCTCACAGAAACGATGACGCAGTAAATCCATTGCTTCACGGACTGTATGGCAAGTAGCGCCGTCCACCGTCTTGTTGGAATCAAATGTTGTGGAGATCACGGGCTTCAATTTCCAGCATCGGCATCAAGCCTTAAAACTCTAGGGTTACAAAATGTGTCTTGCACAATAGATCAACTCTGGTCGCAGTGCGTAATGGCCTTCTAATAATAATAATCGGCATCAAATAGTCGTTTGTCGTGGCGTGACACTGTCACATTGGCGCTAGCGTCGTGTTTTCGTCTTTGAGGGCCATCTTATTCCTCTAATCCATAGGCTGCACCAAATGTATGTTTTCAATAGAAATAATGGCTGTTCTTGAATGGCTTCAGGTTGCTCTTCAGCCCAAATATGGCAACTTTGCTTATGTAGCCATTAAGGGCCAAAAATGGGCCTCATCGCTGAACACCATAAGTTGGCAAGAGCGCGCGTCGTACACTTTTCACAGAGTGTCGATTTTCGTAATTGTACGAAATTCGTAAACGTGGTTGAGAAGTCTTTCCATGGCGAAATGTTAATGAATACTGAAAAAAATGATGTATTTAGTTTGACAGAAGTCACGCGTGATCTATCAAAAAAACCTACTGGTAAAAATACCTCCAATCTGATCATCTTTTATTTTGCTCATAGTGGTGCCGAACAATGTAAAGAATTTTCAATTTGTTTACCTACATTTTGGAACGCTATAACATTTAACTCGCTTCAAGAAATACGAAGCAAGCAATTTAATTTTTTGGCAGGCTAATTCTTTCAATGCAATGCAATTCACCAATGCAATGCTTGCATCGTGTGCTTTGGATCACTAAAGTGCTGAAGGTGTCACTTTTAATGCCTATCAGCACCACTCAGTGATATTTTCCCTTTTTAAGAAAGTCAATTTTTAAAAATCGCTTTAGGTACTACCATCTATAAGGAGTTTCCGCTCTGCGCCTCTTTGTGTTATGTTCTGAAGTTAGCGACCCCACTGGTGTATGTGTTTGTAAAATAAATAATTGACGCATACGCTTCGGTTAAGTGTTTGGCCGAGCGCCTCCTATTTCTGGCGTAAATCTTGTTGCTGTTACACAAATGGAGAGATCTACAGCTTAAGCCGACTCCGAACAGCCAATTGTATTTAATGAGGAGCTTTTTTCCTGGCAGAAATTCACTTAGAGGTTTGCCATTGCCGGCCGAGGTGACCACTATTAGAAAATACTTTTTCTATCTTTTGCTGTTTCATACGAGGAGATTCGAACCTACGCACTTCCGAATGATAGTAACGCATCAACCCATTTGGCTATGGCGGCCGCAGTAAAATGCTTAATGGTTTGCTTTCCAGCTACCACCCTGCACGGTCGGCGACTGTTATTACAATCAAGCTGATACCAGTAATTTAATTTAAGCCCACCAACATACGTGACCGCCATAAACGGATGGTATTGCACTGACTACCATTTGGTCGATTCCAGGTTCAAAATCTAATACGGACATAAAATATCGAATGTTAGAAAGAGGTTTTACTAATAACGGTTGGTCTTCGGCGGGCAATGACAAGCGTCGGTGTGTATTTCTGTCATGAAAAAACTTCTCATAGCGAGTTATCTGCCATAAGGAGATGGCATGTAACTAAAGGTCTCCCGACTTGTACGATAAAATCAAGAAATTCACTACAAATTGGAGGCGTAACACGGCCCAACTCCTATGAGCGCCAATTTTATGTAAACAGACATATTTGCATTCACGCGCAACCAAAAGCAGTCATTAAGTTCATAAATTTACATGCACATGGAAATGGGTTGGAAATGCAAGACTCACACGTAACTGTGTACACATCCTTAGAATTACTATTTGCTTTCGATTATTATTTTCCCTAGTTTCTAGCAGGTTTCAACTTTTGTAATTAACACTTTTCCACAATTTAATTGTTTTAATAGCTTTTGTAAGCTTAATTTCAACATTGCATGTTTTACAACAATTCCAATAGAAATTCACGCATTGCATGCAAATGCGCGCTCTGAAGTCAAAGGCGAATAATCTTAATACGCGCAATGGTAGTGTGGCGCCGCCAATAGCTGTAATACCATGCAGTAGCAAAAGTGACTGCAACAAAAAAAATACATTTAAATTAAAAAAGTTATACTTCTCGTACATACTTAAAAAAAAAAACAAAAGCGGGCACCTTCACAATCGGACAGCGCGAAAATTGCTGCTTACAACCCACACGATTTAGCATGCAAACTGTTGATTTACGCAGCAAACAGTTGATTATTGAAAGTAATGTTGCGTATACGCCATGCTGACTGTGGGCAAAGCGAGTAAAAGTGAGGCATTTGCGGCGCCGCAATGCAAAAGGTAGCTATTTGAATGCGCTGAGCACTCAATACGCAAATTGTAAATAGTTAGTGGGTGTGTATGTTTGAGCGCAAAAGTTATGTAAGAGGCGTAACCAGCTGCACGCATTTGTGACATTTTATTCTTTCCGGCGAAGCTCGCACAACTTTTCGCATTTTTTTGCATTACCGCGACACTTTCTCGCAATACCGCTTACTATTTCTGCCGCGCTTGTACTATTTGCAGCATACAAGTTTATTGCAATCAACTCTTTTTCCAACAACTTGGCTGCGACTTTTACTTCGTGTTGCTTTTCAAGTTGTTGGCACAGCTCGCGAAAAAGTTAGTGGTAGTGGAGAAAAAATTGGAATGAAAAATTCACTAAAAATACTCGATTTATTTCAAGTGTTTGCAATACTTTTCCTCCCTCGATTACTAAAGTTTGTGTGCCTTTTCGAAGTTTTTTGATTTCTCCTTTCTTCTTTATCTTCGTCCTCTACAGGCACTTGAGTTTGTATGTTTGGCGAATACAAGACTTCCTTGGCAAAAGTGCCTTTTGCAATAAATGCATAGCAGTTGGTTAGCTAATTCTGGTGCACAGCGAATACATTGTGCGTTGCATGAAAAAAGATCTGAAAATGATAAAAAGCAACGCAGAGTTCTTGCAGCATGCAACTTTCATTGTCGCTTTCAAGTGGAAACATTCGCAAGATTACAGCTAGCGTGCGCACTCATACATGCACGTGCACTGTGCACATACACAGTGCTCTACTGCAGTTAGAAGAGTGAGGAAAAAAAATATTTTCCAAAATCTCGTTCACGCCATCGCCATCTGCAGAGGTAGACTAAATTTACTAAACCAACAATTTTGAGCATTTTTGTGGTTTTGCATGGTTTTGCAACGCTTAGCAAGTTTTCATATGTTTTTTTTTGTTTGATTTTGCTCAGATAACTCGTGTTGACGCCGATGACTGCTTCAGTGTTGCTTTGCGTCCAAGCTGTGCCCACTGTAGAATTGAACTTTTATTCAATGAAGTAACTGGAAGTGGAAAAAATTCGAGGCGCAATAAGAGAGAAAATCATAACTTGAATTTCGTAATGAAATTGCGTGCGCAAAAGTTTAAGGAACTGAAATAAAAAATGCGAATACTGATTGAAATGAATTCTCGGTTGTAATTGCATGCAGTCAAACTTACCGGTGCTGAGCTAACTTACTGCAAGTTTGCTTTGGAGTCGAAGTACGCAGTTGGTCATCTGTATTTTTCCAAAGTCAGCAGCTGATATTGGGCGGCCGCCGCTGGTATTGGTAGTGCGTACGTTCGAATCTACGTGCATGAAGCATCAATTGCAGAAAAAGTTTTTTCTAACAGCAGTTGCCCCTCAGCAGGCAATGGCAAACCTCCGCATGCAATCCTGCCAGTAAAAAAGCTGCTCATAAAATACCATTGGCTGTTCGGAGTCGCCTTAAGCTGTAAGTCTCTTCATTTGTGTAACAGCAACAAGACGCACGCCAAAAATAGGAGGAGAAGCTCAGCCAAACACTTGACAAAAGTGTACGCGCCAATTATTTATTTGATTTATTTTTTATTCTTAACAGCCGGTATTTATAAAATAGCGCTGACCTGCCTGTGTACTGCACCAGTTAAGGAAGAAGTTCGTAATGCTCCAAAAAAAAAAACAATAAAAAAGAAAACTAACTAAGTGACTGACCTTAACGTTTCAAGTATTCTTGTTTATAGAAAATATTAAGGAATATTTGCTTCGTTCCTGACCTTTTTGCAACTGATGCGTTTCTGGTCGTTCTCGAACTAGTCTGACTCGTTCCATCAAGTACCAGTTGATAGACAAGAATGTTCGCTGACTAGTTTGGGTTTTCACTGCAGGGTAACAGAAACGAGCACGATATGTGCACAGGTGTGAAGAAATTTTATTCATATGATTGCAGCAAAAAAAGTGTACACAAAATAGTAAAAAACATCGAATTTCCGCTTGCCAGCGTTCTTGTATTGTTGTTGATATTTGACTTTTTTTTGAAAAATCTTGGCATATGAATTTAACTTTTTTATCCTTCTCCGAAATTTACATTATCATTCTAAGAGACTGGTATTTGGAAGGATGGTACCGTTGGCAGAAGTCCACGCAAGTGGGGAAAGTACGTGATCACTATTCACATGATAGGGGTCAGGACGATTCTTCTGCATATGGTCCAAGCAGTTCACAACTTCCGGGTTTTGCCCATATACCCTGTGGGTAGCTTTTCAACATCCATTCGAAACCGAGCTAATGTGAGAAGTCACCTGGTAATAGGTATAACATGTTTTTTTTTTTCTTTCTAAAAAATTTGGAAAGTTGGAGGCCAAACGTGGATATTTCTGCACGAGGTAACCCACTTTTGGCAAATCAAGTCGTCAAGCAATCGGCAGCTCGGACATCGGATGTGCTGACCCGAACCACGCATCCCTTATGACCGGAACTGGCATCCAGGGTTCTGGAGTAAATAGTGTGAAGAATGGCGCACTGATTATGGAAAACCATCCGAGGCAACTGAACAAGCTGTGGAGGATGTGAAGATATCGGACAATCTGTCAATAGACTTAGTCGATCTCTGGTACCGATTGAGTCTCTGACAACGGTTAAACCTTGTGCGAATAAAAAGGTACAGACAAAAAGGCCAAAGTTACTGGAGATTGACCTGAGACCTGAAAGGCAAATCAAACGGAGAAGACAGAAGGCGAAGAAAACCGAAGTATTAGCTAAGCACCGCATTCAAGCTCCGTCAACTTCGACACTTCTATCAGAAACGGGAAAGCGTGACAGAATAGATGATTCCTCTGTAATGTTGCAATCTTCCGGTGCCGAATTGGGGTATATGCCCCTGGTCGGGAAGAGTGAAAGGCAAAGAAGAGGAAGGTTGTGGGACTGAAATCGGAAATGCCCGTATTCTCGATCCAATTCGAGGCAGATAAACCTGAAAGGAAGAGACCAAGGGACTTCAAATGTCGAATGACACTCTTTCGTCAGCTATGGCCATTTCGTAGCAGCTCTGTCCATGACGGTAGAGATACATATCGACAAATCGACAAGATGGTCTATTGTCCAAAGAGAAACAAGACTACCTTGATAGCTATCTTTGGAAGGCCATCGGTGAGTCGAAAGCCGCGCCTATTTTTGAGAGTAAAAGCGTGGAGAACTACATTGTAAAAGTGCATTGTTTCAATGCATTTATTCGAGAATGTCTGGAAAAAGTAATAGCAAAAATTCCAACTGGCGAAAACATTGCAAATAATGGCTGGTAGGAGCGAGTGTCTGGATTCCGGGACCTTTCTTTAGTTCAGCAGAACTCCTCATACGTATCCGTGCTCAGAAGCAGTACTAGGCGGAAATCTGCTACCACTGTGGAAATAGGTTCCCACCTGGTGCTGGGTCGATACCTTTGGATATCTCAAGGTCCTGAAGTGCCGTCTTCATCTACATCTGGAGGGAATTCCGTTTCACGTTCAGGATAAGGCAGTGGACAAGTCGTAAATAGACTTAGACTTATGATTGAAGTTATATTCAAACAAGTAAACCTGCAACATATCAAAGTGTCTACGGCTTTTTGCAATTTTCTACATTGGAACTAAATGCGCTATAAAATTGCTTACTAGAAAAAACACTTAAGGGGGTATTCTAGTCTAGAAATTTGAAAAAATCGATTTTTTTTGCATATTTTCAAAGTTTAGATCTTCAAAAATATGCCCTTCAACGGATTTTTCAAAATTCGAATTATTTTCGGAGATACAGCGAATTTTGTGACGTGCCGCCTAAGCCGGGCGAGTGGACAGAATCGCACAATGAACGGCAGATGGCGATTTTTTCAAAACTACTTTTTTTGAGATGTTCGTAATGATATCTCAAGTTCTACTTGACCGATCGCTTTGAAGTTTGATAAGAATTGTTTATTATACATCTGTCTATCGCGCCTGCTGAATTTTGAAAAATTTAAGTTTGAAGTATTTTTAAAAAATTTGAAAAGGTAACAAAAGAGGGTAAACATTTTTTTTTCAAGTTGACGCCATTTTGTGAAGTTTGTTTTTTCTTTGATTTTGCGTAATCCGATAGCGACATCCTCACTAATGAAGAATTTTTTTAATTTGTTTGTTTTAGATCACTACAAGGTTTGGAATCAGCCGCCACTCCGGCGGCCTGTAGTTCCACGATTTTTTTATTTATTTTTTTATTTTATTTATACTTTTCCAATATTAATAAAAAGCATAAAAAATGGATAGTAAAAATGTTTTTCATTTTTTTATCTTAGTTTTAAAAATACCGAAAATTAAGGCGTCTAGACCAGAATGCCCTCTTAAAATTCTGAGTAAAAACTTCGAGATTTTGTGAACAATTTGAGGATTTTTTTAGTGTTGTTTTATACTATTGCTTATGGTGAAGGGTGAACTGTGTTTTGATACAAAATTAACAAAAAAAAAAGAAAGAAAAAAAAATGGGATGAAGAACAGCGAATTGTGAAAAAAAGAAGCCACCATAAGTCAAACGAGGAATTTTCTCAGTTTTTGTACAGAAATGCATAAATGAGCTATCACAAATGAGAAGCTTATTGCAAAACTTGCCAGCCCCCCTTCATTGTAGTAAATGTGAAACACTTCTTCAGAATCACTACCAATTCACTGCTATTAAGCAACCATTCACACCAATACATATCTAAATATCTAACGGAATTGACATCATTTTTTTTTTCATTTGCAAAATTACTGAATTTTAGCCGTGGGCATGAAAATATTTCTCGGAAAGTTCTGAAATACTTTTCCGCGCCCTTTGATGCATAAAAATTGCGACAGCCGGTTAAGTACACATTTACAAGCCTCTGTAAATCATAATACGCACACACAAACATACATAAATACTCATACAATCGTATATAAAAATCTCCACTTCTAAGTGAGTGCCAAATTGTATTGGCTGTTAGGTGTCAGAACGTTTGTATGTATGTACGAATTTGTGAATACATTTATCGGCCAATGAGCAGGCGAAGACCGCATTGGCAATCATTGCGGTTAGCTGCCGGCTCATAAATTGATAATATTACCAACGAACGTCGATGTCATTATCGTAATTTCTGTTATGGTTGCGAGATAAGCGCGGAAAATGTGAAATGAAGTAAAGTGATGTGAGGCAGCCAGCAAACGAGACTGCAAACGAGCCAGTTAGGTTTAATATTTCAGGCAATTTAGGCCTCCTACCCCAGTGATAGTCGCCAAACAGCCAAATAGCAAACGTCAGTCAGTGCGCCATTTGTTCATTTAAGCACCCACTCAGCCGGCAAGCGCCTGTCAGATATGCAAGCTAGGCGTCACTTGTTAGCCTTATCAAGTTTAAAGCTGCCCGCGGTCTGAGGTCAACCGAAAAAATTGCGAAATTTAAAAACTTTTTTTTTGTTAATTTCACAATTTTTTTCGGCCTATTGATTACCATACAATTTGACTTGGTTTTCAGTGTCTGACTTAGAGTCAATTTATTTATGTTTGCACTCCAATTGGACCTTCTATGCGGTAGAGGGGGTAGGTATACTAGTCACGCCAATGACGCCATTTGTTGCTTGCTATCAACAGGAACTTGAAGTGTGTTAGTAGTGGTACTTTTTGACGTTTGAAATTATTAATCATTGCTTTAGTATTCGACTGCGAATCACCTCCTTACTACCTCTTCATCTCACTGCTGCACAATTTAAATTTATCTCACATCATTTGTTAGTCCTAAACCTCGCTGTTACGGTTGTGTGGCTGTGTGTTCTGGGCCAAAACCCACAACAAATGGCTACGGTTGTTAAAAAGAAATAAATATTTTTTATTATACCCAGAATGCTCAGGCAATAAAGTCATAATGCGGACAGCTTAACAATTCCATTATTATTATTATTATTTTTATTATCTTTATTCCTTTCGCTAGAAAACTTGCTCCTTCAAAAGTGGGATTTATTTTAGAATGAAATATTAAGTCAGATTTTGAGACCACAAATCACCCAAATTCACACGAATTATGCCCTGCAGCAGCTGTTTAGCAGGTTGTTTAATTTCGTGAGCAGAAGCCTAATTTTTGTATGGAGTTTCACCAGCGATTACCATTCTCGATGGCTTTTATTTAGTAGACGTATGAAAAAAAGGGATTATAATTTGGAGAAGATACAGGGTGGGCCATGTAAAATTTGCTTTTTGAATCGGCTACAAAAAAAAAACCAATCAATATTTTTTCAAACTTTTTTTTTTTATTTTGAAGATTGAACATTGTCATTTATGAATGAAAAATAATATCGTTGAAATGACTGCCACGACTGGCTTTACAGTAGGCCATTCGATCAACCCAATTTTTAAGCACATTTTCGATGGTTTGGGCTCCAATTTCATGAATGGCAACTTCGATTTCGTGTTTTAAAGCATCAATCGTCTCTGGATGGTTCGGATAGCATTTGTCCTTAACGGCTCTCCACAAAAAATAGTCCAACAGGCTTAAATCATAGCTCCGAGGCGGCCAATTGATATCGGAATTTCGGCTGATTATTCGGTTTTCAAAAACGGTAGCCAAAAGTTCGAGTGTAACTTTGGCAGTGTGACAAATTGCACCGTCCTGTTGAAACCAAATGTCGTCCATGACATCCTCTTCAATTTTCGAAAAAAAATGGCCCGATGATGCCGCCAGACCAAAAACCGCACCAAACAGTGACTCGTTGTGGATGCATTTCCTTCTCTACAGTAACGTGTGGATTTTCTTAGCCCCAAATCCGACAATTTCGCTTATTGACGTAGCCACCGATGTGAAAATCAGAAAAGAAATAGAAAATAGGTTTTTAATATTTCCCAATTTTGTTCAAGCGTATAGCGTCCCATTTCGTAAATGTCAAACCTTTAAGTAAATTATGAACACATTGGACATGTCATTTGTGTTACCATTCTCAAAAAAATAGGTGGTTCAAAAAGCAAACGCTATATAGCCCACCCTGTATTAGATTGCTTCAAGGTTTGCACCTCGACCTCATGGTTTTTTGTGCCCGCTGCTTATCACAGTATCTCATCCAGACCCGGTTTCCTTATTAAACTTATGTTAGAGTTGGGTTGGCCGAGATGTCTCAACTTTCTCCGCACTATAGCGCCGCATTCAAGGAAAAGGTATACTGGGGTCTTCAGGGAACGGTGGCAAAAATGACAAAAATCAGTATACCATATCCTCCTGTAAGGATATCGATTTTTGCGTAGCCTCATAATTTGGTGCCAGCTAACTTCCCTTAGCCTTATCTTTTCCCTCTTAAGCAGAATGGCAGAGCCTTAAGTGCCACCGGACTGTCGCTCAAAATGGCAATTCGGTCATTCCGCTCATTTCATTCGCGAATTCCTGTCTAAAACGTTCACCTTCAGCTTCGGAAAAGTGCTGCATTCAGCAAGCAAATCATACAAAATAGTGAGTATTTTTAGATAAATTTTGATTCTGAGAGCCTCGTCACGATTCTGCTCTTATATCCTCCTCCTATTTGTGGCGTGCGTCTTGATGTTGTACCACGAATGGAGGGACTGACAGTTTCAAGCCGACTCCGAACAGCAGATATTTTTTTATGAAGAGCTTTTTCATGGCAGAACTACACTCGGGGGCTTGCCATTGCCTGCCGAGGGGCGACTGCTATTAGCAGAAACATTTTTCTTCGTTTTGGTCTTCGAGATTCGAACCTACGTTCTCTCTGTGAATTCCGAATGGTAGTCACGCACCAACCCCTTTGGCTTTGGCGGCCGATAGCCTAAGTGATATCATCTTTGATTTAAGATGACATCACTTTTCCTCTACCGAAGCCTTCCCTGGTAATACCCAACAGGGAATGCTTGGCTGATTGCCGAATAACTACATATCGATGGTTTTCGAGAAAAGCGACACAACTCAAAATTCGGAGTTTTGCCGTTAAAAGCAAAAATCAACTACAGAGTTTATTTATTTCTATCTGGAAAAGCGTCATAAGCGAATCTTGAAGCAATTCTGAGAGATGGCGTTAGTGTCGTTTTGTCAGGTGATCGAATTGGCGCGTCACTTATCTAGAAAACTGACCCAACTCAGTATTTTGTATTTTTGAATTATGTCACTTTTCTCGAAAACCATCGATATATGAAGCGGCGGCCGCCGTAGCCGAATGGGTAGGTGCGTGATTACCATTCGGAATTCACAGAGAGATCGTTGGTTCGAATCTCGGTGAAAGCAAAATTAATAAAAACATTTTTCTAATAGCGGTCGCCCCTCAGCAGGCAATGGCAAACCTCCGAGTGTATTTCTGCCATGAAAAAGCTCCTCATAAAAATATCTGCCGTTCGGAGTCGGCTTGAAACTATAGGTCCCTCCATTTGTGGAACAACATCAACACGCACACCACAAATAGGAGGAGGAGCTCGGCCAAACAGCTAACAGAAGTGTACACGCCAATTATTTATTTTTATTTATGAAGCGGTGTCAGCTTAAGCATAACCTTCAACGCTGATGTAGGGCAGGTCCCCCCCGTGCAGGTCCCACGTATGCTAAGCGCTGCCCGCACTGTCGAGAGATAAGCTTTTGATGCTCAAGCGACCACTCCATTGCATTGTCGGCATTAAGAGACAACTAAAAACATTTTATTAAAAAAACAAAGGTTCCGGAAAACAAGCCAAAACCATTTAAAAAAAAGGTTCTTGCGCTTTTAAATTTGAAAAATGATCCAGCCTCAGAAAACAGCTCATCAGAAACCGAGGATTCTGAATCATAAAAAAAAATTAAAAATGAAAAACAAAAAGCAACTAAATATCCAAAAAAAATTTAAAAACTTTAACAAAAAAAAAATTTTAAAATTAAAAAAAAAAAAAAAATTAAAAATTAAAAAAAAAAAATTAAAAAAAAAAACAAAAAATCTAAAAACAAAAAAAAAAAATGAGGAGAGAATAACCTTACCGTAAACCTCCACGTGGTACTCTCTGGGGTCGTGAAAAATGTAAAAATGAACTTACCTGCTAATTACGGAAGTAAAAATGTATTTATAGTATTCAATGAATTTAAAAATTTGCTAAAACTAAGGTCAGATTCATCATCACTGATCCTTAAAACCCGTAAATATATATTTTCAGCTTAATTAAATGAGTTTTTGAATTTTGTCCGCCAACGCCTTCTGGTCGGACCACTGTGCATTGGCCACCATTGGTCTTATTATTATGATGTACGTCCATTTCAGAATTCTTGGGTCACCGCTCCAGGATTTTCCTGCTAGATGTTTGCAGGTCATGAGAACCTATGTTGCTTTGGACAGGGTTTTTGCCTACAATATTAATTAATTTCGATTTGTCTGCTGCATTTACAAAATTATTAATTCAATAACCAGTTACGCGCTTACTCTTAATTAACCCCTTGTCACACTACTGCAATGCATAATGCACAAATCAGAGTATTTTACTTACCTTTCATAGCTGCAAAATCAATTAGTAAATTAGCCCAATTGCATTTCAATTAAAAAGTCATTGCTGGTTTTCGTTTAATTATTTATAAAAAAATTATATTTAATACTCATAATATTAATAATACATTGTATTTGCAATTATAGTTCTATATATCTGTATACTCTATATATCTTATAGCACTATGTATGTATGTATGTTTGTATGTATGTAGGTATCTTAATGCAAGTGTTCGTATGTATGTATACATATATTTTTATATATATATTTTGTATATCTATAAATTTAACATAATTTCCATCCATACATAAGTTTGCGACACCATCCACGGTGTTAATTTAGATCGACCACAATTCGTTTTATTTGTTTCTGTTTCTGTTTCTGTTTTTTGTGTTTCATTTTTCGTTTTCGCTTATTTGCTAGCTACAATATAATCGTTTTAATGCATGTATTTGTGTATGTATATATGCATATGTGTGCATGTGTTGGTATACGTATGTTATAGAGCAGGTCGTTTCCAGATTTTTTTTTGTGAAACTTTGCTTTCTAAGGTTCGGTGTTGTTATGTTTTGTTTATGCTTTGTTTATGCTTTTACAACTTAATTTAAACGAAGTGCCAGATAAAATTTCAATTAATAAAATACATTATTTGCTTACTATAAAAAAGTATATATATTTTCATTTTTTACTAATATTCATACAAGCATGTCATAGTGTGTGTGTGCTACTAAATACAATTGAAAATTATAAATAATTGCCTAATGCGTTGGGAACTATTTAATTGAATGCATTTAAACGCGCGGCTATTGTCGGATTGTGCATAAAAGAAACAAAAAAACATAGTCTACTTAATTGATTGCGGTATAATCAATGCTTAATTTATAGTCATTAATGAAAATTGTTCTTCTTTTTATGAATATGAAATACAAGTAGAATAAGTTATGCGTTTAAAACGCCTTGCTTACGCGTTTCAAGTGGGTTGCCTTCGTATAAAAATACAACTAAATAGAAATACCTCAGCATTGAAGTTATTTGTATAAGAGAAAATTGCAAAAACAGTACCAACCAAGTGAGAGCTTTAGTACCAAATAAGATTTTTCTTAAATTTAATATACAAATAGATATATATAAAATATTTAACATGTAAAATTATTCAAACAAGCTTAAACTACGACGCATATTAAAAAAATTAGCAAAATAGTAAAATTAATTTAATGCTAATGATTTCCATTTTTTTAAATATAATTTTTGTTTGTGCCAGCAAAAATAAGCTCATGAATAAACATTTGCAAACAGTGCCGTCGTACACTGATAATGAATCAAAACTCAGCTAGCAAATGCGTTAAAAATTCGTTGGGTTCAGATAAAAATAATTTTTCTAAATGCATAAATCATTGAAATATTTAGAGAAATAAACTAGAGGCACAACTTGTTTTGATTTTGTATTTAAAATTTGTACGTTGCTTGCGAAAATAAGTGTTTAACAATTTTTACTCGTTGCTTTTTAAAAAGATTGCATACAAAGCGCTGATTTCATGTTATTTCATGTAAGAGAGCATAATTTTACCTTCACTGTTATGACAAACATGCGCTGTTATGCAACAGAAAAAGCATTCACCCATATCGATAGCCCATATGAATAAAACTTTGCCATAAATTAAAGTCCAATAGAAAAAAAAAAAATTACAAAAAATCAAAATTTGTTGTTGTTCTGCATTGTAATTTATGACTACTTTTATATCGCAATAAGGTTGATTGCTTATCAACGTTTAACAGCCGCTGTTGAAGTTACTGTAATAGTCGTCGCTGCTAATCATTCGTGCTGCTGTATTGCCTGCCTACGCTCGTAGCAGCGTTTGTTCGTAAACGGTAACGAAGACTCAACTGTCGTGTGTGGGGTTGGGCGTATTGCACTAAATAATGTATGCAATAAACGGATAGTTAAAGTGAAGATTAAGTGATAATGAAAACCCACTAGTTTAACTATCACTAAAATTACTAAAATTAGTGATAGTGCAATTTAGTGGTAGTGCAAAAAGTCGAACAATCCAACTGTCATGGCAGTGCTTAGTTTTCATGCAGTTTTTTAGCTTGTTAGATGTTCATTAAATGCTTGCAAAGTATTAAACATTTGGAATAAATGCCAAAATATCTTACATTGGAAGCGCATAATTGTAATTTTATTGAGTCACATTTACTTGCTGATACGGACAGCCACTTAGGTACATTAAATGCCGCTAACAGCATGTTGCTGATACAAATGTTGCACAGCATAGTGCTAGAAGTTTCAATCGTACCTATCAATAGATCAGCAGGTAATTTTAGCATGAGTGAAAATGTTGCTAACCGCTTGCTATTCATACAAATGTTGCGCAACATGCAATTCAATGACGGGCAAGATTTGATTTGAATAGTCCACTCGAACTTGTTAGCGAGTGCTAGGAAAAATGCAATCAAGCACTCTGTGGCGTAATATTGCAGCGAGAAGTAAGTGTCTTAGATTAAATTATTATGCAATGACATTTCCAAGTGTATTGCCAGAAGCATGTTTCAAAAACAAATGTTGTGAAATATCGCTGTTAGTTCCAATCAACAGACAAACAATAAACACTGATACGAACGCGCATACAGAAAAATATTGTGAAACACTGCTAACAGATCTCAGTAAATACGTGTATATAAACAATGTTGCGCACTTTTATGTACTAACAGAGGTGTCGTTAGCGATATGTGTTCGCGAATTTAAACAGAGTTACTATTTTAATATATTTTAGTATTTACATATTTGTGAATATATTTGAGAAAACAACTCACTTCACTTCATTGCAGCTTTTTTGTCAGCAAATACTGAAATTTCATTAAAAAATGTATATTCTGCGAATAACTAATATGAAGTTTGAATATCTTTTTATAACTGAGAAATTTCGTGTTTTATCGGAAAATAACAAATTTTTTATATTCTACATTTTTTTTAATTTTTTTTATAACTTTAAAAACAACATCTTCATGATGATGTTTTGTCAAAAGTCCACAGATATAAAAAACAGATAAAAAAAATGTATGTACACTCATATATTGCCAATGTTTCAGAAATATGTACGAGTATATCCACGTTCACAGAGAATCGTTTTGATATCTGTGTATGTCGATTTTTGTCGAATCATTAAACAAAACCATAAAGTGCTGTGTTGCCAACAAGTTTGGTTTCACATTGCTCGCGGGCCAATGTAAAAATTTATCGGATTTCGCAGAAAAGTTAGTAAAAAACTCATAAATACTTGTGTTTGGAAATAAATGGTAAAAATCAAAAGAGTTTTCTACACGAATAACTATTTTTCCATTTAAATATTAATAAATTTTGCGTTTTTATTTTGTTTGAATTCGATCAATTGAAATCAGCTCGAAGCGGAAATAACTTTATTTCGTATTCTATTAATCTGAGTTCAGCTTTATTTGCCTACATGTTTCTGTGTGTGTGCTCGTACTTTAAAAAGAGCGCAATTCCATTCCACATAATACGACTGTTCATTGCAAACTGTCCTGCAGAAGTTAAGTTAGATATGGCTTGCACTTGTATAATGAAAATTCATGTAGAGTTGCGAAAAAAAAGAACAAAAGAAAAATAATAGAAATAAAAACAAAATTAAAAAAAAAAAATTAAAAAAAAAAAATTTAAAAAAAAATTTTTTTTTAATTTATAAAAAATTATTTAAAAAAAATGTATAAAAAATTAAACAAAAAAAAAATCACTACAACAAAATTTACAACAAAAAAAAATAAATAACACAAAAATTAAACAGTCATAAAAATAATAAAAAAAATAATAATAGTTTTGCAGTAAATTCCGCACAAAAATATTCCATAGATTGTAGAAAATATGCGGTAAAAACTACTTGTATTTTAAGCTTGACTCATAAGCCACGACTCATAGGTAGGTAGGTAAAATGGCAAGAGTGCCACAGGCACACTTCAAGTAGCATTTACGTGCCGTGATGATACCATAATGTGGACCATTACCTGTGCAATGAAACATTTTTAGGAAGTGAAAACCTTCTACAGTCATCCAGTGCTGTTGATGTAGTGGAGGAGAGAAAAAGGAGCTAGGCTGGAGAGGTTCTTCAAGTCATCCCCAAAGGGCACGCTAAGGAATCTCAAGCGCCTAGCCGGCAGAGCCGGACGTTTGCAGAGAAAGTGTTCCACAGTCTCTTTCTCCAAGTTTCTCCGCATGAGTACCGATCACCGCATGAGTACCGATCACCGCATGAGTACCGATCATCCAGTGGCCAGTGAACCCACGACTCATATTGTAATGTACTTTTGTCCACATTGGTTTTCGACTTCATTGGATGCTTCTTCCTTTGAAATATGAGACTTCGAAAAAATTATTCTTGCTTAATGATTTCTAAAAAAATTGCATCCCACAACTTTTTAAAACTGTTCTCAACGACGACTTGAACGGCTAATCGGTAAAAACCATTTATTAAGTGTTTTCAAGTCATAAGCCCCAAACTAAAAATACTTGCACATTTACCCAGTGAAATAAATACATTTTCGATCTAAATTTAAATGTTTAAATCTCAGACGTGCGCGAAAAGTTATACAACAAATACGAGTCTAATCTAAAAAATGCCTATACATATATTTGTATCGTGATTAAGGTTGTTAGGATCCCAAAAAAAAAAGAAGAAATTAACAGGCTTTAAGAACGAACTTGACGTTCTCACGATAGTCGGAACGACCCGGATTTATATACGGCCAAGGGGTGTCGCTTCAGCAGCATTCTTCGTATATGTATGCGAAATGTTTATCCTGTTACAACAACAACAACAAAAGCATAGTGCATCTGAAATATCCTCCATGAGAACTAGCACTTAAAGAACAAAGAAATATAAACATAAGTCATTTTCGTTAAAATGTTAGTTTTCAGAGAAAAACAGCTTAACCCAAATTCCCAAAGTGAAACCGTGAAGGGTGAGTATTTCCATAACGATGGCTCATACCATTATTGGCTCGTAACGATTCCAGAAAATAACATTGCTAGCCGGTTGTATCCCCAATTGTGATTTAAGATTTAAACCAAAAAAAAAAAAATTATTTCAACGCGCGCTACGGAAAAATGGTTGCTGTTGTTGTTGTAACATTGTAACAAACTCTGCCAGTGTGGTGCAGTCACCAATCGTCATTGTCTAAGTCATCTAACGGTGGGCCCAGGAAGTGTGTTGTTCCAACAGGTTGAGTCCAGAGGGAGTGAGCTGTTAGATGAGTGGGTTTTTAGAGAGCAAGGGAAAATATGGTTACTATTGAATAAGAGACCCCGACTACTGCAATATCCAGAACTCAATCAGAAAAACGTCGCCTCTATTATTATTAAATAACCGCACCCTTTATGTGAAAAAAGTCGTGAAGGACCAGAAATGAAATTAGCTCTGAATCAACTAGCTCCGATGAAAAATTTCACCATACAAATACCTAATTATTTCTGATTTGATAAATATTACTATGATAGATCTTTTTGTTTTTCTTGTTTTGTGTGAAGAAATTTTCAAAGCCGAGTTTTGTTGGAGTAATGCATCAGCACTGCATCTTTTTGTTTGCATGTTCTGTGCACGCATTGTAAAACTAGTCTACAGCTCTTTCCTGCAGCGCTACAAGCAAAATGTTAAACTACATGCAACCTTACAGTTTTCTGTTAGTACTCGCTGTTAGTTGTGATGTTAACTGTAGAGTGCTGAAAAATGAGTACACAGTGATGCTTTAGCAGCTCTATTGAGCGTACTTTAATAGGCACACATGTAAATGAAAACCGATTTTATGTTCAGGTATTTTACAAAGTTTGCGAGAAGAAATGTATTTTGTTTTTTTAATAACTGCACTAACATTTTATTAAGTTATTGGCTAATTTAAAATATCTGGGAGAAGGGTTGGCTTGAGTGTTCTAAAATCGACCAAAATTACTTAAGCGGGTGTGCGCGTTTCTGCCACCTTGTTAAAAACTGATGCTCGCGGAGTGCTGTACATCTGTTATTTGCATAAACAAATAAAGGGATTGCTGTTCTGGTACCGCATTCTTTAAGGCTAACTACTTATAAGTCCATACACTGTTTTTAATGCCCATACTTAGAGTGCAACATTTAAAAAGAATTTAAAAAAAGTAATCTTTAGCACTTATGATTTGTTAAACACTTAAAATGATTATTGATTTTTACTACTGCTGACAGTTTTAAATATTTAACGGTCATGGGCTACGGCTTCGTTGACTTCAATTGTTCTAATTTCCTAATCCAATCAGTTGGTATAAAGAGAAACTTTTTTGACTATTGCCTTATAACCCATCACAATGGGCTCATTCGGTCCGTCACAGCAACGAATTCGACTGACAGCTAAATAGATTATGTGCATTTGAGTCGAAGGCGTCACAAACGTGACGTACGTCATGCCGGAACGCACAACAACTGGTAACTTTCCACCAGTTGCCGTACGGCAAGAGCGGCGAAAACGACAACTGTTTAAAGAAGCACAATTTTGTGCCGCACAAATTTTTATCGTTTTTTTTTTTATTATATCAAATTAAATGCAGAAAATAAATGGAATTTAAATTGAGTCAATTCAAACGCACGCTTATCTTTCCGATGAAAGCTTGGAAGAGTAGAGAAAAGGCTAAGCTTAACAAAGTTGTTCCGAAAAATGTATGTGCTTCCTGATCTCGAAGTTATGATCGCACCCATTGTCTGGTAGCCGACCATAAATTCTATTAAGGGGACAGATACCTGTAAAATTGCGAATTTTTTTTTTTTTTCATAAAATGTTAATATAATCCTTTAAGAATATGTCAAAAAAAAATTTAGAACGTAAATTTAAGTATTCCTTATATTATTAGACCGTAAACCGTGACGACTCTACTCTTTGCGTTCGAGCGCTGGGAGAGGAATTTTCAAATATTCCAACTTTAGACGCGTTTTTCTCAAAACTATGTTTTTCGAAGTGGCGTACACGATAACTCGAAAAGTTATTGACGGATCTTACCGAAATTTTGCACACATCTTTTTTATTACTTTCTATGTGTATATAAGTTTTCGAAAACTTTTCGAAAAAATATTTTTCGAGTAGGCAAATTCGCCCCAAAGTTCATTTTTTTTAAACATTTTATTCCACGAATTTTTTTCCTCCATTTATTGTTAATTCATATAGAAATCATGACATTAATAAACAAACAAAAATTTGTTTTTTTGTATTCAGGTCACTGACGCCGATGCTACAATGCCCACCGATTGAGGAGCCCCGCTGCGACCTTCCTGGAAGAATTGAGTGCACATCCGCCATTTTAAATGTTGCTATATGCTTTTAATATGCAAATAAACTGTATGCCAATTTTGAAAAAAATATATTGACTACTTAATTTTAAAAAAATTTAATGAAAATCAAAGAAAATATCGCCGTTTACAGGTAGCTGTCCCATTAAAATGCTCTCTCGCTTTAATAAGCATTAATTTTATGATATATTTCACAACCCGCAAAAACCTATTTATACGCAACGAAATATGATATTTGCTTTCACGACACGAAAATCTGTTTTTTGTTTTTTTTTTGTTTAAATGCGGCAATGCTTTCATTGTGGCACCACAGCACGTTTTACACGTTACGGCAGTCAAATGCGTTGCCGCAACGGTCGCAACGGAACCATTGTGACGGCCCTATTACTTCGCTGTAAACGTATAAGTGGCTGAATACCTTTGCCATTAACACCGGTTTCATTGTTATTGGTGCTCACACTCACCCACGTAAACGTATGCCCTTATCAGCTGATACGATGAAACTAATGAGAGTCCCATGTAAATGAATTCTCACCACCGTACCGTTCCTTAGTATCGTAGATCGTTGTTTCATCGTGTCAGCTGATACGGGTGTACGGGCGTACATTTACTTTGGTGAGTATGAGCACT
>JAYXIM010010567.1:0-148099 GCA_037575425.1 Anastrepha fraterculus | reverse complement strand
TAGTCAAGGCGGTCATATCGAGCAAAAGTAAATTGGTTCTTAATTTTGTGTTATTTTCACACATTTTTTACATTGAATTGAATAAAAGCAATTTTCCGAGCTAAATTTATGACCTTTTTAATTGGTTACATTTGGTGTGCCGGACCCTGTAAAATAGTGTAGATATGGATCCACGGGCACCAAAATGTGTGCCACGGTCTATTAAGATTAGTTTGCCCTTATGAATAGATAAATTGATTCGGAAAGAGTTGCTAGGTTTTGCTGAATGGGCCCAAATGACATTAACACATGATCTTTATCCACATTTGGCGCCGCTATAATCAACTTATTTTAATGGCGAGCTCTCGGTGTATGCTAGAAACTTGATTTTTAGAGCAAGAGGCGGCTTACTAAAGCTTATTGCGTGAACCTTTCCCAATGCAAGAGTGCCTGTTTGCAATTTAAATGTTGTGGAAGGTACGTTCCATTTTATCGATGGGTGTCCAATTTATTAAAATAATCGTGTAAAGGGTTTTAGTGAGAAAGTTTCGGATCTGCTTCAGTAAGAGGAATTAACTATTTTGGTGCTCATAAATACATTGGTAAATGTATTATTGTAAAGAGAATGCATTTGTTTAGTTTCAAATTCCAAGGCTATGCAGACATACAACATCAAATGTTAAATGTCTACGATTTTATTAAATAAATAAAAAATTTAATATTTAATTTAATATTTAACTTATGTACGAGTATAAAGTATATATACTTACATAATTGGCGCTTACATAATATTTGTTCGGTGTGGCATTGTTTCTTATTTCTGAAATTATTTTGAAAGGGCCTCTCAAAACAAGTAATCAATTCTATAAGAGGATATAAAGCTTCCTTTTTGATAACCCTTTTCCTACTAAATATTAGTTACGTTTTACAAACTTGTTCACTTGCACATAATTTGAAGTATTCGCATACTTGTTTGCTAGCTTCATTATGTTTTCACCCACTCCTCTGGCTTCATTTGGTAAATATGACTACATACGACTTGAAACAAAATAATACACACACATTCACCTCACTTTAATGGCTCTCAATTACGACAATTACGTATAGTAATTTCCGCAACGAATTTCCTTAAACAAAACAAAATAAATTAATAATCGATTGCTAATATTGACTTTTACAAAAGTGTTCGAGTTGGACGTTTAACACAACCCTGTAGGGAAAACCTGATAGACAGATGGACAAATGGAAATTAGGAGTAGGTGCACGAATATAGCAGTACCTATAAATAGCAGTAATACGTATTTAAACCTCGGATCGCAGTACCTTTTAGCCTCTCTAAGGAATGCTAGGAACTGGAGCACTTCAAAGGCCATTCACAGATAGGACAAGGTAAATATTTTTGGTTACAAAAATATCCTATATTCACTGCGTGAAGATGATTTTAACAGCAGCCCACCTGGCCTAACCTACCCTAATCTGAAAGATATTCAGCTAAGACCAAAGAACAGTTTGTCCAACTTCTTACTGCCAGCGAGATGACGAGCTTATTGTGTTTAATCTAGTAGTGATCGAATACCCAGCAGCTGAAGGATGTCATATAGGTGTCATATAAGGCATGACTTAAAAATCCTAAACATAATCATCCCATTAGAAAAGATCTTTATGGCTTATGCTCGCGCAGATCCAGCTACCACCCCCGCAGTCTGAAAGACGGCAAGTCAATGTGAAACTGAAAATTTGCTGTCAGAACATCATATATTTGTTTTCGTTTTCCCAAATACATTTCAATCGTCTGTGAACAAATAGGGAATCAAGAATTTTAGAGAGCACTGCATTTTCCCCCGTCCAAAAAATTGGGAAATTGCGAAATTTCGAAACAAATTTACAGTTTCAGAATTACAAATTTAAATGTACAGAAATAGGGAATTTTCGACAGCTACGAAACAATTTGCTTTTCATGTCGCGTATAGTAATATCGGGTGTTCTTTTAGCTTTATGAGAACTGTTGATCTAAATAACTATGATTTGGCAGCTGAGAATGGAAAACTGTGTTGACATTTCTGTTCAGTAGGGTTTGGTAAGGGCGCCCGCCGTAGCCGAATGGGTTGGTGCGTGACTACCATTCGGAATTCACAGAGAAAACGTCGGTTCGAATCTCGGTGAAAACACCAAAATAAAGAAAAACATTTTTCTAATAGCGGTCGCCCCTCGGCAGGCAATGGCAAACCTCCGAGTGTATTTCTGCCATGAAAAGCTCCTCATAAAAAATATCTACTGTTCGGAGTCGGCTTGAAACTGTAGGTCCCTCCATTTGTGGAACAACATCAAGACGCACACCACAAAAAAGAGGAGGAGCTCGGCCAAACACCCAAAAAGAGTGTACGCGCCTATTATATATATGTATATATAGGGTTTGGTAAGTCACCATGAATCGTATAATGTCAGAAAACGCTTCCAATGCGTGAGAATTTACTTTCAAAGAAAATAAATCTGTTCACGAAGTTCATTCAATGGCGGCATCATTGGTCCTTATTGCTTTCGAAACGAGGAAGGAGCTGCTGTTATGCTGGCGAACGTTATCGGGACACGCTGACTGACTTTTAGTTTCCTAAAATTAATTAATTAAGAAATGTTAATTTCCAAGCAGACGCTTAACCAACGATTTAGTGCAAAATTAAAGCCACCATTGACGCCATATGAAATTGTCTAAAATATTATAATATATTTTCCAACAATATTCATATCTTTTACTATCATTTTAAATTCTCAAGCTCTTAACAACACACCCGATAGCGTATGATGTGAGTTAAGGTGAATCAAAGTGAGGAGGAGAAGTGATCTGAGTTGAGATGAATGTAGGTGAGGAGCAATGATGAGAGACCACCAGGTTTGCTATTTAGCTATGATGAAAAAGAAAATTACGAGTGGAACTCCGGCTGCCACCAAGGATGATAGATACCAGGTTTGCTCGTTAGGTAAGGTGAAAAAAATTTTTTTGAGGGGAACTTTGGGTTCTACGTCATTTGTTTTGTGTTTCACAAAATTTAGCTTTAGCGTAGTGAATGACGAATGATGTCCTCATATCTGTCAATCTTGCTCAGAGCCGAATAACGGTCTGCTTGGTAGTACATCTCTAAAAATCTTTTCACCATGGACGGCCACGTGTTTTGGGGATTCAACAACCGAATTCTACACTGTCATTTAGCACATATTCACACTCTCGTCCAATCAGTCGTTGTTCAGACGGCAACTAGGTATCATTGGTTGATTTTTTTCACAATCTCAGTCTTTTTGTAAATACACCTCAAGTGACGTCGCTCATCAGCTGATTCTGTCAAGTTCGTGGAGAGCCGAATCTGTTAAAGAGCGCACCTTTGAAATCTTTTCACCCAGGGGGAGGAGCGTGTTTTGCGATTTAAAATTTACCAAAACACAAAAACTTAAAGATTAATTTCTATTTCTGATAAAAAATAGCGCTCAAGAAATAATGATTTTTTTTGATAAAAAATTTAAAACTAAAAAAGAAAAAAATATTTCTCATCAAAAAATTAAAACTCATAAAATAAGCATTATTTTTGATAAGAAAAGTAAAACCGCACAAAATAGTCATTATTTCAGGGCGAAAAAATAGCACAATGAGATTCATTTTTGATATGTGATTACACAAGTGTAATATTTTCTTAATAATGCAATTCGATTCAAAGTTTTATAATTTTAATAAAACACAAATTTTATATTGGGTATGGGAATAAGTTTCCGTTCTTTCTCAGCCAAAGTTAAGAATTATTTACACAATTAAATAACACAGGATACCTGTATTATGCCATTGGAAGCTACAACTTCCATCTTTCAGGCTGAATACGGATTCCTCTCAAAAATTCGAGTTCATTTGACTTGCCCCATTCACTGAGCCGGTTTGCGATGCTCTCGTAAGAAGGGCTGACTGCTCTCCAATAGAAGCTGACTGCATTGATCGGAACAGATGGGAATCCGAGGGTGCAATGTCTGGGGAATATGGCGGGTGGGGCAAGATTTCCCAATTCAGTCCCTCTAATTATTTTTGAACCCAATTTAGCCAGAAGCATCTTACGCATCCCCAAACGTATCTCGATATCCCTCTCCTACAATTTAAGTGGCACCCAGTTACCTGTTTTCTGGACCATTCTCATCGCGTGCAAAAGTTTACCGACGGTTGATCTGTCAACATCAGCTGCACTTTTGTTTGCAAGGTAATAATGAAGCATGACTTCTCGCAAATGCTGTATTTAAGGCGCGAACGTAGACATTTTTGACGTCACCGCAAAACGTCGTTTTTGAGAGGAGCTCCCGGAGATCAGCCTCCTTTCCAAATAAATATTTCTACCAATACTAAGTCTTAAAAACAGTTAAAAGATTACTTAATACGTGTATACATTTTTAGATTAATAAATTTAAAAGTTTTCTCTGAAAAAATTCTGGAAAATTCGCTTTGTTTCGGCATTCTAACTGTATATAACCCCTTAATGAATTACATCAATTTAATTAAAATTAATTTAATTTAATTAAAATTATTAACTCAAATTAATTAAAACTTGTAAACTGCGCGATTTTTTCCGCAAAATAAATTAGTGCCTTATCATTATACGAAATAAATTGAGCTGATGGAGCTTTAATGGCTTCACAAGAGCCAAATATTCACGTATTAGGTGGCGCAAAACTAATCACCCTATCGGAAGGTTTTTAAATTATTCAAAATCTTCCTTTTATTTAGTAGAAAAGTTTTTCAAAAACAAAAAAAAAAAGAATGCAACCAGTTGCTGTTGTTACTCACTAGCAGCCTTCCAGTTCGATACCAGCGAATTTCCCTGCAGTGTAGACATCGTCCGCTTTTGTTTGTGTACTTTACGCATGGAGTTGGTCAGAATTTATGTGAATAAGCAAATTTTCTAGGGCACTGCATACGAGTACATGTGATATTTCTAGCAGATATTGAATGAGTTTTCTGATCTGTACATAATGAACTTCAGAAAATGGGAGTAGATGCAATTTACGTACATACATACATATTTTTATTTAATATGCCTTTAGGCGAGAATGTTTTCATATCTCTTTGCAGTTTTTAAAGTACTAACACAAGATTAATAATTTTTGCTCCGACCACTTACCTCTTATATACGCATATACACATACATACCTTAAGTATTAAAGCGAATCGTTATGCATGCTTGTGTGTATATATGTTTGTATGTATGTATTGACGCACAAACTAGCTTAAATTGTTTATTGTTGCTATATGCACACAATGACTCTGAAAAATTGTCTGCATCAAAGTATGAGTATTTCCTTAGCAGCTCATTGGCAAGCCCTGAAGGGACTCTGCAGAGACTGACAAGTGAATATTTTCACACACAATTGGAAGCACTCACACTCGGAGCTAGAAGCAAATGGTAGGAAATGGGGTATGCACATAATGGCGAGAGAGAATTCAATTAGTTTTCTATTAACACTTTTAGTTGATTTTTCATTGAGGACAAACAAATTAGAAGGAGAGAAAATGCAATTAAAATGAAATGAATTCAGTGTACATGCAAAGCATGTCAAGAGACAATGCCAACTAGGAGCTGTTTATATGTTTGTGTGTTCATATGTATGTATATGCACGAGTATATACATATGTATGTACGCATGTAAATCGCTCAAAGGCTGTGAAGCAGTGGTGAAAACTTAATTGGGTGTTGGTGGTAAAAGGTCATCCAATTCAAATGGTAGACTTTGATAAGCGTTTTATAGAAGAAAGCCAGTGTATTTCGGTTTAAGGCAATCAGACATTTGAACAAAGAGTTTTCAAAGCCCCATTAAACATTTGAAAAGAGTTTTGTACGCCAAAGGTGCATGCCTCGATGCGTACAAAAGTTAGACTTTTATGCAACTTTGTGGTTGTACCTGCTCTCCAGGATGTGCAGGATTTCAGTTTGGCATTAAGTACTCAATTTAGTGTCTCAGTGGTAGTTTGAATGGTTGCTTTGTGGCTTGGATGCTTGAGTAAGGATTTATTTTTGAAAAGTAGATAATTTTTCTACACTGTTTGATGCACCATTTAAGGCACCTTTGATAAATAAATAAAGGACGTCTCTTAAGCTGATAAAAAAATTTGCTAATGATAAGCCTTATGCCATGCATAAACACCAACGAAGCGCAAACTACTCAGATCACTGGCATCCCCTTAAAAATAGCAAATGAATTCTGCTATCTTGGCAGCATTTTCACAAAAAATGATGGATCAGCAGCAGATATACGCAATCGCATATCAAAAGGACGTTCAGTCTTTGGTATGCTGGACAAAGTCTGGAGATCGGCGCACATATTCAGACGTACGAAGTTGCGAATTTTCGACGCCAACGTAGAATTGGTGCTTCTGTACGCTTGTGAGACGTAGAACCTGAACACGTGCGACTTCCAATCGTTACAAACCTTTTTTCATCGTTCTCTACGCAAATTCATGGGGATATTCTTGCCTAAAACCATAACTAGTACTGACCTATGGGCTAGTACTAAACAAATACCCATCCTCTTCGAAGTATGATGTCGCAAATAGAAGTGAATCGGTCATAAACTGCGTAAACACCTGGAAGATATCCCAAGAGCTGCACTGGATTGGAATCCCCAGGGTAGTCGTAGACGCGGGAGACCAGCTAACACCTGAAGGCTTCAGCAAGATGCAAAAGCGCAGGAAGCTGGCTATTCGAGGAGACAATTACAATTTCTAGCTTCAAATAAATTAAATTATAATCAGTGTGTTGAGGCCCCATGTTCCGCATAGAAACCACAGAAAGGAAGACATACGCCTGTGTTCAAAATGAAAGCAGCGCGTTAATTTGCTAAGTTTTAACAATTTAATTTATTTTATTTTTATTTTTTTATTCCCATGGATATGGGAATAAGTTTCCATCCTTTCTAAGCCAATTTCCGAATTATTTAAGGAATTAAATAATACACGATGTTATGTGAAGTATGTGCCATTGGAAGCTACAACTTTACTCCATCTTTCAGGCAGCAATAAGGGCTAACTGCATTGATCGGAACCGATGGTAATCTGAAGGTGCAATGTCTGGGGAATACGGCGCGTGGGGCAAAATTTTCCAATTCAGTCCCTCTAAATATTTGTGGAGCGTCATGCCTACCGTCCCATTCCAACCGCTTTTCTTTAAGAGCATGATTCAAACGCATTAGCTTCAGTCGGTAACTATTGCCAGTGATGGTTTCAGATGGTTTAATGAGTTCATAATAGATGACACCCTACTGATCCCACCAGATGCACAATATGACCATTGAAGCATGAATATTTTTTTCCCCGTCGATATACCTGGTTCACCTGGCAGGCTCCAACATTTTCGAAGGTTAGAGTTATCACAATAGATCCATATTTCATCGAAAGTGCGACGCGATGCAGAAAACCCTTTCTTTTATGCCACTCAAGAAGCATCACACACGTCACCAACACGTCTGCTGATATTCATCTCTTTCAATTGGTGTGGCACCCAGTTACTTGCTTTCTGAACCATTTCCATCGCGCGCAAACGTTTACCGGCGGTTGATCTGTCACCATCCAATATCCAACTCTTTAGACATATTAGTTATCAAGGGTTGGGCATGCGTCTTAATCCAATAAATGTTGTAATTGAGTATCTTCGAATTTTTTCGGTGCCCCTTCGCGATGTCTATCGCTCACTGCGTTCGACACCTCACATATAAACCTTCAAATCGCCAGTACATTACTAGAGTGAACACTAAAATAATATCTTTTACGAGGACGGAAACTTATTCCCGTACTCAATAGTACACAGACACCTGTAGGGTATTTTATTGGACTATCCAGCTCAGTGTAACGATCAACTCACACTGGAGCAAACGGAATCATTTCTGTTCTAGTAGTATGAAGTAGAAGAAACATAAAAAAAGAGAGACGTGACAACGTCATAAGAAAATATTGATGGAATGGTTGCAATTTTCAAAACAAAATTTTAATTTTATTTATTTGATAGATATTTTGTATGTACCTATACATATATATAGAGGAGGAGGTAAATGGAATCGCAATGGAATAGATTAAGTTACATTTACACAAACGTGAAAAATGACGAAACATTTATCAAATTTATGAAAGATATCTTCAATTTCGATTGTGCATCAGACGTTAATAAGTCAACAACACTAAGAGGCACCGTCATCGATTTGCCTTTTTCAAGACACTTTATACTCGAAACACTCACTTTCATTTCCTACTTTTTCTATCATCGTCCTATTCTCAACAGAGAAATGGTTCATTACCCTGCACACATGAAGAAGGCATATGCAAATTCAAATATACGCAAATTCGATATACACACATATACATATATGCTCACTCAAGTAGGAGAGAGCAAGATGTCGTTCGTTCCGCGCTTTCGCTTGCAGTTCATGCAAGGTAACGACCATGAGCAAGATAACGACCATGAGCAAGATAACGACGAATGAGCAAGATAACGGCCATTGAGCAGGATAATGACACATTTTTTCGTGCGTGCAGCCGGCTAAATTAAATTATAAGACGTTATCACGTCAAAAAATTTGTTACATTCTTCAACAAAGACTATTGTCGAAATACTGAAAACAAGATTCAGACAATTACATATATCATTTCGAGGAAAAGGAAGGCCAGGAAATAAGCCTTTTTCATGGGCTAGTCAATTCAAATTTCAAATCATAATCAATGCCTTTAGGCCCGAATGGAACATCAGACTTCCATATCGACTTGATCGTTCTGTTGAGGTTTCAGTTGTAGAATTATTTCCATATAAACAGAAACTCTGCCTCCAAATTCGACGCACATGCTGCCTTAGCAGATGGATTCTTCACACTTCTTTGGGTGTCATTTGGAAACTGTATTCATCGCGGGTGTAAATTCATCATTCATTCATTTATATCTTTAGCACGAAAAATGTAGAGTACATTCATAAGTTACCAGCCTAAGAGAGATCTGGCGAGCTCCATGCGTAAGATGACCAGATACTCAATAGCGCCAGGCCGCTTCCAACCTGAAGCACATACACCTTTTGCAGCCGCTCGCTCCGAGACAGACGCTGCGAACTTCGGGAGGCCTTCAAATTGTTCGGCGAATATATGTATGTATAATCGATTAACTTATTGATATAATTATTGTTTTTTGTTTAAATAAAAATCTGCGGTAGAAACGTCACGAACTTATTCCCAGACCTAATACGTGTTGCCTCCTTACTTACCAGAATATAAAAAAAATGTCATGTGATATGCTTTGCAGCGCCATTTTGTGATACTTTAAATAAAAAATAAATCGTTCAGACAAAAAATTTGCAAGTAGGTATAAGTTTGTATAAAAAAAAATATTCGTAATACTTTAGTGAACATTGACCTAAACATAGCCTTTTTTTTAAATTTGGGGATCTTGAAAATGTGTTTGAAATATGCTCCAGTGGATTTTTTTTATTATAATGGTATGTATATAGAATTCGAATCTGTTAGGAACAAGGTAGGGAAAAATGTACCCGTCCTAATTTACATATGTACATATACCCGTATGTATATAATACAGTTTGCTTAAATATTTTTCTTGTTTGTATTTTCCTTGCAGCAAACTGCCGACTAGCCGGCACTACATTTTACGATTACTGTCCATTTTATTTGTTACAGTTATTTACTTTCACTCTTTCTCTTCTTCTTGACTTTAGCATAGTTTTTGTAAATTTGCTGCTACTATTGTAATTTTATTACTTATTTACTAAATATTTTCTGCTGCCTGTAGTATTCTGCCAGTCATAACACTGTTAATTTGTTTACATGGTTGATTTATGTTTGAATAAAATTTTATGAGCTGCCTGGGGCAATCGCAGTTAGATTCTGTTATTGTTGTACACACACACACATGCTTAAATGCTCATGTGTGTGTGTGTGTCTACTACATGAACGTAGTGCCAGAAACAATCTTCGTTTTTATTTATTACTCGTTTGTAAAGCAATACTTACATATGTATGTATGTGTGTGTGTGCGTGTGAGTGTCAAGCGATGCCTTGAAGCATATTTCTATTAAATAAGTGCAGAATTGTGTGCCTAAAGGCATAAATCCATTGAAAAGATCTTACCTAAATAATAGTTTGTTTATGTTAAGAAATTTTATTGATTGCCTTTTATTGACAAATTTACAGAGAAACTGCAACGGATATTGAATAGTTAATTGTCAATATAAGCTATTAAATATTAAATACATTTTTCGATACAGAAAGCAATATTATATGTAATCCCGCAGCAGTGCGGCGCAAACAACTGAAAAATTGGGACTTTATTGGAATCAACACAAAGGTTTTTGTGACGTCGAAATGTAGTATCTGATAAATTTTTTTTCAATACTAAGAAGAGATCGAATTATATGAATAAATATCGCTTTTTTGAAGTGAAACTTCTTAGGCGTCGATGGGCGAGCGAGAATGGAGAGTAAAATTTCAAGGCCATGCAACGTTTTGGGCGTTTTTGTTCCGCGAGAGAGAAAAAGGATATAACGTAGAGGAAAAGGAGAGAGAGAGCTATACCTTATATAGATATAACTTAGATACACTTTAGGCTATTCACGACTCCCTTTTTTTTGTTTTTGTACCATATAATATTCCAAATTATTCAGCGCCGTCGCGACTAAAAGAATCATGGCCACTGCGACTGCGTCAACGTCGCTATTATTATTATTATTATTTAATTTTATTGCATCCCAAGAAAGGAGTGATTTACATTAATTGGCGACAGCTTTGCTGCAAGCCAATAATTTATAACAGGTACAAAGATTACAATTAAATAAATGTCTAAAAATATTGTAGTATAAAATAGTTAACAATTTTACAAACAAGAAAAACGTTTACTGTAAAAAGTTTCTGACTATATGACAAGAATTGTGTAAAGCTGATTTCTGCATGTCGAAAATTAAATATTCTGGGAGTTGGAGAGTTTTCACGTTGTCTGCTAAGTTTTTATGCACTAGTCCGTGGGCTGAGATGATAATTGGTAGTATGTGCACCTTCCTTAGCTTCAACTGGCGTTTGACATCAATGCCCAAGTCAGAATATTTAAATATTTTTTCTGCAAATGTTTTTTGCATGTTTTTGTTTAAAGGAACTAAACTCAACTATATAACCAGTCGCTTGAGATTTATCAATAAGGAAAATATCTGGCCTATTGTGGTCTCTTGTGGCATTTGTTAAAATTGTTCGGTCATAATATAGAAGGTAGTTGGAGTCTTCTTGAACAGGTTCTGGGGTGGATCTGAAGTACGGTATTTTGCTTGGATTGAAGTTGTACATCTGCGTCAGTTTTAGATGGATTATTTTCGCGATGTCATTATGTCGCTTCAGGTACATAGAGTTTGCCAGTGTGGTGCATCCCGCTAGTGGCATTTGGATCTCGCATTACGTATTTAATGTAATTTCTAGTTGGAATCACACCATCTTGTATGGTGAAAATGGTACCTTCCGTTTCGGCAAATATCGACCTGTTGGTACGTCATAAGTGCGACAATTTTTGGTCGACATGTGGGCTCAGCAAGTCTTTTCGATATACGCCGTGGACAGCCATTTCAGACCAACTTTGGATTTTTTCATCTGTTGTGGTTGCGTTCCTGATTTCGTAGAATTGATTCATCCGAAGTGGGGTGTAATTATCATCCGCAGCACTTGCAGCCTTGTGCAGATCGGATTGGGAGCACTTATGTTGGAAGTATGCTCTTATGTTTATGATAAGTCTGTCATGCAGTGATCCAACATCAATCTGTCCCCTGCCGCCCACTTTTCTAGGTAGCATCATTCGAGCGACAGAGCTGTTTAGATGACGTGACTTGTATTTATTTATAATTGTACGTATTATTCGTTGTAGGTTTTCTATTTCAGTAGATGACCATTTTCCAATTCCGAAGCTATACGATACCACCGGGTATTATTATTATTATTAGTATTATTATTATTATATAAATCAATATATTATATAAATTGTTTAATGTGAGTGCCGGCACATATATACATACATACCTGCATAAGCTTTAGAGCAAAATACAGCATAAAATAAGTGTTGATTTATCTTAAACCTTTATTTTATTTCTGTAAATTTTGTCTATTTGTATTCTCAGCAAATGTTGTGAATTTATTTCTTCTTCTTCTTAATTGGCGCGATAACCGCTTACGCGATTTTGGCCGGGTTTAACAAAGTGCGCCAGTCGTTTCTTTCTCGTGCTAACCGGCGCCAGTTGGACACACCAAGTGAAGCCAAGTCCTTCTCCACCTGATCTTTCCAACGCAGAGGAGGCCGCCCTCTTCCTCTGCTACCAACAGCTGGTACCGCATCGAATACTTTCAAAGCCGGAGCGTTTGTATCCATTCGGACGACATGACCCAGCCAACGAAGCCGCTGGATCTTTATTCGCTGCGCTATTTCTATGTCGTCGTAAAGCTCATACATACATGCATACATCGTTCCATCGTCTGCGATATTCGCTGTTGCCAACGTGCAAAGGTCCAAAAATCTTACGCAGAATCTTTCTCTCGAACACTCCAAGCGTCGCTTCATCGGATGTTGTCATCGTCCAAGCTTCTGCGCCATACGTTAGGACGGACATGATGAGAGTCTTGTAGAGTGTTAGTTTTGTTCGTCGAGAGAGGACTTTACTGCTCAGTTGCCCACTTAGTCCAAAGTAGCACTTGTTGGCAAGAGAGATTCTACGTTGGATTTCAAGGCTGACATTGTTATCGGTGTTAATGCTGGGTCCTAAATAGACGAAGTCTTTCACAACCTCGAAATTATAACTGTCTACTGTGACGTGGGTGCCGATACGCGAGTGCGCCGACTGTTTGTTTGAAGACAGGAGGTACTTCGTTTTGTCCTCGTTCACCACCAAACCCATTCGCTTTGCCTCTTTATCCAGTTTGGAGAAGGCAGAACTAACAGCGCGGTTGTTAAGGCCGATGATGTCAATATCATCGGCATACGCCAACAATTGTACGCTCTTATAAAATATTGTGCCTGAGCGATTAAGTTCTGCGGCTCGTACGATGCTCTCCAACATCAGGTTAAAGAAGTCACACGACAGCGAGTCACCCTGTCTGAAACCTCCTTTGGTATCAAACGGCTCGGAGAGGTCCTTCCCAATTCTGACGGCGCTGCTGGTGTTGAGCAACGTCATCTTACATAGCCGTATTAGTTTTGCGGGGATACCAAATTCAGACATCGCGGCATACAGGTAACGCCCTGTGAATTTATTTAGATATAGATATATTCTTTTTCTCTCTTTCTCTCTCTCTCTTTCTCCCTCTCTTTCTCTCTCTCTCTTTCTCCCTCTCTTTCTCTCTCTCATTCTCTCTCGGGTATCTCTCTCTTTCTTTGCTTCCCTTGAAAGTTTCACTTTTTTTGTTTAGAATACTTCAATAGAATAATTCAATAAAATTATACTTTTGCTGCGTATGTATACGCAACAACAAATTTAAAATTTTAAGGCTACAAAGCATTAAAATAACCAACACAGCAGATGCCACTTAGACAGCTCGAGTGAAACTTTGCAATTGAACTGCTGCAATTTGCAACAAAGTTCATTAATTCAATAAAGTAGGGCAGCAGCCAAGTAAATTATGACTTGGCCGGCATCCGCAGCCCACGACTTCTCTTATGGTTGGGGCGTCAGTTAAACATACACAAACACTTCATTTTCATCTGCAACCTCAACAGCAACCGACTGCCGCATTGACTGGCCGGGATGGCACTTAGTAGCTAATTAACCGCCTACACTTGTAGCCGTCAAGGAAATTATTGTCACTGCATTTATTGGTGGCAAAAGTAGCAGAAGCAACAACATTACTGGCACTTATGTAGTTCTACTCGGCGAGTGAATGATTTCAAAGAAAGTGCAAACGGTCATACTGCTAGAGCTGCTGCCACTAGTGCTGGTACGAATTGGCACGAATTGTAGGTGTTGCCTTGAAAGCTGCCGCCCTTGATGTTTGTTGTTGCTACTAATTAAATTCTTCATTAAAAACACAAAAGGCATAAAAGTAAAGGCTGTAAAAGGCTTAAAGAGTGTCCTTGTGACACCGATACATACATACGTGTACACACTGACATATGCAAACTGGTACCGACCCGAATTCAATGTTGCTGCTAAAAGTGACAATGGCTGTATTTTATTGCTCCGTTGGCGCTGAAGAATTTAGCATCTCATTAGAGCTACGTATGCATGTATGTGTGTGTGTGTAAAGCATTGGTATTTATGGCTTGTTTGTGCTTGTTTTTAGTGCTTTCTGTCTATTTTTACATGCCTGGCTTCTTCTGATTATTTCCACTTTTACTGCTGTCTTCTTTATCACCGCGAATGAAAGATAAACCGTTGGCGGAAGCGAGAGTCAGTCAGTATGTCATTGGCGCTTACCGTTGGCAATAATAAAATTACAAACAATAATCACTATATGGCACGAAAGTGAATTTATTGTCACCATAAAATTGGGATTCTTGCAATAAAATTGAATTTTTCGCCACTCATGGCACACACGGGACGACGGGGGCAGCTTTGCAAGAGAGTTTAAAAATAAATATTAGCCTACTCTATTCCAGCAACAAAGCTTTTGGCAAAATGTGCCAACAATAAATAAGACTAACTGTTTCTAAGCACGCAATTCAAACAACGACTACGTGAAAAATAAGTCAATTGACGGCAGCGGCTCAACAATGAAAGTGATTGTAGAACTTTAAAAATACGGAGAGCGTTGAAAAGCGATGTATGTGCACTTAATTTCATGATTACAAACTACAAAAACAAAAACAAAGAAACCAAAACAAAGCAACTTTGGAATAACACTGGGCTCCTATTCGCGCCTGTAAAATGGTAAGTATGTAGATTTAGCCTACGATATTCGATGGACCTACTGCGCGCGACAAATAAAGGGTGGTTAAGTTTCAAGGGCCGGTATTGATTTTAAATAAAATACAATTATTTTAAGAAATTATTCTCATTTCTCTTTACTATGATAAAACTGGTATGGCTCAATTACACATTGGACAAAATATCGGCCAAATAGCTGCCGCGGCCTTGGCGGCGCACCTCCATCCGATGGTCCAAATTTTCGATGACGCTGAGGCATAATTGAGGTTCTATGCCGTTAATGTGCCGAATTATCTCCTCATTTAGCTCTTGAATCGTTGCTGGCTTGTCGACATACACCTTTTCTTTCAAATAACCCCAAAGAAAGAAGTCCAACGGTGTCAAATCACATGATCTTGGCGGCCAATTGACATCGCCGCGACGTGAGATTATTCGGCCATCAAATTTTTCGCGCAAAGGAGCCATTGTTTCGTTAGCTGTGTGACAAGTGGCACCGTCCTGTAGAAACCACATATCGTCCACATCCATAGCTTCCAATTCGGGCCATAAAAAGTTCGTTATCATCTCACGATAGTGAACACTATTCACAGTAACTGCCTGATCGGCCTCTTGGGAATAATTTTGGAAAAAATACGGCCCAGTGATGCCGCCGGCCCATAAACCGCACCAAACAGTCACTCTTTGTGAGTGCATTGGTTTTTGAGCAATCACTCCTGCCTCATCACTGAAGATGAAAAATCACCATGTGCGCGATATGTATTTTGATTTGAACGCCCGTTTCCATAATAAGCCTGGATAACTTTAACGCATTGCTTGATTAAGTATCTTACCATGGTTCAAATTGATTTAGTCTGAGATTGAAAAATGTCAAATGAAATGCATAAAACAACTTGACGTTTAGGTGTGGTTCACATTCAACATCGGCCCTTAAAAATTGACCAATTAGACCAGTTTTGTCAAATTTTTCTTATCTTCTTTAAATTCTCATTATTTTTGCATAAAAGTACCTATATGTCATTGTCTACCAAAGGCCGTAGAAAAGTAGAATAGAAAAAATTCGAAAAATTGCAGAAATTTTTGACCCGCATTAAAGTGTAATATTGAAGGTACTTCTTCCAATAGGGTTTGTTTGGCAGATTGGTTTTTTTTTTTTGAAAGTAAGCAACTCAAAACGTAAATTTAAAAATGTATCTTTGAGTGCCCATAAAGAAATTCAGACTTAGGAACTCAAAAAAAAAAAAAAGGAATGTTATCGAAAAACTTAATCTATTGGATGCTCTTTAGCTTCATCTTGAACTATCGATATAGTAGGTAACTATCACCTGACAGCTAGGAACGCAAACTGTGTTGACATTTCTGTTCAGTAAGGTTTTGCAGGCCTCGGTAGTCCTGCGTAAGTGCCCTAGCCTGCCATCCCAGAGGTTGTGGGTTCGAATCTCACGTAAAGCACGGTCCTCGCACTTTTCCAACTTTACCTACTCTCGCTGTTTCTAAAACACACAAAAAAAAAAATCCTTCCGCAACCCCAAAACCGTATCCTTTCCATCCTACTCCCGCACAATATTCAGCGCATTATTTGCGTTATAGGTGCTAAAAAAAGCAAAGAAACAAAGAAAAACACACAGTTACACATTGCATCAGTGGCGCCAGTAAGAACAAGAGGGCGACCGCGATTATAGCGCAGACACACTAAAATTTAGCGAAGTCCTCAACCATCTGTGCGATCCTTCTGGCAGAAAAATGTGAAACACAGATGACGCTCCAAGCAGTAAAAAGGCGTTGTTCCTAAGCAACGACAGGTGGGCATTCGCACCACTTAGGACTGGTAGCGACAGCCTAATCACCTACTCTGTCAGAAATCAAAATAGATTAACGAAAGCAACGCAAGACTGAGTTTTGTCAAGGCACTTTGCTTCCGAGCGGAGTGAACAAGGCAAACAAAAGTTTTGCAGGTCATTATGAATCGTTTAACTCTAGAACCCCGAACAGCGCTTCCAAATTGTAGAAATTTACTTTGAAAAAATAAATCTGTTTCCGAAGTTCATAGAACGAGATGTTGAAGATGTTTGTTTTGGCTTTTGTCCTTTGTTGGCTTTTGCCCTTTGGCTGCGTGGAAAATTTCACTTAAGGAACTTGGCTCCTCCAAACAATGATAAATTTCTGTAGACGCGTACATGAAGATATTGACAGTTTCTCTAGCGATTGAAGGGCCGTAGAAATGTTCCGCTCACTATACATAACCTCTTCTGAGTATAAATAGAGATCTTATGTTGCAAATTAAATCAACTAATCATAAGTTGTGGAACCTTTTTAACGCTGCTACGCTGATCAGTAACCAAAAATGACTCGTCTAAATCTTGTAAAAAATCCGTAAAAATGCTTTCTTAAATTTTCTTTTTAAATTTTATAATTTATTATTTTTTTCAAATGGCAAACTTTTGTTTTTACGTGCACGTGTGAAGCAGAAAAGGACAATAAGAAAACAAAAAGCATAGAAATATTCAGTTAGTGACTGCTGCGAAAAATAAAATTATTAGATAATAGGCAAAAAGAAAAAAGGAACGTGGCAACTCAAAGGTCTCGTAAAAATTCTCCCATAAACAGTTCAATAGCATTTCTGATAGGCAATGGCGTAACAAGAATTAAGTACCAGTCTTATTTACGCCCAAATGCAATAAATTTCATATGCAAAAGGTTTTATGTAAGTAAATGTATGGAACCTGAGGTGGTTTGCATATTCACGTGTTTCGTTGCGGCTGTCATAAAATTTACTAATATTGAAAAAAAAAAATTCCGAGGTCAATGCGCTGGCAATTTTCGCAGCCACAAATTTGCAAACATTTGCCAACACCAATACTTACAGTGAGTCAATAAATTCTGCATATTAATATTATTGGGTTTTCTTTTATTATGTCAAGTAACTGTGCAATTCACATTTGTTTGTGTACACTTACTGATGCTACCTTTCCGGGCATTCTACTCCAGTAATGCAGTATGCAATAAGGAATGTGACATACGCTGAAAACATGTAATGCCGGGAAGATGCTCCGTGCATGCGACCAGCTAACGCGTGTGAACTGTGGAATGAGTGAGCTATAGACATGCACATATTCCAAACTCCTTCAATGACCTAGGAATCTATAGTAAATCGGATATCAGTTTTAAGATTATATTTTACGTAATACCTACCTACCTCAGGTAGGGTGGCTCTCGTAATGGCACACTTCGACCTCTTGTAGATCCCTTGAGATACCACTGAAACTTTTCCTACACCATGGGTTCCTTTTAGCTTTTATAAACGAGCAAAGCTTCGATACTTTTAGATGCTCTATATCCGCTACATCTAATAATAATGACTACAAAGAGTGCGAAGTCTCTTTCTGACTATGCCTTCACACTCTTATAGGAGGTGTCCGATTGTTTTCTCTTCTTTCGTGTTAAGACAGCTTCTACAAAAATCGTAGTATGGGAGGCCTTACCTTCTGGCCTGTTTACCTATTAAACAATGAATAATTAATACACCTTTCAGGTTTCTTGTAACTCCTCTGATAAATCTCAACAAGCTTTTTGAGCAACCACTGTTCCATTCCGGCCATGTCTGTTTGCTTAGTTCGCATGCAATTAGGTTTTGTCAAATTGTATTTGTCACGTTTGGTGGGTGGTTTCCCTATCTATTACTAATTTGGAAGTGACTATGAGCACCGACTTTCATTGTTTTTTTTTTTTGTATTGTACAATATTTCTTTAGGTAGCTTTTTAAAATATTAATAAATAAATAAAAGGAAAAATAAATAAATACCTATACTAAGAAATGCGCTTTATGTTAACATTATTTATATAAAATTAAAATTAAATATTTTAGTAAATAATTTTATGACTCACTGTATGCAAGAAATCAATGACTTCGACAGTGTGGAGGTTTTATAAGTAAATATATGATGGTTCAGCTGGCATTAACTCATACAAACGTAAGCATTAGGGTTGTCCACAAGAAATCGAAGTTCTTATATTTATTACGACATCCCACTGAATCATTTTTTGCACTTGGAAGAAGTAAACATTTATATATTTTTGTGTGAAAATCGGTTGATATTGAACAGTGTGGTAAGGCTTATAAATTTTTCCGTGTTTTGTAGGAAACAAATTATTTTTTTCGAAAATTTGATACAATATATAAAGAATCGCTGCAAACTTCAAGAATTTTTTTTTAAATAATTTAGTTTTATTAGTAACATTTTTTTTTAATATTTTTTTTATTAACAATTTTTTTAAAATATGTTTTTTTATTAACAATTTTTTTTAAATAATGCTTTATAATAAGTACTTTTTTTTAATAAAGTTTTTTGTTAACAATTTTTTTAAAATAATTTTTGTTTTATTAATAATTCTTTTAAAATGATGTTTTTTGTTTAACATTTTTTTTTTAATTTTTTTTATTAGCAAGTTTTTTAAATAATTTTTTTAAAATAATTTTTTTTATTAGCAATTTTCTTAAAATAATTTCGGTTTTTCAGTAAAATTTTTTTTTAAATATTTTTTTTTTAACAATTTTTTTAAATAATTTTTTTTATTAACAATTTTTTTAGAATATTTTTTTTATATTAACAATTTTCTTAAAATAATTTTGTTTTTTTATTAACAATTTTTTTTAAATAATGTTTTTTCATTAATGATTTTTTTAAAATAATTTTTTTTTTTGTAACAATTTTTTTTATTAACTTTTGTTTTTAAATAATGTTTTCCGTAATGCCTTTTTTTAAATAATTTTTTTTTGTTAACAATTTTTGTAAATACTTTTTTTTGAACAATTTTTTTTTAAATATTTTTTTTATTAACAATTTGTTTTATTAATAATTTTTTTAAAATTATGTTTTCTCATTAATGATTGTTTTTTAAATAATTTTTTTGTTAACAACCCTTTTTTTTCTTAACAATTTTTTTTGAAATATTTTTGTTTTTAGAAACATTTTTTTTAATATTTTTTTTTATTAACAATTTTTCTTTAAATACTTTTTTTTATTAACAATTTTTTTTAAATAATTTTTTTATATTAAAATTTTTTTTAAAATAATTTTGTTTTTTTTTTCTTAACAATTTTTTTAAAATAATGTTTGTTCCTTAATGATTTTTTTTAAATATTTTTTTTTGTTAACAATTTTTTTTACTAATTTTTTTTTTTTTATAATAAATGAAAAGGAGTGCATATTTTTTTCCAAAATTATATAGTTTTGTTCCATTTTCTGAATTTAGATACCAACTAGGCAAAAAACTTTCAGAATTTTCTCACTTGCTGTGTGAAATACAACAGCGTATATTTGCGAGTACCTGCTCAACTGCATGAAAGGTGATTTTTTTAGCAAAAGTTGCTATAATTTTTGCCCTTAAATAAGAATTGACAATGAAAATACTGCCTCTGTGCTGCTCTTCCTTTTTAGTCAAACTGAGCTTGAAAAGAAAAATATTTTGAGACAATGAGGCATATTGCAGGATGAAGGGTACGTGGATGAAATAGTTTATAATTTCTCTAAATAAATTTATTGTTAATAACGAAAAACCCAACCGACTTAAGAGACACAATCAACATGTTGCACAGATGACAATTGCAATTCTCGGACCCTTGAATTTCAAAAAACAATAATATGGTTGTAAAGGGAAATGTCTGACTAAGTAAAGCCCATCATTTTTTCCCTCCTTAGATCCTAGAAAAATTTCTGTGATGTTATTGCAAGACTGTAAGGCAAAAGTAGATGTAGTCTTTCATATTGGCATATAAACTGCATTTAATGTCATTGTATTTGTTTTCTTGATACATAGTAAAAAGAGGATCCGATATATAAAAAGCTCTGGAATGAAGCTTAAAATCTTGGTAAAAGGATGGAAATAGTCCACTAAGTTCGTGCTTTGATTCCCATAGTTAAAACAAACACACACCAAAAGTGCTTGATACTCGAGAATAAATACTAGGGATAGCTTCCGCCTGAATAAATGGACTAGAATTTGACCCCGTCAGCAGTTTAATCACAAATATTATTTAGTTTGGAAAATTACTTTTATTCAATTCGAAATAAAAAATGTGCGAAAATAATACAAAATTAAGAATCAATTTACTTTTGTTCGATATGACCCCATTTTGCCTTGACTATGGCCTTGAGACGATCCAGAAACGAATCGTAAGCTGCCCAAATGTGACTTGCAGGTATTTTGATCCACTCGCGCACAAAGGCTTTTTCCAGCCTCTCGAGACTAGGGAATCTTTTACTTCGGATCTTGCTCTCCAAAATGGCCCAATGAGAATAATCCATCGGGTTCGCGTCTGGTGAATTTGAGAGTCATTGTGTGGACATTATGAAGTTCGGAACGTTGTTTTTTAGCCATTCTGGGCTAAAAGCTCGAGCTTTGTGAGACGGTGCTGAGTCTTCTTGAAACGTCCATGGTCTGCCACCGAAATTTTTGTCCGTCGACGGCTTCAAAGCAACCTCCAGAATACTTTTCCGATAATAATTCGCATTTACCTTGACGCCAGGCTCGAGGAAAATGATAGGAGAGCGCCCATCTGCGGTTACAGCGGCCCAAACCATTACTTGTGGCGGGTGCTGCCTACTGATGGCCAATCGATGAGTCAAATTCTCATGCAAATGGTCGGTCAACTAAATCCTATCGTAGTGGAGATGACGAATTGCTCAATTTGAAAAAATTGTCTCTTCAGAAAACACAATTTTCGGAAATTTACGCTTTTTTCGGCCAAGCGACTCCTTCGCCCTCTCAAATCTGACTTATTGCTGCTTTAGTGTGAGATCATGCGCCTTTGGATCTGGTAAGGCTTGGCTTTGGGATCATTTTTAAGTATATGGTGAATACAACGATCAGATATATTCAGTTGTTTCGCCATTTGATTGGCCCTTCGTCGGAGACTTCCCTCAAGTCGCTTCTTCGCTTTTTGAACCATTTCAAGTGGCACTGCGACGAGTAATGGTGCGGCAAACAAACACTTTATTTACTTTAAGTTGCTCGAGCTCACCAACAATCGCTGGTTGTAATTTTCCTGCCAAATATAATGCAGTCATATTATTTATTACGTTTGAAATCCATTACTGAATATCTTTTTTCGCGTTTACTCACGGCCAAATGCTTTCGGGCGCTTATAACAATACATTTAGCCAACTAACAGACAGCTGATGCCCGTGCCTGAAGTTGGTTACATTTCGAGTGCCCGACCCTGTAGCAAAAGTGGATAAATTGTATGGAGGTAGACGAATCCATTGAACACCTGTTAAGGCAACTGTGTTTGAATAGATTCTATCTGATCTTTGTATTCCTAATGATACGACTTCCAAACTATCGAGCCACACTCATATTACGATATCGATCCTACAAAAGTTGGTAAATGACTTCATTAGTAGCATAAGGATTATTGAATTTTTTTGATTACCGCTGTATTGTTTGATTTATGGTTTATTTAGTTTTCATATTTTTATTTTTTGAGTTCAAGACCTGTTTTTTTAAATTGAAATTAGTGGTGTTATTTATTTGTCGATATTTCAAACTAAATTAAAAATAATCCTAAAGGCATTTACACACTTGGCGGTGTCAGGTGCCACTAAAATACTTCTAGTCATTACGATTTATCCGCTTGATAATTTTTGAAAAAAAAAGAAACATATTCGTAAATATTATTTCTTGGTACACATTCTAATAATTAATTTTTGAAGATTGAACAAAGAATATTTTTTTACGTTGAGACCAATTTGCTAAACTACAAATTTCAAATTTGCTTAGGTATTTCTTATAGCAGTTATGCCCCAGTAAAAGAATACATAAAGAAATTCATGGGCTTTGCGATGCCATCAAATATCAACCTTTGTTAAAGTATAAAAATATGTGCATTTCCTTTTTCCACACAGCAACATTTTTGTAGAATCGTAATGAGTACAATATTTAAAACTTCATTTTTTATGAGCCACCTTAATATGTATGCATGTTTTTACTTATGTATATACCACAAATATGTGTATGTGTTAACTTGCTATTATGTCTGTTCATCAAAATTTCAGTAGACAGGTGTGCGGATTGGCAGAGCTGAAAAATTTATTACCTTCCACGTTTCCTTCCGGCAGCGGTCACACATCGTTGCTGTTCTGTCGTTTCGCAGCTTTTTCATTTCGCATGTCACGTTATTTTGCGGCATCCAGTTATCCTGCTTGGCTATATTTATTTTTTTAAGCTTTTATTCTTCTTTTATTGCCACAATTTTAGTGACACTTTTGATTATTTTATTTCATTTTCCAAAAGTTTATGTTCAATGCTAATTTTATGACATTTTTTATGTCGAATGTGGAGAAATGAGTCAAAATTCTCAATCAGTTTTATTTTAAGAGGTGGTATTTTTTATTGCTGTATGATAATTTATGCTTAAAACAAATATTTTAGAGTCTCATTATTCTCATTTACAAATCCGTCGGGTTGCTTCTTTGGAAGTCAATTGGGAATCGGATAGTTTAATCGAAAATAAAAAATTAACTTTATCTGCGGTTGCTCAAGCTAAGTAACCCATTCAGTGCATGAATCAATTAACTCCATAAAATAATGAGTTGAGAAATGCGTTGAAATGGCGTACAACTTTTCAAAATTCCCTTTATAAAATAAATTCAAATATATACAATATTTATAGCCACACTCGACACAAAATCGTGATCAATACGTTGAACTTCTCAACAGTAACCAAAACATATTTTTTAATGGATGACCACTTCAATGCCAAACAAACTCACTGGGGTTCAAGGCTTACAACGACTAAAGGAAGAGAGTTGTACGATGCACTCCAAAGAAACGGCTGCACTTCGATATCGACAAGCAAACCAACGTATTGGCCAAAAGATACTCAGAAAATGCCGGGTCTGATAGATTCTTTTACTGCTAAAAGTTACTTAAGCGTTGAAAATGGATTGGATCTCTCATCGGGTGGCCTGACCATTTGTTTAAGCATTCATAACCACAGATAGCCTCGAGGAGTATCCTTTGAAACTTACAAGCCAGCTCGACGATGAGGTTCTGTTGCTGATAAAGAGTATTCAACGTGCTGTTTGGCAAAGCAGTCCTACTTTAAGTAATGGTCACAATGGCAATAAATACTCGCACACTAAAGATATTACAAGCATATGATATTACAAAAGCTGAAAATGCGTCGGCGATAGCATCAGACCAGATCACCTCTTGACAAAGCTCAATTGAGTCAGGTTTCAAAAACGCTAAGCAACAAAATTAAAGAGTACAAGAACAAATTGAAAACCTTTGTGAGATATCCTACTCCCGATGGTCCCAGGTGCTGCAACATTAACGCATTCAGCCCGTCAGGGCCAATGGCTTTTGAAGATTTTGTTTTGTTGATGGCCCCCTGAACCTAGTCACAAGAGAAATCAAGTGGCCCACTGTCGTTCGCTAGTTTGTGCAGCCTTCTGGAGGCACGACGCTTGGCCCTGTCGGCCGGAGGATGCAGTGTAAAAAGTCAGCTAATATAGACCACGCATCTCTTCGGGTCCGACGAAGTGCAACCGTTGAAGGTGATAGCCACCTTATCGCTGTGCTTCGTCGGATTCGACAGGGACCTAACGGTGGATCAGAGCTTACACTCTCATCATCCCTGACAAGTGGAAAGCAGGAAGAGTGGTCCCACTACTGAAACCTGGGAAACCCGCCCACCAAGGGGAATCTTATCGTCTGATAACTCGCCTTTCCCCAGTAGTGAAGACACTTGAAACCCTCCTACTCCCACTCTTCACGAAACACCTGGCTCCAGTCGCACATCAGCACGGTTTCCGACGAGTTCATAGTACCACCACTGCACTCACCGCCATAAACGCCCAGATAAAGCGCGGGCTTAACCAAAACCGCCCCTGCGAAAGGACTGCCCTAGTAGCGTTGGACCTGAAGGAGGCTTTCGACACAGTCAGCTATTCCACGCTACTAGATCATATTTATCAGTCGACACTCCCGCCAGGGCTGAAGAGGTGGTCCGCAAACTATCTGAGCGATCGTCACTCGTCAGTGATTTTTCGAGACCGCAGAGGAAGATTAAGCAAGGTGTACCGCAGGGTGGTGTCCTTTCACCCTTGCTGTTCAATTTCTATATCTCGAAGCTCCCCCATGCACCAGAGGGAATCTCCCTAGCCTCATACGCTGACGGCTGCACGATAATGGCATCGGGCAATGACATCGATGGTCTGTGCTCCACCTCTTCACATGTCCCCATTAAACCTACTCATCTAACACCCCTCTTCCTCTGGACCCAACCCATCGAAACAGCATGTTTCCTGGGCCTACTTTTAAATGAGCCAGACAAAGACGACCGGTGATATACCCTACACTGACGGGGCTTCTATTACTGTTAAAACAACAACAAGTACAAGAACAAATCTATAACCAAATACTAACAAGAACTAACAAATGAGTAAAACACAAATTACTCCTTATGGAAATGCGCCAAAAAACTAAAATAATTTAAGATTTTTCAAAAAGTCGACTTAATCGATTTGTGCACTGAACGACTCAAATGTTCTAAATACCCAGTTTTAAGTGGTTTAAAATATTCGTTGATTTTTGATAGTTTTTTCCGTGTGGTTTTTGTCACTATAAAAAATATCTCGAGCATTCGTTATATGGAAAAAATGCACATGATTACCGGCAAACAAATTTTCAAAAATGAACAAAAATTTGTATTCACTATTTTTTTTTACTAAAATTTAATGGGCTATAAAACTGTGGACCAGAATTTTTTTTAATTCAATTAAAATTTTTAAATTTTGACGAAAATTTTTCGAATTGTCATAAATTTTGCAAAATTTATTAATATAATTTATATGTCATTTATTACACAGTGCGACATCAAAAATCAAACCGCACCGGACCTTTTTTTTCTGAAAATATACCTATTCAATAGCAAAACCCTCGCTGGGTTTTTAAAAGTTAGCTCGATTTTCTTTTTATTGCGTTTTGAAGTTTTCTATTTTCATGAGATTTTGGAGTTTTACCTGTACGCTAAATTTCACTTATAAATCGACCTTTGTTTGATTTAATCGATTTATTTTGTTAAGGCTTGATGCAGAAATTTCGTACATGTACAAATAAACTTATTTTGAGAAGAACCTATATCTCAATACGCAATTTTGAATACCAAAATTTCGAAAAATTGTATGGTTTTACCATTTTTTACTGTAATTATGAAAATAATTTTTTTTACCTGTTCTAAGATCGCAGCAGTCTTTGGAGATCAGGTTCGTGCATAACAACTCCTAAAACACATTTGACGCGCTAAATATTTTCCATAGTTAAATTCTTTTAAATATTTTATACTATTAGTAAAAATAATAAATATATACTTGAATTTATTAATTTCATTTACGTGAATTTTTTATGAATTAAGAAAATAAAAAATGTACAATTGTCTTGCAAATATTAACGTTTTCTGCTATTGTTGTGGACGTTTCACACCAGCGAGTGAAAAGCATGGATCAATCAGTGATGATTTTACTGTGGCATACAGACATTATTTTGATCGTGAAGTTATTTTGAATGTACCTTGGGCGCCAAACATAGTGTGTAGAGCTTGTTATGTTGGTTTAGTTAATTGGTTGCACAAAAAACAAAGCAGAATGCCTTTTGGAATGCCAATGCTATGGCACAATCCAGAAGAACATGATCCAAAAAATTGTTATAGTTGTGCAAATACTGTGATCGGATTGAACAAAAAGAAAGCGAAAAACAAAAAATACGTTTCAGTCCAGTGTGTACAATTACCGCTTGATCATAATGAAAATATTCCAGTGCCAAAATGTCCCAATTTTGATTCTTTAAGTGAATCTTTTTCTGTTATGACACAGCCATCATTATTTCATATACATTCCGAGTATGTTCCCGAACCATCAACGTCAGACCAGCCGATTCTAATAACGCAAAGTAAATTAGATGAAATTGTTGCTAAATTGGAACTAACACAGCGGAAATCAGAAATATTAGCATCAATGTTAAAATCAAATAACTTGTTAGAAAGAGGTACGAAAGTTACGGCGTATCGAAATAGGAAAGAACAATTCAATCATTGTTTTACGGTTAATGAGGAAAAGACGTTTGCTCATTGTCACAATATTGTAAAGTTGATGAGTGAAATGGGAATTAAATACAGTCCAGACGACTGAAGGCTATTTATTGACAGTTCGAAATTTAGTTTAAAACCTGTTTTACTTGACAAAACCAACTCAAAGCCGTCGGTACCAATTGCGTACGGAACCGATACCAAAGAAACATTTGAAAAAATGGATCGCATTTTAAAATTGGTCGATTATCAAAATCACAATTGGCGTGTATGTTGTGACTTGAAGGTGATTGCTATGCTTACCGGTCTTCAAGTTGGCTACATTAAACACATGTGTTTTTTGTGTGATTGGGATAGTCGTTACAAAGGGGATCAATACCAAAAAAAACGATTGGAAAATGAGAGATGAAAGTGAAAAGAAAGACGCCAATAGAATTCACAAAGAACTTGTATCATCCAAAAAAAAATTTTGCCACCACTTCACATCAAGCTAGGAATTGTGAAAAATTTCCTGATGGTTGTTGCTAAAAGGGATGAGGGGTTTTCCTGCCTACGTGACATTTTTCCGAAGATCAGTGATGCAAAATTGAAAAATGGTGAGATTCTGAGATACATTTATTTCCAGATGCAAACATATATATCATTTATTTGTATATATATTTTTTCATATTTTTTTAAATTTCTTTCAGGCGTTTTAAATGGTCCTGACATTCGCAAATTGGTAAAGTCTGAAGACTTTAACAGGGTCCTAATAAACAATGAAATCGTTGCGTGGGAATCGTTAAAAGAAATAATAGTTGGACTTTTAGGCAAACATCGTTCTCCAAATTACAAAGAATCTGTGCGACGAATGCTAGATGCTTTTTCCAAAATTGGGGTCCATATGTCGCTAAAAATTCACTTTCTTCACCAACATTTGGACTATTTTAGTCAACAATTGTCGACAGAATCAGATGAGCAAGGAGAGCGCTACCATCAAACTGCGATGCCATTGAGTCAAGATACCGAGCAAAACGAGCTCCAGGTGCCATACTAGCCGAAATATGTTGGTGGAGCAAACATATTTTTCAATACGACCAGGAAGAAAATGAAGGAAAATGGAGTAGCCAGGAGGAAAAAGAATATGAGGTAGAAAAAGAAGAGACAGGCATGGAATTCTTTACTGATGAATCTGATTACTCTGATAATGATGATGTTGAAATTCAACATTGTCGAAAAGAGCTCGTCTCTAAGGTTTTAGTACGTAAAAATTCTTTATTTTAATAAAAAAAAAAAAAAATTATAAGAATTCAAGTCTATATTCTTTTTACTTAATCTATTTAATATTTTTACCTACAGAGTTTTTAGATATTTAAAAAAAATTATTTTTATGAAGAAAAATCTTGTTAAAAATTTATTTTTTTAGAAAATAACAAACTTAAAGTTCAGTTTTATGTTTTTATCTTATAACTGACTTTTTTAGTACATTTTGCAACATTTTTGCTAGAAGAAATAGTGAGAAATTTTATTTTTTTTCATAATTACAGTAAAAAATGGTAAAAACATAAAATTTTTCGAAATTTTGGTATTCAAAATTGCGTATTGAGATATAGGTTCTTCTTAAAATAAGTTTATTTGTACATGTACGAAATTTCTGCATCAAGCCTTAACAAAATAAATCGATTAAATCAAACAAAGGTCGATTTATAAGTGAAATTTAGCGTACAGGTAAAACTCCAAAATCTCATGAAAATAGAAAACTTCAAAACGCAATAAAAAAAAAATCGAGCTAACTTTTAAAAACCCAGCGAGGGTTTTGCTATTGAATAGGTATATTTTCAGAAAAAAAAGGTCCGGTGCAGTTTGATTTTGATGACCCCAAAATTGTCGTACAGTGTTATGGAATTAACTACTTTTTTTTTAAACTAGGATCGCCCGTACGTCAAAATTTCGACGTTATTCGACGTTATATAAATACGGAAAGCAAAATTAAGTCAACCCTTAATTTAGTATTTATATCATAGAAAAAAGTTGAGTTCTCTTTTATGACTTCAATTGTCTCAAAATGTTTTCCACGGAGCGGCAACTTGAGCTTGGGAAACAGGAAAAAGTCACATGGAGCCATACCAGGCGAATACGGTGCTTGCGGAACTATATTAAGATTATTTTTGTTCAAATAATCGCGAACAAGACGTGATGTGTGAGCTGGTGCATTATCGTGATGCAAGAACCATGACTTGTTGTCCCACAATTCCTTCCTTTTAAGAAGAATGTTTTCGCGTAAACGCTTTAAAACGTCTAAATAATATTCAGCGTTAACCGATTTTGCGATTTGTGCGATTTTCAAGCACAATTTCCTTTATTTTTCCGATGTTTTCGTCATTTACTGATGTTGCTGGACGACGTTCATGAGGCAAGTTTTCAACCGATGTACGGCCCTCTTTGAACGATTTGTACCACTGGAAGACACGTGCACGCGATAGAGCAGAGTCCCCATAGGTTGTCTGCAACATTTTTAAGGCGTCTGAAGCCGAAATTTTGTTGGAATAACAAAATTTCAAACAAATTCTTTGTTCAACTTGAATTTCCATCGTTAAATTCGAAGAACACACTCGAGTTTGACTTGTTTACAGTAGCACAGAAAACAAACTATGTGACATATCACGCTGAAATTTGCCATGTAAGCTTATAACAGTCCTACCAAAAAACAAAAAATTTATTTTTGCCATATGTCATCCGCGGACCGTTTTATTGATAACGTCTCGTTCATATTTGAGCAGAAGGTATAAATGGATAGCTTATGTTGAAACTTTTTACATGATATATGTGAATAGATGTAGTAAAATTATGTGAAAAATATCCCATTTTACCTGTACTAAGGGATCCTATATTAGTGTATTTCATTTGCGAGGCGGTCGCAAGCCGCATATCATACCCAAAAACACAAACACCATGAAATTATCAACCAGATTATAAGAAAAAAAAAACATACTACTTTCAATAATATTTCGGTTTTGTATTATCATTTTGAATTCTAAAGCTCTTAAAATACATCGTCTACATTTCTATTTCATTTCATTTTGTTTCGTTTATTTCATGTCTAAAATATATTAAAGTTTTTTACAGATATATTATCGCTTTCTGGAAATTTTCACAAATGAAATTATGATCACAAAAAACGTATTTTTAATATTTCATTAGAGCATTAGAACAAATTGAGAAAATATGAGACAATAAAAAACACCTTGCAACCCAAATAAATTGGCATACTTCTCCTCTAACCAACGCCATTTTCGCGCTATCAGGCGTTCAAAAAATTGAAACAATATTTCAGGCAATATTTCAGATTTTCAACATTCATTACGATAATCGCATGAATCGGAAAAACCAAGAAAAAAATGAGTCATGAGCAAAATGTCAGTAACACAGAAAGGTTCCGTATTCTTGTCATTAATCTTACAAAGGGTTAGGCTCTAGCGCCGGCTGCATCGACTCCTGCCACTTCTGCTCGTTTTTGCCATTCGCATTACTTATACGTAGACACTTTCCATACGCTCGTTCAGAAAGTACACATTTCAAAAATGTTACCCATCTGTTCTCGAATTTGTTGGTGGCGACCCCAAAAATTGTTAAGCCAGTTGACACCAACAACAATAAGCATCACCCCATCGCAGCAATCAAATGCAGCGGGTTTCAGTTATTCAAAAGCAAAACATGCTTTTGGTGTAACCACAAGTGACATAACGACAAACAGTAGTTGTAATAATGACACAATGGAGTGACATAACGCCAACGGCAGTTGTACTCGCACAATCAGCCAGGCCATTTATGTAGAGTTGTCAGTGAGCCAAGGACACGAGTCGCAAAAACTTTTAGTTAAAGGAAATTTTTCAGTTATTATTTCTGCATTCCGTTTCGGCGATTTCAAGGTTCCCATGTTTTCTTTGTTCGAAATCTTCTGACTATTACAGCGACCTTTTTTAATTTTTCAATTAGGAGTTTTTTTTGTTTTTTGTTTTTTTCTGGCTTTACATGAAATGTGTCTTGTATTCTCCCTTTTACCATCAGCGAATGGCGCGCTAATAATTTTCCTCAAATATTCAAGAGTCGTGTTGATGCCCTTAGCTCCGTGATTTGGCCATGCAAAGTAGCCAACTTTGACTTGGCGCTGTTTTCTATCTTCCGCTTTTCAACAGTGAACGTGTGTTTGTATATTTTATATATGTATGTATGTGTATACATATTTGTGAAAGAGCGCTAAAGAGACAGCAGAAGAGAGTGTGTCAAGTACAGTAAAATAAGTAATGGATGCGGAAAATACCAAGGTCGTTTAACATTAAATTGAAAACTTTGTTAATAATATACGTGGGCAAGTGTTTCTACGTATTAATGGCAAAGAGCAACATTAAATTTTTTAGAAATTTTAAATGATGTATTGTCCACTTTATGAGCGATGCCATGGATATTGTCGTAATTTCTTATGAAAATTGGATTATCTCTGGACTATACCCAGGAAGAAAGTAAGCTGATAAAATGAAAAAACAAAAAATGTAATAATTTCAAGATTGACATTGACAGTGAATATGTTGAAAGTTTTGGTAAATTTTAAAAAAATTACTAAAAAATCCATCATTTTTTCGGTAGCTGGCTGTAGTGGTCGATATTACGTAAATTATCGATCAAACAATTTAAAGTTTATGCTCGTTGTGAAGGCAACATTTTACACTAAAAAAATTCGTTTCTATTTTTTGTTTGTTCCCTTCAATTGTGAGTTACAGGGTTCTAACAATGGAAGTCAACAAAGAGATTTATTTTACAGATTTCTTTGATAAAGGCGAAAATGCAAACCAACTCGCTGAAATTGTGAATGGTGTTGATGGTGCCGATACTGTGACAGCGAATTAGGTGCAATTTCGGTTTCGCCGGTTCCATTCAGACATTTTTGTTATTAAAGAAAATTTCGAATATGCAGATAAAATCAGGCAAATATTTGAAGTAGACCGGATGTTAGTAGTCGTAGTATCGCCCAGAAGCTAAAGACCGACCATAAATCATTTGCGCAAGAATTTTACGCAAAAATAATGGATTTCTTAATTTAAAAATTAAAAAAATTTGCCCACCATAAAGAAGTTTGTTACGCGATCTGAATCCGGTTCAGGTGAAAAGAAACCTCTTAAGTTTTCTGAATTTTCAAAAATGATAAAGGCATTGTCCAAATGGTTGGCAGCTCCAGAAAAGCCTGGAGGCTTCTTCGCTAGCAGTGGCTGGGTTGCAAACTATAAACTTTAAAATACGATGGCTAAAACTTTGCGGACAAAAATTATCAAATAAGATTGACTCCATCAACCCACTTTTGGGTTTTGTAGATTTAAGATTGACAAAAGAGCAGATATACAATGCCGAGGAGTCTGGCTTATTTTGGAAGCTCTTACCCGATAAAACTCTTGTGCGCTCAAAACAGATCTCGACTCCGGGCCATAAGATCAGTAAGGCGAGTATAGCGTTCGTTGATTGTACAAATCCTGCCGTAAAACATAAAGTAAAAATAATGGTTATTGGGAAATCGGCGAATCCGAGTTCATTAAAATTTTTTTTTTGATATGCCTGCCGCCACAGAGGAAATAAAATAAGCTTTATTTGAAAAAGCTTTGCTTCTGAGGTATGTCCATTTTTTGTTAAAGCAATGAATCATCTTTTAATCAAAAATTATTTAAAGAAACATGTAAAAGAGTTCCTTCGTGTGCAAAGTCTTCCGGAAAAAGCACTTCTTCTTATTAATAGGGCGCCGTAGCATCCCAAAGAAGGCGAGTTAAAGGGCTTGACGGCCAAATATCCGTAATACTCTCTCCTCCAAGTTGTATGGCTCTAATACAGCCCATAGACCAAAATGTTGTAAATTGAACTACAAAAAATCCTTCTTCAGTCGATTGTTGCTCATGAAGAAACTCTGGACGAGTCACTGCGAAATAACGACCTGAAAAATGCAATATGCTTTCAGGCTAAGGCATAGGTACTCTTACTGCAGCTTGAATTAAGTCATCGTTTCAAAAACTGTTTGAAAAAGCGTCTGACTGGGATTGTGAAGATTATATAAGATAGAAATATATAAGACAGAAATGATATAGTTTTATTGGAAGATTATCAGAGTAAGAGTATTGAAGTTGAGAGAGATTAGGTTGGGTAAGGTGAGACAGGTTGCTTGTCTAAGACAAGACACTCGGTAGCTCTAAATCCCATTGTGATACCTGCATTTCATTTCTATCCCCTAACAAAGTGGTTTAAATCACTTAGATCTTTTTAAGAAGGCGTTTTGGAGACCCCACAGTTAATAGTCAGAGTCCAAGTTTTATTGATTTCAATCAATTCAATCGCAGAGCATAGTTCATTTAAAGGAATGTTTATCTATCCTCTACCACTCTCCTTAGGTCAAGCTCAGAGCCTTTCCTTGCGCACTCATCCGCTCTTTCATTTCCCTCCACTCCCGAGTGGCCGGGAACCCAACAAAGTGTGGTGTTGTGTTCTTGGATAAGCGAGAACGACCGCCTGCGTTCTTTAACACATCTTGAATTGATGCGCGTTAAGGCCCGTGACTTGATCTCTGCTTGACCATCAATAAAAATGGTAAAGTTTGTCGGAGGTAAGTCCACTAGTCTTATAATTTGCTGCTTTGCCTATAGTGTAGATATCAGCTTGGAAGAGGCTATAAGGGTCTGGGAGTCTAAAGGAGTAACTTAAGAATAATTCTTCCGAGTATACACCCGATCTAGTGTCATTGTCGATCATTGAGCTGAGAGGGATTACTGTATTTTGAATAAAAAAATAATTATATATATGTACATATATATATATATATATATAATTGGCGCGTACGCCCCTTTTGGGTGTTTGGCTGAGCTCCTCCTCCTATTTGTGGTGTGCGTCTCGATGTTGAAGGGACCTACAGTTTCAAGCCGACTCCGAACGGCAAATATTTTTTATGAGGAGCTTTTTCATGGCAGAAATACACTCGGAGGTTTGCCATTGCCTGCCGAGGGGCGACCGCTATTAGAAAAATGTTTTTCTTAATTTTGGTGTTTCACCGAGATTCGAACCTTCGTTCTTTCTGTGAATTCCGAATGGTAGTCATGCACCAACCCATTCGGCTACGGCGGCCGAATTATTTCATTAAAAAATTCATATTGTCTTCTTTTTGCCTTGGTACGTTTCAACTAACCTGTATGAGTGGTTATGTGTACAATACAAGTTTTTTACTTTTATTTGTGTGTTTGTAAGAAATATAATTCCTGTAAAAAAATTTGTTTTAATACCTTTCTTGCATATATTTTTTAAAATGCCTAGGATTATCACGAGACTTGGCCACTCCAAGGGTAGGGTCTGTAGTGTCTGTTTACTGGCTTACAGCCGCATAGCATCCATTATGAATTTCAGAAAATTTTCAATGAACTTGTCTACTTTTTAAATATACGAGTTTTCTGTTACTTTCACTTGTGACTCCTCCTCCGTGAATAGCACCTTTGAGAAAAAGGAGCCCAGGTTACGTGAATAAATTTGCTAAAGTTTTTTTTTGTTTGTTTGTTAGAATCGCATTCTTCTAAAACTTTCGCAATAAAATATCAGGTAGACATACGCACACACATTCGTTAATTCATCTTGCAATTAGAGATGAACTTTGTTGCACAAACTCATACTTGCAACATCACATCACACACTTCGTTATCCAATCTAAAGCATTACAAATTGATTCGCAACGAACATTCAATTGAGCTGTGCTTGTGAAAGTGTGTCGTTTATAGAACTTAGTTCGCTTCTCCTTATCTCTCTCTCTCGCTCTCTACATTCATTACTCTTATTTTCAATTGCAAAAACTGAGTCTCATTTGCATTTTAATTTCCTCGCCAATAATGGGCCAACTTTTTGCATTTACAGGAATAACGTAAAAAAACAAAGAATCAAAAAGAAGATGAGAGGTAGAAAACAGTCTTTGCGCAATTCTTTGAAAGTGTTGTTGCAACTGTCGTCGTTGCCAATAAACTTTCACCCTTGAACCGCCTTTGCTTTTATCAATAGCAGCAGAACGATTGACAATTCCAATTGAAGAGCGTGGGTGCATAAACATAAGTTAGAAACAAATAAAGAGCTAGGCAGAGATATGCTAAAACATGCTGAAATATACATAGACACATACATATAAAGCTATATAAATGCATGCAGGCTTCATACATGCGATTGCTACATTTGCATGCAAGAGTGTGGGTGAAGGAAAAAAATTACGCATGCAATCAGAGCTGTGAACGCAAACGAGTTGAACGAGTTCAGTACTCTAAAACAAAGGAGGAGGGGAGGTTGGACATTTCATAGTGGAGGGGAAGGTTATACTTGTAGCACTTACCCCATGTGCTCCGAGAAACTGAAAGAAAATCTGAAGCTTCAGCATCATTGCTATAGATGAAGCGTCTCAACGCTTTTCCTCTTTGTTGCAAAATGCCACAAGTGGCTCTCGGGCCAAGCAATCAGTGTTGCAGTGCAGTGACAAATTGCTATGATCCAGCTACCCTAACCCCAATCGGTTGTCGATGGTTGTCATTTGGCAAATAGCTTTACAGCTTTTCTATGTACATGCACACACACACACAAACGCACAGTCTTCATGTCCATTTACAGTGCGTAAGCAGATCGTGTCAAAATAAAAAGTGACAGTCTGTTCGAAAATCAGTGGTGAAAATATAATATGTAAATAAAAGCAATTTTCTGTATTCCTAAGGTTATCCTAACACTTCATCTTCCTTTCGCTTGAGATAGTCTTGAAAACCCACGCATAGTGTCTCTTGCCTACTGGTGCTACTTTCGACTAAGTAGGCGATTAAGTTGTTGAGTCCTCTCCCGATGAAGAAAAACAACACTTTATAAGTCCCTCATTGTTGGCATATGGTAGAATCCGATGAGGCGTCTCTTGCAGTGTTTAAGAGAAAGATTCTTGGACGGAAGCTTTTTGGACCTTTGCACGTTGCCAGCGGTTAATATCGCATACGATGGAACAATGAGCTGTATGAGCTTGACAGTGACTTAGTCATAGTGCAGCGATTAAAGACTCAGCGACTTCGTTGCCTGGGTCATGTCGTCCGTATGGATACAAAGGCTCCTACTCAGAGAGTATTCGTTGTGGCACCCGTTTGTGGAAGTAGAGGAAGGGGAAAATCCCCATTGCTTGGAGGGATCAGATGTACAAATATTCGACTTAACTGGATCACGTCAAGTGACGCCAATTAGCACAAAAACGAAACGACTGGTGCGCTTTGTTAAACTCGACCAAAATTGCGTAAGCGGTAATCGCGCCAATCAAGAAAAAAAGAAGAAGGACAAAGAGGATTATACTAGGACAATCTATCAGGTTTATCGCAATCAAAATCAATGGTAGGTAATTTTACCTTAAACTTATTTAAAGATTGGATGGATTTAATTGAGAACTATTTTAGAATCATCATAAGAACTTTAGAAGGGCATTTTAGATCATCTTACTAGCCTGGGCATATACTCCAATGGAGCTAGCAGCATTTATAGAGAGGAAAAGGGACCGGCAAATATATGCTGACATCGTTTTTAGCACTGATGCATGACCGAGACCAACACCTGGGTAAATTGGAGGGGAGAAAACAAAACTCAGTAAAATAGGACAAATACTAAAATGTATTGAGGAAGTTTGACTCAGAGAAATACTCCGCTTTCTTACCTCGCAATAATTATAAACTCCTAAAACCAGTGTGCGCTTTTCAAAAAATTTAGAACATATCCTCTTTCAGCAGATCTGAGATCTTCCAGTTCGTTAAAAAATTGTCTACCTAAAATAGTAAATTTCCATCTGGATAGAGCAGGATAATGACACAGAAGGTGCAACATTGTCTCTTCCTCTTCCTCATCAAGACAACTTCTACCGTAGTCATGTGCTTGCACACCCATCCTTTGGGCGTGTCTACCTATAATATTAGGCACTGCCCCATTGGCTTAGCAGAGATTCTGTGGGTTTAGCTTTGAGAGTCAGCCACAGTTGACGGCCTTCCTTACGATTTCTTCAAGAATGAGTAGCTTGCATGTTTGTAAGGGTATGCCTATGTCATTGTCTATGTACTTATGTTGCTGTTCTTATAGCAGTAACTTAGCCCTGTCAGTGTAGTGTAATCACGGGTCGTCTTCGTCTAGCTCATCTAAAGGTGGGCCCAGGAAACTTGCTGTCTCGATGGGTTGGCTCCACAGCGAGAGGGGTGTTAGATGAGTGGGTTTGATGTGACATGTGTCGTACGGGGTGCCTTCACATGCCGGACATGTGCTTAGTATGTCGGGGCTGATTCTGGATAAGTGGAGTTTAACCTGCTACAGTATCCAGAACGTAGTTGAGCCAAGGTTACGCGGGACTCTCGGGGAAGTTGGAGCTCTTCGCCTACAATGGATGGCGGTTGACTGCGATGTCGGGAGCTTAAGAAGGTGGTAAGAGTCTCCCGATGAATCCCGTTGATTGTCTGTCTGTACACTGTCCGATCTAGTAATCGTCGGTCTGTTTTGTTCTGGATCTCGTCCGCGTAATTAAGGAGAGGTCTCCCGACATGCCTGGGAGAAGGCTCAGGCTCAAGCAGGTGTCTGCAAGTGTGTGGCCTGCGGTAACACCCTAGGAGGAACTGCTTGCTGAGCAGTTTATTATGCTCCTTCACAGGTAGCATGTGCGGCTCTTCATGAAGATATTGTATTGGGGACATCAGAAGACATCCTGTTCCAGTCCTTATGGCTGCGTCTATGTACCCATCGGTCAATTTGGTGCCGAGTCTCGCTAGTTTATCGCCCCTGCAGTTACCTTCAATATCGCGATGGTTAGGAACCCATGTTACTTTTAGGTGAAATGACTCAGCCATCCTTCCTTGGAGGTTGTCGACTATTTTGTGAGGGATTTTATCGCCGCCTTATATTGGTTAAAAAGATTATTAAGTCGATAAGTTTTGCTGTTGGAAAAGAGAGGGCGTTGGGAAGTATAATCCCTATTTTGACTGAAGTATTGGGTTGCATAAAGCTGTGTGCGCAATAGATGCCGCATTCGCTAGCAATGGAACAAAAACACATTCGGATGCGACTTTCGACTTTCTCAGCAACATTTACAAGATTTTTGGAAGGATAAAGTGTATTATGTGCACCGATTCATTACAGTGGATGAGACTTAGGTGCATCACCATGATCCTAAATCAAAAGAAGAGACTAAAGAGTGGTGTAAACCTGGTCCTTCATGTCTAGAAGAAGACGTCCAAGAAGGTGTTAGCATCAGTTTTTTGGAATGCAAAAGGAGTTTTGTTAGTAAACTACTTGCAAACTGTTTCTGATTCTTATTGTAACCTTTTAGACCTTTAGAAGGACCAAATCGCAAGAGCATTTTGACAATCGCTAAAATCCGTGAATAAAAGTTCGAATTTTTGGTGTATTCACCGTATTCACCAGATTAGGACCCTATTGGTGGATTAAGTTGATTTATTATTTTTTCTAATACTTTTGTATTAGTTCGAATAATAAATTATTATTCTGTAATTCCTCAATCTCCTAAATTTGATTTTGTCGAAAAATATTCTATGGCTTGGCACTTTCCACCACATAGCGATCCTCTGAACACCCTTTACTTGTATATCTATGCACTTTGCACTTTTTAACTTTAGCATTGCCACAACTATCGATAGCTCGTTTATTTAGATGGCATGCTGGGCATTTATTTATGGAGTTTTTATGGCTATGCGGCTTGTACTGGTGGCCTCTGCTTATGGCAGTTCAATACAACTTTTCCGCCTCACTTTGAACTTTTAATGTTTTGAGCAGTTTGATAAGCTGTTGAGTAGGTATTGAGTTGCAATGGACGTTGGAGTGGTTGAAAAACAAATACATACTTATGCTCATGCACTTGTAGGTGTGTGTGGTAAATGCATATGTGTACTCGTATTCCAAAGGCCATATTGAGTTGTGCAAAATCACAAAGTTTTCACATCAGCTATAAGTTGACAAGCGTTTACTCTAAAGTTGTTTAGAAAGTTTCACTAAGTAGTTAAATGGTTGCATTTGAAAATTTCAAAATTTCCATGGATTGAAATTCAATACACTTACCATAAAATTTTATTCTACTCAATTTAATTGACAAGCGATGTTTCCCCGCTTCATACTCCATGCGTAGCAGGCGGTACCACTGACGCTGCTATGTATGCCAATCACATTGAGATTTTAACTATCTTGATTGACAGATAGAGAGAGAGAGAGAGAGAGAGAGAGAGAGATAGATAGAGGAGTTAGAAAGGATGATAATAGTATGTCTGAAAACTAATTGACTGATAATTTTTTTTAAATTTTTGGCTGATTCATTTGAAATGTTGTTTTTTTGGTGTTTCTTTAAAAGCGTGTAAAGCGAAAATGAAAAAGGATTTTTTATTTTTGTTTTCTGTACTTTATTTTTCAGAAACGAAAAAAAAATTTTATTGTTGTTTTCAGTATTTTATTTTTCGATCCATTTTTGGCCATACGAGGTTCGTTCAAAAAGTTGCCAGCCTTCAAAACAAAGGTCTCCCAAAAGTGTCTGAAATCAAAACGACAAGAAGGTTCCTGTTCTGAGTGTCGTTGTCGTGGGAACTACGATTAAAAAAAAAAAAAATTGATTTTTCATCTTTGAATGCCCGCCAAAGAAAACCCGTTTTTGACCCTTTTTTAATTTAAAGATCCGAAAAAAGTACTAAAAATGTTTTTGTCGAACAATCGCAGTTCACACGAAATTCAAATAACGACATCACTTCTATGTCATATAAACGTTATTTCACCAAAATCCGTTCAGTAGAACCGGCTATATCTGTGTCTGTTGCCCAGGTAAAGACCATTTTTTGAAGGCTCACAACTTTTTGAACGAACCCTGTACGACCAAACAAAAAAATTTTATTTTTTAACAATAGATCAAAAAATAAAATCTGAAAACTAAACTTAAAATCCGTTTTTTGTTTCCGTTTTACATCCATTTAAAGAAACATCCAAACAACAGCATTCCAAAGGAGGCGAGGGCCTGAAACAGTATTTACTGCTCTTCAGATTTTATTTTCTTTGCAGATAATAAATATAAAGATTTCTTTACTTGAAATCAAGAGCGGCTGAAATGGAATCATGTTATCATAACGATTATGACGAAATTCCTAATGTAATGGGTTCTGAATTATGGGACGAAGTAAAAAAATTAAAGTACGAAAAATCACCTGGCTTTGAGAATATCACTGGAAATATCCTAAAACAGCTCCCACCAACTACTCTAACTAAAATAATCAGAACTATGAATGCTATGTTCGAACTAAAGCACATTCCTACCCATTTTATCAAAGCTACTACAAAAATTATTTGCCAGTTATTGAGCAGAGGAACTTGATACCAACGCACTAATTTGGTTTTCATCCAAAACAATCGATCATATTCAAATGTCTTCGAAAAGAAAAAAGGTGATCTGCTGTCTTCCTAGATGTACCCATGGCTTTCGATAAGTTATATCACGGTGGCCTTCGTAACAAAAGAACTATTAACAACTCAATCCTACAATATTTTAAAATCCTATTTATCCGATCGCCCCTTTCGAAGAAAATACGATGACACCTATTCTGACCTTAAACAAATTAAAGCTGCCGACTCACCGGATAGCGTTTTGGGACCATACTTTTCCTTATTCTTACATGAGGTTTGCCTACAGATCAGAACTCCGTCAAAGCAACGCTTGCAGACAACACCGTTATCTTCTCAGTTGGACATACATAGATTAAGTCAATTGCAAATCTTCAATCTAGGACTTGAAGCAGTCCTAAGTCTGGCCGCATGGACTCCTAACGGGCAATGTCCGATAAGGATACTCACCAAATTCGAGATCTGAGGCTTTGTTAGCTTTTAAAGTCCCCTTGAACGCCCCGGACCTCCCCGGGCCAGAAGGATCTCGCGACCTTGCACTTTTGCGCACTAACCCAGTGCACGCTGAGTTGACTCGAGACCCATCTTTCCAGTAGGAGACCACAGGTTCTTGAGGGAACTCCAATCCTCGCATATTGCGATGAAGCCATCTGAAGGGTCCTCTGACTGGCCAACTCATCGGTCCAGCAGCTGGAAAACATTTTGAGACAATTGAAGTCATAAAAGAGAATTCGAAGAACACACTCGAGCTTGACTTGTTTACAGTAGCACAGAAAACAAACTATGTGACGTATTACGCTGAAATTTGCCATGTAAGCTTATAACAGTCCTACCAAAAAACAAAAAATTTATTTTTGCCATATGTCATCCGCGGACCGTTTTATTGATAACGTCTCGTTCATATTTGAGCAGAAGGTATATGTTGTTACTGAGTAAAATGTATCATAAACTAGTAAACTGGCATACACTTGCCAAATGATCCCACTTGTAGCACGAATGGCATACGCCAATGCTATATTTTCATCTGTTTGAAGGATGATTTTTCCAACCGCACTACGGACATAGTTTTTTCATTGTGTTGTTGCCATTGTTTTTTTCGCTATACGAAATCATACTGATTTTCATACCACACGTCTAGTAATGTTGTTGTTGTTGCAGCTGCTACAACCATGCGACCTAACACGGCTAAGTCGCACAGTCGCTGGCTACTACCAATCTTTTTGAAAATAGTTGCTATAGTTGTGACTTTCCAATCGTTGATAAAAACGCCAGATGATAGAGATTTATTAAAAATTAGTTTGATAGGAATAACAATAGACGGCAGCTTTGAGAAAAATTCATCCTTATCAGTCTGCGATTTTAAATCCAAAATCCCATTCTCAATGTTCAGAGAAACAAAGTTCAAATAGCCGAAATTCAAAGATGAAAGTAGATTAACATGATAAGAAAAAAACGCGTATGTATCATCTAGGGAAATAAGACTTAAAAATATCGGCAAAAAAAGTGTCTACATCCGCAGGAGTAGTAGCAGATTTGTCATTAAAATGAACAGCAGAAGGGACTCCAGCGCTTGACTTTTTAGATCTAAGAAATCGCCAAAAGGCCTTAGGATGTGAATTAATATTCACTTCAATCCGAAGAATGTAGTTCCTGTTCAAAAATTTATTCAGACAATTGAATTTTTTGCAGCATTGCAGGTAATTTATAAAGAGAGATTATTTCATAGATCATAAAAATTGCTTGTGAAGCTTCTTCTGATTATTTTTATGTTTTTTGAAAGCTATGAAAGCTTAAAAAGTTGTTTTTTGATTTGTAGTACAGGTAGGCAGGTAGGTAGGTTAGATGGTAAGAGTACCACAGGTACACTTCGAGTAGCACTTACGTGCCGTTTTGATCCCATAACCAACCCCTACCTGGGAAAAACAAAAATTAGGGAAGAGAAAACCATCTACAGCCATCCATATAGGCTGAAGAATTTCCTCAAGCCATGCCCAAAGAGCACGCTAAGGAATCTTAAGCGCCTAGCCGCCAGAGCCGGACATTTGCAGAGAAAGTGCTTAACAGTCTCCTTCTCAGCAGGATCCCCACAACTTCTGGTGTTGTACGGAAGATCTTTTCGGAATGAGTTCCGATCACCCAGTAACCAGTGAACATCGCAATGAGTTTGGAAATTGAATGGCGGGGAATTCCCATCACCTTTAGCGTACATGTGGTACATATTTCGTAAAAATTTCGAGTAACTGAGCTTTAAAGGTAGAATAGCAATCAACAATTTCTAACGCAGAAATCAAGCATTCCCAGTTGATGTCATGTAAAATGCCGTTTAACCTAGAAAAGTTACAAAATGCACAATTCGTCTGAAAATATGATTTTGATTTCTTTTAAATTAATGGACTGGTCTATTGATTTTGATTGAACATAAAGTAACTAATTTCAAACACTATATATAATCTATATCACTATATATTAATTTCAAACACTATAGATGCTTTCCATTTCAATTCAACCGGGCTATTCGGGACATGTTCTTCGATTTCGATGTAACTGAAATATGTTGCTCTCTGGTCAAAATAATGAGACACGTATTTTTTTTTCGCCTGAAAAAAATTTTTTTCAAGAGTTATCGGCAATTTTGTTTTTCGGCTCAAAATCGATTTTTTTAATAATATAAGAAAATTTTTTTTTTTAATGCTCATAACTTAGTCAAAAATGAACCGATTTTAATAATTCTGGGTTCAAAATGATCTCCATTACTTACACGAGCGATTTCATGTAGAAATAGTTGCAAAAAAGAGGTTGAAAATTTTTTATTTTGCAAAAAACCAAGAGTGCGAAAAAGGTTTTTTACTCAAAAATTCATTACTCAAAAACAACTCATTTTAGCTACTAGGCATTCAGCTCAATTAAAGTTTGAGATGTCCTTTTGATTTGGAAAAAGTTATAAAAAAAAAAATACACTTTTTGAAATATTGAATTTCGAAAAAATTTCAATTTTTTTTCTTTTTTGCAAAATAAAAAATTTTCAACTACTTTTTTGGAATTGTTTCTACATGAGATCGCTCGTGTAAGTAATTACGATCATTTTGAACCCAAAATTATTAAAATCGGTGCATTCTTGACTCGAGTTTGAGCCGAAAAACAAAATTGCCGATAACTCTTGAAAAAAATTTTTTTCAGGCGAAAAAAAAAATACGTGTCTCATTATTTTGACCAGAGAGCAACATATTTCAGTTACATCGAAATCGAAGAACATGTCCCGAATAGCCCTTTTCCATTGAAATGGAAAGAATCTATATATATAACATACCATATATATATGGACCACTCGGTACTGGCATACAAATATTACTGAAGAATTCCGTTTACATATGGCACCATTTATCTCGCTTTGAAATTGCAATAAAACCGCAAAAATTATTATTTTTAATGAGGTTATACGATTTATGGTGTCAAATCCATATTAAAGAAACAACAATTCATGACAATTCTTGCAAAGTGATAATGCGGAGCACCGGATGAGGAAAACCGGGTGGGGATGCTGCTGCCGAAAACGGTGGATGCTAAAGGCAAACGGTATGCATATTTGAGGGGTGTGAGAACATATTATGTTGCGTTGAAGCTGTGAAAGAGAAAGCGGCACATGTACTGAACAAATTTTGAAAATTAATTTTGCACTCTTTGTTCGATTGCTGCTAAGGCATGCGAACTGCGAACGGCATGCCGAGAAAACTAATTTGACAAATAATTTTTCTTTTGCCCGCGCATAAAAGCCAGCTGCATTATTTGTAAATTTCCATCGCTTAGTTGTGATTAACAAAAAAAAAAACCAAAACAAAATGGAACACGTGGCACATGCAAATATGGAAAATGCCAAAAAAGCAACGCTAGGCATTTCCTTGAAAATAAGATACCTACATACATACATTCACTTACCACATTTTCCATTCAACAAATAATAGCAGCGCACAAATTTGGCTATAAATTACCAAAAACAGCCACACAAGCGAAGCCCCGATATGTTTGCTATTGTCTGGCCGAAGCTTAAACTTAGATTTTAATATCAAATGTGGTTTAAATTGTTGTGCTTCAATTCACTCCGGCTGTGACTTACTTTGAAGTATAATATCTATACTAGGCATCTCTGTGTATGTGGGTGTGTGTGTGTTGGTGCATTTTATTCACCTTTTGTGTACTGGCCAGATTTAATTTTATTAGCGAACGCTCACCAACCGCTGGTAATAATAATTTTTCACAAAAATTTATTACACAGTTCACAAGGCCGTGAAAAATGGTTGAGCATCTTTTTGTTGTGTATTCGGCCATAAATCAATTATGTACAGACTGTTGCAGGAGAAAGCGCAAAGTGTAAAGTGCAAAGTGGAAAGTGTGAGGAGGTCTGGGTGGTGACGCTTATTTGGAGGCCGTTCACTCTTTTGTTGTGCTAATGGAATTATCATTCTGCTCCACGTTTAAAAACAACAAAAAGCAAAGTCTGCCACTTTTCAAGTGGTAATTAGATTAGCAAAATGTGTACCAGAAATTGAGTTATTTTATAAATTCGATAAAAAAAATTCCTTTCTTTGCCTTTTCAACTAAATCGTTGATAGGTTAATTGCCTCTAACTTAGAAAATTCGAATTGATTTAGGATAAGTACGATCTTTCATACCAATTAGCGCCAAAGAGAAAGCCAGGCAAGCAAGTTAGTTAAACCAAATATTTTAAACACCAGAACTACAGAGAGTTAATGCTAAGCTCTTCTTCTCTTCTTAATTGGCGCTATAACCGCTTACGCGATTTTGGCCGAGTTTAACAAAGTGCGCCAGTCGTTTCTTTCTTGTGCCAACCGGCGCCAATTGGACACACCAAGTGAAGCCAAGTCCTTCTCCACTTGATCTTTCCAACGCAGAGGAGGCCTTCCTCTACCTCTGCTACCACCAGCTGCTACCGCATCAAATACTTTCAGAGCGTTTGTATCCATTCGGACAACATGACCCAACCATCAAAGCCGCTGGATCTTTATACGCTGCGCTATGTCTATGACGTCGTAAAGCTCATACAACTCATCGTTCCATCGTCTGCGATATTCGCCGTTGCCAACGTGCAAAGGTCCAAAAATCTTACGCAGAATCTTTCTCTCGAACACTCCAAGCGTCGCTTCATCGGATGTTGTCATCGTCCAAGCTTCTGCGCCATACGTTAGGACGGGCATGATGTGAGTCTTGTAGAGTGTTAGTTTTGTTCGTCGAGAGAGGACTTTACTGCTCAGTTGCCTACTTAGTCCAAAGTAGAACTTGTTGGCAAAAGAGATTCTACGTTGGATTTCAAGGCTGACATTGTTATCGGTGTTAATGCTGGTTCCTAAATAGACGAAGTCTTCGAAATTATAACTGTCTACAGTGACGTGGGTGCCGATACGCGAGAGTGCCGACTGTTTGTTTGAAGACAGGAGGTACTTCAGTTTGTCCTCGTTTACCACCAGAACCATTCGCTTTGCCTCTTTATCCAGTTTGGAGAAGGCAGAACTAACAGCGCGGTTGTTGAGGCCGATGATGTCAATATTATCTTCATAAGCTATCCAGCGGGAAATACTAGCAAGAGCCGAAGGTCTGGCAAAAAATACTGCGCAACCGTAACGCTAGATATAAAAAACGCGTTTAACTCGCCGAAGATAATGGGTGCACTCTCAGAATTTAAGGTCCCTAGCTACTTACTGCCATAGCCGAATGGGTTGGTGCGTGATTACCGTTCGGAATTCACAGAGAGGTCAAACACCGAAATTCAGAAAAACATTTTTCTAATAGCGGTCGCCCCTCGGCAGGCAATGGCAAACCTCCGAGTGTATTTCTGCCATGAAAAAGCTCCTCACAAAAATATCTGCCGTTCGGAGTCGGCTTGAAACTGTAGGTCCCTCCATTTGTGGAACAACATCAAGACGCACACCACAAATAGGAGGAGGAGCTCGGCCAAACACCTAACAGAAGTGTACGCGCCAATTATTTATTTTATTTTATTAGCTACTTACTGCGAACTATTGGCGACTAATTTAAAAACAGGATCCTGCTCTACGATACAGAAGATGGCACTAAACAATATTAGGTGACAGGCGGCGTACCGCAAGGTTCTGCAGTTAGCAAAAAGGCGCCCTATCAAGACTTATGCCAAATATAGAAGGGCCACGCGAAGTGGCTACTCAATGGAAAGATACGTAAAGAAAATTCAAAAATTAGAGTCAATTTACATAAATACTTAATATGAGGGCAAGTAGAAGGTGAATTTGTAGATAAGCTGAAGAACGAAGATGAAAAAGATTTAAAAAATTAATATATATGAAAGCAAGATAAAGATACGGAGATGCAGAGACACATGCAGAAGTTGAGAGAGGTATATAGATAAAGATAAGGAAATAAAGATGAAGATTAAATTGAAATTTAATAAAAACAACAATGGGAATTACATATTATTGCTCCAATTTGGAACAAGTTGAAATTTGGATCTACATATTTACACCCGTACCAGTGACATATTTATATATAATCATTAATTACTTGGAGCACATGGAGCTGAGGTCTATGCGTAAACGACTCGACAATGTGTTGGGAATACTAGAAATTGCAGAAGTGATAAATGTACTCGTTATTATATCTATCTAAGTAAATAAATACTCGCAATACTGTTCATACATATTTTGATAGAGCTGGCGATGCAAAGCTAAACATATTTAGACGAAAGTATTTTGCATATCTCAGTAATGTGAAGCTAGCATGCTAATGTATCGGGTGTGTTTAGCTGAGCACGGCAAACTGTGTAGAGATTTCTGTGCAGTAAGGTTTCATAAGTCATCATAAATCATTTTACGCCAGAACAACGCTATCAAATTGTGGAAATTTACTTTGAAAAAATTGGAACAATATCGCGAAGTTCATAGAGCACTGGCGGCACCATCGGCCCTTACTGCCGTTACGGTGAGTGGCGGGCGCTGACTGAATTTTTGTTTTTTTCCAAAAATTAATTGGTTAAAAAATTAATTTCTAACTTAGCAAACAGCGCGCCTAGCAATCGATTTATTGCAATATTGCTATGCGCTCCGATGGACGCCTCAGACAGCACTGGAAGTGATTCTACATATTTTAGCCATTTATATATGTATATGTTAATGCGATAGCGGCCACTCGAAGGGTCAAGCATCAATTTTACTATCTGTGGAACACTTGTAAGGTGAATCGAAAACAGATGATCTGGTCAGAAAGTACCGGGAATGTTTAAATAAAACAAAACAGAGTTAAATTTTAGGCAAGTTTATTTTATCTCCTTCAAAATATGAGCCATCTGAAGCAACACACATTTGCCAACGTTTGACCCAGTCCTCCATGCACCCCTGGTAAGCCGACGAAGGGATGGTCTTCAACTCCTTCGTCGCATTCTCTTCGATCTCCTCTATCGACTGAAATCTCCTTTCACGAAGTGGTAACTTCAACTTAGGAAATAAAACAAAGTCGCACGGGGCCATATCAGGTGAATACGCTGCTTGCACGATGGTATTTACTTGGTGTTCCCTCAAATAATCCAGCATAATTAAGGCTCGGGGCGATGGCGCGTTATCATCATGCAAAATCCAAGAATCTCTCAAACGCTTCAAAATGGATAAATAGTGATAGATGTGTGTCTTACAGTCCTACCAACATAGGAACAAAATATGGGCATTCTCGGTACTTTTTAATCATAGGGTAGATCTGAACAGAGAGTATAAAATACGAATACCTGAGAGGAAGGATTGGCAGACCAAAGTCGTAACAGATGGTAGTGGTCACCATATTTATACTGACGGCTCAAAGATGGACAATGGCGCTGGATCGGGGACGTACTAGGAACAATTATCCTTAAATTGTGCCTTTAAACTGTCAGATCTACGCTATGGGCAAAGCAGCAAAAACGATAAGACTATTGGACTTACCTCCGACAAACCTTACCATTTTTGTTGATAGTCAAGCAACGTTCAAGGCATTAGCCTCAACGCGCATCAACTCAAGAAGTGTTAAAGAATGCAGGCGGTCGCACTCGCTTATCCAACAACACAACATCACAATTTGTTGGGTGCTCGGCCACACGTGAGTGGAGGGAAATGTAAAAGCGGATGAGTGCGCAAGTAAAGGCTCTGAGCTTGATTTTCAGCGAGTGGTAGAGGACATAAACATTCCTCTAAACGAACTGCACACTGCGATTGACTTGAGCGTAATCACGAAAGCCAATAAAACGGGGTCTCTGACTACTAACTGCGGGGTCTTTAAAGCGCTCTAGCGAATACTGAATCTTAAAATGAGAAAACATCTGCTTGGTTCCAATATATCAACTACCAGCGTCCTCACAGGTATTATAACGGGTCACCAGCCAGTAGAATGGGTGTACCGCACAATGACTTCTACAGGAGTTGTGGACACGAACAAGAAATGGAGTCGATACAAAACCTCCACTGTGAATGTCCTGCACTTCAAAGAAGCAGCACCAAATATCTTGGAAGAGCTGGGAAATTTACAAAATGTCTCATTGGGGGGACTACTTACCTAGTTAAAAAGATCTAAGTGGTTTAAACAACTTAGTTAGAGGATGGAAATCATATGCACATATCAAGCTGGGCCTTAGGGGAAACGAGAGTCGAGTCTCAGACAGGCAACCTGGCTAACCTAGCCTAACCCAATCTAATATTCAAGCCACCATTGATGCTATAGGGTCATAAAAAAAACAAAAAAAAGTGGTGAAAAACTGGACTGATCCAGAGAAATATCTAACTCATAGCGGCGGCTGATGTATGCCGGATATCATATTCAAAAAAAAAAAAACAAAAAGAACAATGCCATGAAAGTATCTACCAGTTTATAATAAAATAAGTATGCAATTCTTTGCAAAATGTTTCTGTTTTATTTTATCATTTTAAGCTCTCAAGCTCTTAAAAAACACCCGATATTTGTGTACTTAGGTACTTCACAGAAATAACAACAACTCTTCCCACTTAAAATACCTCACTTGAAACACTCTGTTGCCTACCACCCCCTGCCACCTGCTCGCCAGCGTACCGTTGTCTGCTCACGCACTTAACATACATTTGATTTAATCAAAATGCCAGGTTGTGTTGTCTCAATGTCGAGAATTCCCTTAAAATATCTCAATAATATGCGTACCAACTGCACAAACGATTGCAATAGACAATGGGGGAAGGGGTAGAGAGTGGCGCTAACTACGTTTATTACAATTTATTGCCAACTCAATGCAATGCTTGGAACTACGACGGGTGTGTAGCGCAATTTCTTGTTATATAAATAATTTCCAAGTAATCAAATCAAGTCCCAGCTACAAAACAAAGGCGCACACATACATACATGCACGCTGAGGAGGTAAAATATTTTAATTAACACTGAGTGATGTTTGAATGTATGAGTGTCTGTTTCATATACGACATTTGGCAAGTTAATTTCACACGTCTCTGACAGCACAATCTGGCAGTATAAGTAATCAACGCCATCACATATCTTAAATGTGCGTCTGTGTGCGCTGCAGTTGAAATTCATTTGAAAGTCTAAAATTGTTTTTTCTTAAACGAGGTGTGGCTATTAAGTAAGCAGATTGACGCTGCTATAGCAGAAGTATACCTGCGCCGAACGCCAAGGACCGTCGATTGTTTAGCAGCAAGCCTCCAGCAGTACCTTTCGTATCTGCAAAAAAAACATAGTACATCCAAATACTTCAATCCCATTAGTGCTGCTCGTTTTTTTTTTCAACTATAAGAATAGCGTCAAACACTGCGTCAGCTCATTTCGCATTGCCTGTCAAGAAATTTCCGGGGAGCTTCATTGTGCTAGCGTTGTTTTATTCGCCTGATTTTGTCCTGTGCGTGCGTAAGATCCGTATTAAAAGGAACAATATTTAAGTTCGCTAAAGCTGTTAAAGAGAAAGTAATCAGCGCGTCCTGAAAGTGCCGACAGAGGGAAACTTCGAGCGCTATTTCGTACTATTTACGATTCGAATTGCACTTTGTTGCGGTAGAGAAATAATATAAAAGTGCATATACTGGAAATGAGCTGCAAGGGTTATGCAGCAAACTTATATGTTTATGTCTTATAAACAAGCTCATATATGCTACCAGTTGAGGTGACTGCACTCGAGTGCGCTGAGATAAAAAAAACACACAGCTGGCCAACCGAAAGACTGAACGGAAGGGAAGCATCCGAACGTGGCAGAAGAGTGGAAGGAAGGAGTGGAAGAACTCTATGAACGGACGTTGGACATATCGATTAGATCAGCCAGCAAAGCCACGGTTAGCAAATGGGTTACTACAACCCACAAGTGAGCTTGGCAGGCTGAGAGAGACTGCAGATGGATTATACTGATGTTACCTGCCATGCCCGACCAACTGTCGCACGTTCCCACGACAGTCGGTTCTACGTTTCTCGAACGACCCGGGTTTATACCCGGCCAAGGGCTGTCACTTCAGCAGCATGCCCCATGTATGTGCGCGGAATGTTTATGCTGATACAACAACAACAACAAGCGACTGTCGCAAATCGTCCTGTCATTAAGCAACGGGAACTGCAGACAGCTGGTTGGACTGATGTCGGACCACTTTCGGTGGGCGAAGTATATGGAAAAGGTAGGCATCTCTGAAGAGGAGGATGAGACGGAGGACTACTTTCTGTGCGTCTGCCCGGCCTCCGGCCTTCGCTAGAATCAGGCTTGAGGTCTTTGGCACAGATGTGTTAAGAAGCCACCACCTTGGCTCCTTGGCACCACAAGATCTACTCAGACTTCTTCGGAGGTCGAGTAGATTCTAAGAAGTACAATGGACTTCATTGTGTCTGAGTGCTGTACTTACTAGTTGTCCCGACAAAAAAAAAATCGATTGATACCGAAAACCTGGATGGATAAATGGATAAATCGAAAACAAGAACACTTAGACTTCTACCTGACCCAAGTACGTAATGGACATGGATGCTTTACGTCTTATCTGCATAGATTTAACCACGAGGGTGACCTGTACCACATTTTTATGATGAAGAAGTTGAAGATGCATTGCATGTTTTTTTTGTCTGCCCTCGTTTTGAGTTTCAAAGGGAAGAATTCTCGTGAAGGAATACTTAACGGTTGTTCCGTGGGAGGGAAACGAAGCTGGGGAGGGTGTTTAGTGGTAAGTCGAAAGGCAAGTCTTAAACTTTTCGGCTTTCAATGCTTTTTGCCACCACCTTTGATTGAACCATTTCATGTCAAGCAAATTATCGTTATTTCGACCACATTGCCATAGCCCTCAGTGAACGATGTACAGAATGCAGAAATGTGACCAAAATCGGACTGTTAACCGGCTTTCAGCGATTTTGAAGGAATCAAATGATTTGCTGGCGTCACATGAGTTATGACTGCGGTTTGTTTACAAAAAACACTGAGATTTTATTGATGGTATACGAAATAAACAGCGCAGTCCCTCCTAACGTTACCTCGTTGCCCGTGTGAGCAACGACTGATTGGGCGTGCGGTATTCAGCAACCGAAGTAAGTCTCTCAATTTCGATCCGGATGACTAAACCTTGTAATCAATCATTCGTGGTTCATGCGGAGTAGGTCTACTGAAAGCTTGACAGGCAAAATTCAAGTTTAGAGTTCCGTTATAAAAAAAATGTAAGACCGATTACAAGGTCTATCCTTTTCGCAATACGCTTTGTGCCATTCGTTAGATATGTTGGGGAAATTTTTAAAGCGTAGGTTGTTTTTGAGTTTCAAATTGAGCTCCGCATATGAAAAAAGACTTGAAGCAGTGTTCCTATGTAAAGACCCTATAGGTCCAAAAATGTCTAATGCATCTACAGCAAAATATTTGAAGAAGTCGAAGAGTTTCACATATAAATGGATGCAATGGTATACCGAAATTAAAAACATTGACGTCTTCTCTCCTACCTCTCCAAAGCAAGATCAGAAGATCATTGATTTGTTTGTGACAAAGCCGAGCTTATGGTTGCGTGAAGTAGAGCAGTTTTTAGGAAAAGTTGCTGAAAATCGCTGCTCTCAATATCACACACTGAAAAAAGACTTGTATGGGCTGAGGCAAATTCAGAACGGAATTGGGCAAACGTAACATTCACGAGGGAATTTTCCTTTTGGGTGAATAGCTGCGAACGTCGTTTCTAATATTCATCTGATAATCGAAAACTTCAACGATCTGTTAAGCATCCCATTAAGGTTCTTGGAGCATCTTCTCTGAAAAGGATTTGACCATTAATTTGAGTTTACCGCCAATTTGAATGCAGTTTTGGTGAATAAAATTTACCAAAAAACATAATTGCCATCAGCGGCGAAGATGTTGGGAAGAGGCAAAGATCGAACCCCAAGGTGTGTAGAGTGGAAACAATAAAATTAGATTGAAATGATGGACTGCTCACCAGATGTCAACCCTATTGAAAATATTAAGTCAAGAGTTAAGAAAAAATACCAAAGGAAAGCAAATATTGACGCTCAAGCAGTTACCATCGCAAGTTCGGCTGATTTGGAGCCGATTACCTCCATAACTTGCGTAGAACTTAACACAACGTATGACTAGAGGAGGAATAAAGAGAGGCCGGCCAAGAAAGAGATGGCTTGATGACATCGTAGCAGACTTAAAAGCGATGGACGTTCGTAATTGGAGAAATGAGGCAAGAGAGAGAGACTGAATCGAAGGAGGATTGTTGATGGAGCTATGGTCCACCAGGGTGTGAACCTACGAGAGATAGAAAGAGAGAGAGATGACTGGAAGATATGAAGCCATAATAGCTAATAGTAGGGACATAATTTATTGTTTACGTTGCGTATAATAAGTAATATAAGCCCATAAAATGCAGTTTTTAGAATGGAATTGGTCCTACCATTAGAAACCTGTGATACTAGTTATGTTATGTTTCATTATTCTGCTATTTTATGTTATGTTTTTTATATTATATAATCTATGTTATGTTATGTCATGTTGTGTTATTTTCTGCTATGCTAGATTATTTGATGTGATGTTACGTTATGTGATTTTATTCTCTGTTATATTACGTTATGTTATTATGTGATGTTATGTTATGTTATGTTATGTTATGTTATGTTATGTTATGTTATGTTATGTTATGTTATGTTATGTTATGTTATGTTATGTTATGTTATGTTATGTTATGTTATGTTATGTTATGTTATGTTATGTTATGTTATGTTATGTTATGTTATGTTATGTTATGTTATGTTATGTTATGTTATGTTATGTTATGTTATGTTATGTTATGTTATGTTATGTTATGTTATGTTATGTTATGTTATGTTATGTTATGTTATGTTATGTTATGTTATGTTATGTTATGTTATGTTATGTTATGTTATGTTATGTTATGTTATGTTATGTTATGTTATGTTATGTTATGTTATGTTATGTTATGTTATGTTATGTTATGTTATGTTATGTTATGTTATGTTGTGTTATTTTCTGTTATATTATGTTGTACTGCAGCTAATATTACTTCTACATGGTCAATCCTTTTTACTTTCCATAAAATTTACTTCACTAATTATTTGGCAATATCAGGAGACTCCTTGAACATTTGCGCCTTTATATCTGAGATATTAACTTTATCATCTGCTTTGTTTTAATTTACGTGGTCATAAGCACACATGCGACAACGGCACACAAATTAGTAAAATCAAACAAATAATACTATTTATTATTAAAACATGCACAGGCACACGCTTACATACAACTACACCTGTGCTTAAAATAATAGTAGTGCAACATTTTTGACTAATTTGAAAATTTTTCAAAGTGACCACAAAATCGGCTTGAATTCTGATTTTTGATATTTTTTCATTTACTTCCATCTCTCTGAACTGAAATGATGCTATTCTCCAGGAAAATCAAGGTACCAAACTGTAATCTCCCAAAACTAAACGGCGTCAGTCTCAAGCTAACCCAACAGGCAAAATACCTAGGTGCTGTCCTAGACCCCAAACTCAGCTGGAAGTCCAACGTAGAGTACAGGGTAAAGAAAGCGAATATAGCACTTTACACGTGTAAGGGAATGCTGGGAAAAAAATGGGGTCTCCAACCAAAACTATCCAATTGGTCCTACACAGCCATTGTAAGGCCAATATTAACATACGCTGCACTAGTTTGGTGGCCTGCAACAGAAAAGAAATACAACAAAACTAAGCTGAACAAGATACAAAGAACAGCGTGTATCTTAACTATAGGAGAGCTTAGCACCAGTCCTACTGAAGCGCTCAATGTGCTAACTCATCTGCTACCATTAGATTTACACATTAAAACAATAGCTACTTGCAGCGCGGTGAGACTCAGAGACATAGGAAGCTCGACAACAAGGTCATACGGTCACAGCGTTCAGTGTTTTTTTTACGTGAGTACCTGCTGGTGACAGCTTAAACCCACGGTACCCAAAGGCACACTTATCAAAACCCAAACAATATTTGGTACCAATTGGCAGTGTGGCATGGACACACTAACCGCCTTGGTAGGGCTCGAGGCCTATCCATACCTCTGCCTTTCTATGGGTCCCGGCACCCGGTTACAATGCAACTCTACATCGGCCAAAAACCTACCCGCGCTTTAGGTTTCAACCACAGCCACCCCGAAAACCTCCCCGAAGGGCCATTCCCAAGAACATGTCAGAGCGAACTCTGAGGGCTCCTGTTCCCCGTGGTACCGAGTTATGGCCTCCGGTAAGACATCGTACCCGAAGACACTGCCAGTTGAGCACCCACACTACTCAGGCACTGGTAAATCTATATTTTAGTCGCCTTTTACGACAGGCATACCTTACCTCGGGCATATTCTAACCCCTACACCACTGGGGGAAATCGTACGGTCACAGCAAGAACCTTCTACAATAGATCAGGCTACACAGTCCCCGACCTTAGCTTCAAGAAAGGCTTTACGGTACGTTTTCCACCGAGAGCCGAATGGAGCAAAGGCAAGGTGATTGGAAGATACGATATCAAAATCTATGCCGATGGTTCTTAGATGAACTGTGGTGTGGGAGATGGCTTCCATTCGGAGCCACTCAACCTATGTCAGTCAATTCGTCTTCCTTAGTATGCCGGCGTGTTCCAGGCAGAACTGTTAGTTATCAGAGAAGGAGGAATATACGAAAATATAAGGAAGTTGATGCAAGATTAGCTATCTTCTCAGAGAGTTATGCAACTATTGTATAAAGGCCTTAGACTCCAACTCCATTTCATCCAAACTAGTCTTACAGTGTAGAGAGGAGCTGGAATTGCGTAGTCATTGGCTTGAAATCACTCTGATATGGGTTCCCGGTCATAGGAACATACGGGGTAATGAAGAAAAGATTCGACACTAGACTTACCAGAGGCAGTGGCAGTCTCCACCCCACTGAACACAATAAAAGCATCCATAGCTTCACACTATCATGCTTTAGCCGAAAGAAGATGGAAGCAAATAACTACATGTATTACAACGAAAAACACATGGCCGTCATACAAAATCCAAAGGACGAATTATCTGTTAAGATGTTCTCGGCCAAACATCTCACGCATCACTGCAACCCCTACAGGTCATTGGAAAGTAGGGGAGCATGCAGCTAGATTCAACTTCCCCTTCAATCCCATCTGCAGAAGCTGTCAAGCGGAAGGGGCGAAGGAAAGTCTTTTCCACTACTTATGTGAGTGTCCAGCACTAGCTAGGGCACGACTCCGCTCCCTCGATAAGCCTTTCCTACAGCAAATTAAGGAGATCTCAGACATCGAGGTAAATGGATCTTACGTGGAAACAAAAAACAACAAAAAAAAAAGAAAAAAGACATCATCACAGGAGACAGTGATAGTAAAACGGTGCCGGTCACTAATTAGGAGTATGGAAACATTCAACCACTTCAACAACAACAACATCTTTCTTTAAATTTATATGGAAATTTGCTGAATTTTTTACAATTTTGTCCAAAGTATGACAATTTATGTTATTTTGCTTTTATAAGATATGTTATTGTAAAAAATTATTATTTTTTTAAATACATAGGTTCTACTTGGCAATATATTATGCTGCTATTATTCTGAACACAGGTGTATGTACATGTGACTGCATATGCAGTAAAATTTATGACACTTCAGGGATCAATGTGGTCAATTGTGTTTGTGCTGCTCCTTCGTCCTTTTAATGCTAAGTTTACAATGGCAACATAGAACCTTGTAAATACCCTCACTTATACACTCACATTTGCAATATTTACAATATTTGTGGTTGTACTCTCGTGAGTGAAGCACAATCCGTGTTGCTTATGTTATAAAATATTGAGTTGTTGTTGTTGTTATTGTTATCTCATTTGAAAGCGTCAATGCATGTGTGTTCGTGTTCTTATTACCATTCTTGCCCCCTTTACAAAAATATGCCACCTCCTTCATTATCATGCTGATGTTACATTTGATGCCGTTGTTGTTGTTGGTGTTGGTGTTCTTGTTCTTGTTATTATTTTGACATGCAACATGCATCATGCAATCGAAAGTCTGCAATGTTTTACAAAAGTTTTGCGTCACTTCTGGCCCTGCTTGTGTTGCATTTTTTGCCATTCTTGCTTATAAATCATTGCAAATGCAATTTGTCGATGCTTTCCTAGTTTTTATTTCTTTACTTGTTTGTTGCTTTCTATACATCGATTGGGTGTTGTTGTTGTTCTCATTTGTCATTCTATTTCTGTTTCTGTTTGGTGTTTCTTTTCTGTACTGCTCTTCTTTTATTTTGTGTTTTTTTTCTTTTCATGCCGCATTAAATCACACAAAAAGTTTTTGTGCTGGCAACTATTCAGAGTCACGTACTGATGTGACCCAGTTGACTTGGTCACCCACAATGTCGCCTCTGGATTAATGTCATTTTCGGATAAGGCAAGGTCATTTTAATACGAATAATGCAGACACTTGCCATCATTTGTTTTTGGATACTATGCACAGCTACGTGATTAGCTGGAATCGATTAAAAGATTTTTTGCATGAGTATTTTTCGGAAAGTCACCCGGCAGGGAAAATCTGAACTAGTGGCAGGTGTGACAATTCCTGGTTCGGAACAAACCAATGGGGAACTACTTCGCTACACTTGGCATGAATTGTGGCTGGGAACTGGCTTCCGAACTGGACTGGGTATGACGGTTGGGAGAATACAGAGAGCAGTACTTTTGTTGTTGATCTACCTTTTTTTTACAAAATTGCATTTCTACCACATCTACCAACGCAAACTTTAAATCTTCCGCATTTTAGAGCTTCCAATATTTCAATAAGTTGTACCTGAAATGAGCATTGTTAATGTTTTTTAAATATTCCAGTATTATTCTATCCAGCTAAGTTGGACAAAAATTGCGATTTAGAAATAAAAAATTGCGAATTCTTTGATCAAAATTTATTATTAAAAATTTCACGTTTCAATACTTTTAACACATGGACTGAAAAGTCCCGGTCCTAACACAGAAAACACGTATTTTATTTATTCATCAAAGTAATTTCCATCAAAACCTAGTCCCTCCAGGTTGTAATGGTTGCCCAGAAAGTGGGCCCACTTGGACGAAGAATTTTAGTTCATTGTTTGTGATACCATTGCAAGGAAATGAGGTGAAGGAAGTCGATAGGGCGAATGGAAAGGGTGGGGGGAAGGAGGAGGGGGTTGAGTATTTTCGGATTACAAACAGAGACTAATTTGAATGAAACTAACTAATTTGTCATATCGGTCTCCTTGCCGCGGGGATGAGGCTTAAGTGGCGAGTTAACCCCATTCTATGGAGATTAACTTACCACGAACTAAGAGGGCAGCTCCATATAGGAATTGGGTATTCACTCATCCGTGCAACGGCGGAATTGGTGGCCACGCATGTGCTATGTGGAGAGTACCGTAATGACAACCTGGCAGTAGGTATAAAATGCATTTTTTACAATGTGGAGGTTAACGATGGACCTTTCTGCACGAGGTAACCCTCTTTCGGGAAATCCTCTCGTCGAGCAATCGACGGCTTTGGTATCTAATGTGCAGACCTGAACCCCACACCTCCCTATGACCGGAACTGATACCCAGGGTTCCGGACGAAGCGCACTACTAGTGGTGAAACACGGCACATTGGCTATGCCAATGGAGAGCCGAGTGAGTGTGAGCGATACACCGTCGTCGAAACGATCTGCATCAACTGAACAAGTTGTGTAGGCTGTTGAGATGGCGGCCAATCTCTCAGTAGACTCAGCTAGATCTTTGGTACCAAGTAAGTCTTTGACAACGGTCAAGCCTGGTGCGAATCAGGTAAGTACCGGTAAAAAGACTCAAGTTATTGGAGATTCGAACGCAGGTGTTGGTCTATCCGCAAAGCAGATCAAATGAAGAAAACAGAAGGCGAAGAATGAAGAAGCATTAACTAAGCCCCATCAACTTCGACACCTGTAATGGAAACGGGAAAGCGTGGCAGAACAGAGGATTCCTCTGTAACGTTGCATTCTTCTGGAAACGAAACGGGGTCTGTACCAACGACCGGGAAGAGGAGAAAGGCAAAGAAGAGGAAAGTCGAGAGACGGAGTTCAGAAATGCCTGCATCCTCGACCCAACCCAAGGCAGACAAACCTTTGCCCGACAACGCAAAGGCTAAGGGACCTCAAATGTCGAATGACACTCTTCCGTCAACGTCTGGCGAATCATTCGCGAGAATGGCAGCAAAAGCCAATGTTGGGAGAGATACATACCGACAAACAAGGGGCAATAAGACTATCTTGACAGCTATCTTTGGAAAGCTATCGGTGAGTCGAAAGACGCGCCGACTTTCGAGGGGAAAAGCGTGGTGGACAGCATCGTCAAGGTGCACTGTTCCAATGATTTTTCCCGAGAATGGCTGGAAAAAGAGGTAGCAAGAGTTCCAGTCTGCGAAAACAGCAAGTTCATTCTTGTTGAGAGTAGCAAAGAAAGACTGGTACGAGCGAGTGCCTGGATTTCGGGTCCTTCCTGTAGTTCAACAGAACTCCTCACACGCATCCGTGTTCAGAACAAAGATCTTGACACGACTCTCTGGAGAGTATACCCGTGCACCAGGCAGAAATCCGCTACCACTTCGGAGGCGGGTTCCCACCTAGTACTGGGTATCGATCTTGGGTCCCTCAAGGTGCTGAAGTCGAAGTACGGGTGCCGTTCTCACCTACATCTGAGGCGAATTCATTTCCGTGTCCAGGAAAAGGTGGAGGACAAAGCGTAAATATACTCAGTCTCATGACTGAAGTAATATTAACACAGATAAATCTGCAGCATAGCAAAGCGTCTACGGTCCTCCTGTGCCGTAGGCATCCAAAACTGCAAACAAACCCACACATGATACTAATACAAGAAACATGGGTATGTCACAAGCGTATTTGTGGTCTAGGTGCTATGTCGTGGGGACAAATACTTCATTGTGAAGGGAATGTGAGACCGCGAGCATGTATTATCATGCCGAGGTTGACCGAACACGCGATGTTAAAAGAGCATAGCTCCGGAGATATCGTTGTTGCAAAAATAAAGTGCTGGAAGAGTAAGAACAGTGTCGAAGCTATCATAGTTTCGGCCTACCTCCCCTATGACTCTTTACAGCCACCTCCTTCGAGGGAGCTAAGAGAAGTAGTCAAGTGTGCAGAATCCAATAATCTGGGGCTAATAGTGGGATGTGATGCAAATTCACAGAACATCTTTGCGATGTCAACTAATCTTTCTACTAATCTAATTCTTTTGGATCCACTGTTTGAAAAATAACAAAAGTAGCGTCACTCTTAGCACAGTAATTCACGAACAAATGAATAAAAGATCAAAAATTTTAACAGCTGTCTTTTTAAAGTTAGTACAAACTGAAAGATAGGTGAATGTTATAAAACTATTGCCATTTATGTATTAGGTCTGGGTCTTTTCGGGCCACATACACTTCATATATAGAACCGTTTTCACTACATTAAAGTTAAAAGCGCAAACTGACTACCACAGCCGAGTGCATTTCGGTTAACAGCTTTTGCGTGTTTGTCCTCCTTTCAAACTTTATAATTAGTTCTTGTTTTATTTTCTTGCATATCCCACACAAATCCCTTTCCTAATCTATTCTTTTTTGCAATTTATAAACCAAAAACCAAAATTTGTCTTCCGCTATTAATGTAAATCGGCCAAAGTTAGCCAACTTTGTTGCACCATTGGCGAAAGGACAACTGCCACAACTGCAAGCCCCTGCTTTAATTTAGTTGCTCCTGTGCCATCTTGCAATACGAGGCAAAAAATAAAAGTAAAGTATCCAAGCCAATGCATAGGCTGTTGCAAGTCTCCTACTGTCACTCAGTCAATGCCATGGCACTTCCAACTAAACAGCAATTTTTTTAAGAAAAAAATGCTTCTTATTGAAATTTAGTTTACTTTTGAACTCACGCCCACACTTACACTTTCACCCAATTCTTCGAGTATAAAAGTTATCTCATTTATTACAATTTCGTGTGTATTGAAAGCAAATTACTTTCGCCGCACAAATCTGCTTAAGCCTCAGACAAATGCACACTTACATGCACACGGTTTGTTAGCGACAATCCACACAAATTTTCTAAGTGCAAGTCTTCCACATTTTCACCTATTTACAATACTATTACAAATGGAACGGGTGCTTTTTTTTAAAGTCATGGAATTTTCGTTAGGGATGCTTGTGAAACCAGGTGTACAAGCAGATACATGTTTTTGGGTATTTCTCTTCCGTATGACCTGGAAAATTAGTATGCAAAGGTATGTATGGCCATTTATGTATCTTTGTACGGGTATGGAAGAAGCCACCGCCGCTGTGGAAGTGAGTCTGGCCGAATCGGTTCTTGGCGCACACCCATGTAAGAAGCACTTGGACCACCGTTTGAGTCTTATGGTGGGTAAATGGGCTGAGCATTATGTTAACAAAAGTTCCTGTAATAGAACAACTTCACTTTTCCTTCCTCAACTCAGTATTTAGTGAGTGAAGACTAAAAGTGGAAAATCTATTTAAAATACTGAGTTTACTTACTCGGCTTTCGAATGAAAGAAAAAGGTCTTAGCAAATGAGCAAAATTTTTAATTTTAATTTTTTAATTATATCAGAGATTTTAATTAAATTTCTTTTTTTAATCTTGAGGCCCACTTTTCTTAAAAAATTAAAACTAAGAATTTTTTTTAGTTCTTAATTTTTTTTAAGTTGAAACGCCACTGTGAAAATTCAAAAAAATCGATTTTTTTTAATAAATTGTTAGTATAACTACTCAAGAAAATGTGGTAAAAATTTTAAAACGAAATTCGCTTCATTCCCGATTCTATGTGCACTTAAGTGAGCGCCCGTCGGTTCGGCCGCGTAGCACTTACGATAAGATGCTTTATTTCAAACGCGTTTTTCCGAAACAACTTTTTTTGATACGGTGGCAACGATTTCTCGAAGACTAATGAACCGATTTTAATTTTATTTTTTTCAAAATTTGTATTATCGCATTGGATATTGTTGTAAGTAGCCGATTTTCAAAATTTTGAAAATAACTATTTTTTGGACTGGTTGAAAATCAAAAAAATGGTAAAAAATACCAGGGTTCGAATTGCTGACTGAACTTCAACTATGGCATTTTCAATGCATAGTCGTTTTCTGCGCAATAACCGTGACTATCGCATTAGCTATGAAATAGATGCATGTTAAATGGAAATGAAATATGCAAACACTCAAATGAAACGAACTGCTTAACTGACGACTATAAACGACGAGCAAGTGTAAGCCGACAGCCACAGTTCTTCGTATAACAGTTAACTATTGCTGCTTAAAAGAACTATAGTTTTTGAATGCATCATTGTAATAACTGCGACAATTGCTTATGCTGAAAACAGTGAAGCCCGCATGGAATTCCCTTACCGCATGCCCTTACCGTGCACAAAACTGAGCAAAACTATTTCCCGTAGATAACAGCTGTTTTAGCTAGTTACATACATACAAACAATATTTAAAAAATACATCGGTGACAAAATGGATGAAGAAGACATCGAAATTTGCGACTTATTTCTTAATTTATTTCATATTTTATATAAAAAATACAAGCACCAAAAAAAGTGCAGAAGGTATAAAGTTCAGCCATTAAATAGGAATTGGGGCACAAGTGGTTATCAAATCCAAGTGCTCCGCCGAATGCAAACATTGGAGCCTGATGAATTGTTTTCACACACAAGGATGTCCCCGCCTGTGTATGAGCTGCTTTTAAAATTAGTGAGCAGTTCCTTGAGGAAGCCAAAATAGCGGATTGGTCCTGAGGAAAGACTATCTTTAGTTTTGCTGTATGCATATTGAGAAAGCGAGGCTTCTAGTCGATTAATATTTATTTCTTGTTGGTTGTTTAGATATTTGCCACAAGATGTAGTAGTTCTTTTATTATTGCAAAATTCAGGTACAATGTATACATATTTAAAAAATCACAGTATTCTCGTATACGCATATTTACAAAGTTTACATACTTAAAAAAACCCAGCATTCAGGCACACGCATGTGTACATAGTTTACATACTTAAAAACCCAGCATTCAGGCACACGCATATGTATATATTTATTTGGTTATACATACATACATAGTAGCTAGATGCTCGCAAATAAAAACAATTGGGTTTTTTTTTTGTTAAATTCAGTGTGATTTTTTATTTTTACAGGGGCAACACTGTAAATTTTATTGATACAGTTTTTTCGAATATGTACAGATAAAAATAAAAAATATATAAATACATATGTATATATTAAAACCAAAATAATTCCATAACAATTTTTTTACTTAAAGATACATTTGAAACTTCAAAAATAAAATTAAATTAATTCAATCAGTATGTTACTTATTCCATCTTATGAATATGTTAGTCCACCGAATCCATTATTCCATCCATATCTTCAAAGAGGGACAATTCGTTAACTGCTTTTTCTAAATACATCGGGTTTAGCTTAACAATTAGGATGTCCTCTAACATATCCTGGCCCAGTCGGTTGCGGTTATCCGTTAGTATCAACTTTAGGGATGAAAATGCCCTTTCAATGGTAACCTAATTAATCACGTATGAGTTGACCAAAAGGGGAAAGATTTAGTTCTTTTTTGACTTCCTCTCTTGTATTATTTGCAACTTGTTTTAAAACACTTTTACAACTTCGGCTGTTTAAGGTAAACGGTTTGTTGCTTTTTTCACTCAAACCACGACAGATGGGATCTATAATGTTTTTCATACTTTTAGAATCTAACACATTAAATGGAATACTTTCTTCGGTGACCAGTTCAATATAGCTTTTAATTAATTCCTTTTTGATAATTCCAATTTTAACGGATTGCTTACGAAATCCAGTTTTAGCAATTCCACTACCAGAACTGCTTGAATTTTCATCATCACTAAAATTAATTTTATGTACATTGCTTAAATGATTTCTTAGATTAAACAATCTATTTTTTTTTAAATTGCTGTTGCAAATATTGCATATAGCAATATTATCATCTTCTTTCACATTAAAATGTTCAAAAATTCGGGTTTTATTTAATCGCGGAGCCATGATGATCTACACACTAACAGCTGTATACATACATATATTAACTAAATATGGGATATGCATCGATCACCTAAATTCGCTATCCAAGCTATTGTCGCAGTTATTACAATGATGCATTCAAAAACTATAGTTCTTTTAAGCAGCAATAGTTAACTGTTATACGAAGAACTGTGGCTGTCGGCTTACACTTGCTCGTCGTTTATAGTCGTCAGTTAAGCAGTTCGTTTCATTTGAGTGTTTGCATATTTCATTTCCATTTAACATGCATCTATTTCATAGCTAATGCGATAGTCACGGTTATTGCGCAGAAAACGACTATGCATTGAAAATGAAATAGTCCAATTACTATTGCTGTTGCTATTTGACAGTCAGCAATGCAAACCCTGAAAAATACCCATCAAATCTCAAGTCACCACCATTTTGTCAAAAACAAAAAAAAAAACAAAGGCTACGTAAACGATAACCACATTGTGTAGATTAATACTATTTTTGGTTTTTTGATTTCAGATGATTATTCATTGCTGTATCGCTGCTACCAGATGACGTAATTTTTTTTTAATCCGTTACTTTTATTTACTTAAATTTGTCAATTTTCAATATTTTTTAATAAACATTTACTTCAACATTGTTTAATACATATATAATAAATTGCCTTTTGTCCGATCCTCGAATAATTATTCCTACTCACAAAAAGAATTCCCAAAAATCGACTATTTTGTGACCTTCCACAGTGGCGTTCCCCCTTAAATGTATACTTTTTTTGATTCTCAATTATATTTTTTTATAACAAAAATTTTAATAGAATTTTTTTATTTCAAATTGTGAGTTTTGAGTTGCCTTTTTCCCAAACAATTAAAATTAAAATTTACCATTTTTCCATTTACCAAAAATTTTCCTTTTCTCTTGATACCTAAATTTAAATTAAATGCTATTTAAAAAAGCAAAACTTACAGTTGAATTGCGAGACTAAAAATTTTGTATCACACACTTCCACAAACTGGATGAATATGTAGTTAAAATTTTATTGTATCACGCCAAAATTAATAGTTCGAATGTTTAGGGGGTTAGGGATAGTCAGAATTTTCAAAAATTGGATTTTGCTTTTTTGCATTTTCTTAAAGCATAATATCTTAAAAATATTGTATGCAAATTTGAAGTTAATCCGACAAATACTTTTCGATTTATTCAACAATTAACAATGGGGACTCAGGCGCTCCGGAGTGTTCGAGAGCAAGTAGCAAATCGCAAAAACAAATAGCAAAACTTAAAACTATGTTTTTTGAACTGGTGATCACTGGAACTTAAAAACCGTTTGATAGATTTCAATAAAATTTGTACTGCTTTTGAAAAACATAAAAGACTCGTGCTTGACGAAGGATTTTCTTTTTTCAAAAACTTCGATTTTTTTTTAACAATTAATTGTGTGATGTTTTTCTCGAAAATCTGAAAAATATTTCCTGTGGCCGCCATATTGTTAATTTTGAAAAAAAGGCTTCGATAAGGCACAAAATTATCTATTAATAAAACTAATTTCTCTTGTCCAATTTCTCTTAGATGAATTCCCAAGGACTTGTGATGACCACCGCAAGGGACTTCTGTAGATGCAGGCTCCACACAAACAGCCATAACTTTTACAATTTTTAATTTTTTTTTGAAATTTTGCTAAAGTCAAGTCGAAACATGCTGTAGCAGAATATAAAAAAGAGGTTTACTTTCATTATATAGAAACGGACATGGGGCAGAGTCAATTGGGAGTAAAAATACTTTTTATGACGAAGTCGAAAGTCAATCCGAAGAAGTTACATTTTTTTCAAGTGCAGTAATTTTTTTTTCACGCAGTACGACGTCTAGGCACTGCGGATGTTGTTTTGGATAATTAGAATTTTTTTTAACATTTCGCTATTTTTAACAACATTTTTATTTTCGATTTCTTTTTTGCAATCTATGGCTACGATCACGCATTTGTTGACTTATCGTAAAAGACCTTTATTTTTCACCTCGTTTTTTAACACTTTTAAGTTTCAAAATAATTTTTGCAACATGTTACTTTTCGAAATTTTTTGATGTCGTCATTTCTTGCAATTTTCGGTTCTCTGCAACCATTCTAGTTGTTGACTTATCGCATGAGACTTCTATATTTCAAAGTTCATTTTCCAACATGATGGAAAGAATAATGAGATGGCGCCTGTCGTGGTATCGTTACTTTGAGCTCAGCGAATTTGACAATGAGTTACGCCGTTTTAACTCCAGTATGGCCAGATTACCATTTTCGTAACTTGATTTCGAATTTTATTTGTTATTTAGTCTCGGAGTTTTAGTTCTTTCTTCATGACATTTTTATAGAAGTAATGTTTATAATTTTGTAAAATATAATTTTTTTAAAAGTTAGTTCAATAATTCACTCAGTTTTATTTAGCTTTACTATTTTTTAACATCTGGTCGCATTGCCCGCGATTGCCGTCGTTGTTGGTGTTCTTCTCCGTTCAGCAGTCAAATCTCTCGCTCTCGCTACTGCAGTGTTACCTAGCTTTGGATATAAAAACGCACTAAAATGCCCACTTAAAGAAAATAAAATACCATTTTTTATTGAATTACTTAAAGATCTTTGTATGCGTGACAAATTGTCTTTAAAATGTGCGTTTTCTTAAATAAATGTTTTATGGTTATATTCAATTTAATTCATGAGTTGTTTTTGTTAAGAAAAGCTCTTTTGTTAAGGGAACGCCTTTTTTGTTTTTCATTATTTTCTAGTATTTTTTTGCTTATTTTTACTATGAATACACTTCTTAATGCCCTATGTGCCACTAAGGATTGAGGACCGGACTCTATGATTTTAATTCGCATTCAGTAAATTCAAGCGCTTTTTAAAAGGTCTTCAATATCAAGAGAGTTGAGAAAAGATGATTTAATAGTCTAACATAACCTTATAAGGAGCAAAAAATTTAATTTGCACTTTCAAATTATCAAATTTTATAGGAATGAACAAATTTTCATTAACACTAAAATCTTCTCAGTGTGACCTTTTTTAACATTCTTTTGTTTAATAATATATCTTTTTTAACTTACAGTTTCGGTAGCTTTAAATTAAAAAAAGAAACAATCACGAAACTTAAAATTTTAGGTATAAAAAAGCACTAAATTTATTGCGGATAGCAAATGGTTGGCAATATTGCACAACTCGCAAACGTGACGTCACGAACTCTTGATGGGCGCAATCTTGTTTCTAGCATTCTTGATTTTCCAATATAGTTTTCAACATCTTTTTGCCAAAAATTTTCTGATTTCCTTTTTTTGCTTTTGCGTAGTTTTGGTATTTTTAGTTTTCGTCGTTCGAATTTATTTTCCAAGACAATGTTTTCAATTTTGTAAAATATATCTTTCAAAATTAACATTTTGGATTGTTTTTATTCCGACAGTATTCGTTTTTTGTAATTTTAGTTGTCGTTGTTTTTCGATACATCCTTTAAATTGTCGGCTTATCTCGCCAAACAGTTGTTTTTGTAAAAAAAATTTGATTTCGTTTTTTTTCGTAGTTTGGTGTTTTTGGTTGCTAGGTTCCAATTTATTTTTCAAGCCCGGTTTTTCAAGTTTCTAAACATTTTGTTTCAACATTTACTTTTTCCAAATTCTTAGACTCCGACATTATTTTTTAGTAATTTTTATTTTCGTTGTGATTGGATACGTTCTTTCATTTGCCAACTTATCGCACACAACCTGAATATTTTGAAGTTCGTATTTCGACATTATTTTCAACATTTTTGTGTTACTTTTTTTTGGTTTCCAGTTTTTTGTTGTAATTTTGGTATGCGGTAATTTTATTTTTGACTTCGCTTATTGATTTAAAGTATCACCCATTTATTTTTCCAGCCTGTTTTAAGGTATCTTAATTTTTTATTTTTGTAATTTTCATTTACGATTTTTTTTTAGATTTTTTTTTATAGTTTTGGTATTTTTGGTTACGACGTTTTAATTCAACATTTTTATTTTCGAATTTCAACATTTACATTTTTTTCATTCAGACATTTTTCTTTTCTTGTAATTTTGTTTTTAGGCATTCTTCCGGACGTCGTTTCTATTGTTGGATAATCGCATCAGTCATTTAGAAGTTCGTATTTCGACATTATTTTCGATATTTTAGTGTTATATATATTTTTTGATTCCGAATTTTTTTTATAATTTTTCGACAGTAATTTTTTTTTTTGTAATTTTCATTTTCGAAATATTTTCGTAATTTTGACTTACGGTTTTTTTGGTTTGCAGGTGGCGACTGGTATTACCATTTTTCCTTTTCACTCGCGTTTTTGGCACACTTTTAAGCAAAACAAATTTTTTTAGAATTTTCATTTGCGGTATTTTTGGTTTCGACTATTTCCGTTATTTTGGCAATTTGATGTTTTGTCTGCGATCACACACCCATTGGGAGAAAACTCAAAAAACAGGAAAGGTTTTATTGCCGTGAAAATCAGCACCCATTATAAGTTCAATCCTAAGACAACAACACATTTAATGCTAAGAAGAAATTTAATTAAGACTTTTTTGTATGTGTGTGTAGAGAAATTTAATTAAAAAGTTTTCGGCGCAACAATTTTAACTGGAAATACAACTACAACGCACGACAAACGTAATGCATATGCATACACACATACACACATTCTCTATATTTGCTAGTGCGAGTAAATTTTAGGAGAGTTGGCTTAAAAAACAGCAATTTAGTGTAGCATAAACTGTGGCAGCTACATAAGAGTTTGGTTTTATTTCCATCTATGCATGTATGTGTGCAGTTATATTTGCGCAGGCATTTTTAACAGATTTTCTTTTTATAATAGCAGCTAAAATTGAAATTTCCATACTGTGCAAAAATAATAACACCTACGGCGTTTGTGAGCTTCGCAAACCAAAAATTAAACCATACAAAAACGTTGAATAAACAACCGAACTGTTTTCTCTTTCACTTTCGCGCTAATATTTTGTTGATATTTTGCAATTCGCGCGTACTCCACGGCTCCAGTGGGTCTGGAGGCGACAGCCGCTCGTCCACAGGATGTTTGCGGCCTGGCGCTGAGGCACCGCGTGGGTGCGTTGACTTGCCGCTACCCTCATCGCCATCGTTAGATTGTTCAGGTGAAATTCTGTAGATGAAATAAAAAGGTGGAAAATTAAATGAATATTTTTTCTTACCACAAACTTTGCATTATCGCCGACCTATTTTTGCGTTTGATACGTGCACTTTTCGCTCGCCGTGCTGCGTCGTCCTGCTGGTATTGACGCTTACGCAGGTGGAATTGTTTCATGGTTGCATGCACCTCCTCCGCTGTTGGGCAATCCTCGCTATCGTCTCGTTCATTGCCTGTTTCGGTTTCTACCTCAGGCTCCTGCTCGATGGTGAGTATGTGTTCTTCGGCCAGAGCAGCCTCGAAGTTGAATTCCTAAAATTTGTGAGGGCAATAATTATGGACGCATTTTGTACAGGGATGAACGGTCGTAAGTCCTATACATCAAAGCAATGGGAAGATTTTATAAGACACGACTGAGATGATGTGTGTAGAGTACTTTTATTTGCGGACAATTTAGTAGATATTTAAATATTAAAAAAATTAAAAAAGTAATGACAATAAAATCAAAATAATCAAAAGTTTGAGTAATAAGCTTCGAAATAATCGGGCCGTAGCTCCTTAGAGAGCACTTGCATTTTCTTCTTAACATTAACGAAAAAAGGAATTACGATCTAAACTACTTTATGAGGTCGCAAAGTACTCACAAAAACTGTTCAGAATATAAACCCAGTAATAATTAATTTGCATACCCTATGATCAAAAAGTACCGGGTTGACTGTTTTCTTCGATTACCAAGGCGTAGTGCACTATGAGTGCCTTCCATCGAGCCACACAGTCAATAAAGAATATTATTAATGCGTTTTGAAGCCTTTGAGAGATGCTGTACGTCGCAAACGGCCGGAAATGTGGGCAAACATTTATTGGATTTTGCATAATGATAACGCGCCATCGCACCAAGCCTAAATTGTGCTGGATTATTTGACCGAACACCAAGTAAATACCATCGTGCGAGCACCGCGTTCACCTGCTAAGGCCCCGAGCGTCTCCTTTTTCATTCCCAAGTTGAAGTTACCACTTCGTGAAAGCAGATTTCAGTCGATAGAGGAGATCAAGGAGAATGCGACGAAGGAGCTGAAGGCTATCCCTTCGTCGGCCTACCAGGGGTGCATGGAGGACTGGGTTAAACCTTGGCACATGTGAGTTGCATCAGACGGGTCATATTTTGAAGGAGATTAAATAAATTTGCCTAAAATGTAGGTCTGTTTTGTTTTATTTAAACATTCCCCTGTTTTCTCATATGGCCAATAAAGTAAGCCTATAAATTATTCCCAACCTCAAAATGCCATATAAGTATTTCCGCTTTCTCAAGCATCTTTTTGTTTTAAAATTATTAGTAATTCTAAATTGCCCTTTTCTCAATTATTTCCTTTCAAATTATTCCTAATTTTAAAGTCCAAAATGAGTACACAAATCCCCCTTTTGAAGTGCTCTGTATATTTCATCATTTTCTTTCAAGTAATTTTTCTCTTCTAAGTGCTCTTAAAGCATTGTCACATTCTAAAAAATTCATTTTGAAACTTTACTAAAGTGCACTTTAAGTTTTTGTATCTCTCAACTTTTCGTTACTTTGAAGAATTTTCATGTTCTATATATTAGTTTGAACATTTTTTTCAATTTTCTCAGCTTCTGACGGAGATAAATTTAAAAGTTCTGAAACTGCGACAATCCATCAAAAATCGTCTCACATATCGGCCTGAGAGTTCAACAAGTGGTTAGTTTTAGATGTTGGAATCGAATCGCAAAAAACTATTAAAATAAATCGCATTGGACAACCTCCAAAATATACTCACCGGCTCCTCTTCAGCCTGTGGTATGGTATGAGACCACACCGATGGTATCAGCTTATTCGGACTACCGCCAATGGACTCCTTTTTAATTTGCGCCTTCGACAGTGCGCTCTTCGTACGTCGCGAAAGTGATAATTTACCCAAAATTGGTCGACCGCCACCATCACTCTCCTCAGTATCGATCTCAGCGAGCATTTTGAGGAAATCTTGCAGCTTTTGTGGATCAACAATATCTTTCGGATCCTGGAATAGCGTAGACAAATTTGCGCCCAGTGGAGTGACCAAATCCTCAGTAGGAGCAGCTACTGCGGCTGCAGCCGCACTCGTTATTACAGTTGTTGTAGTCGGAACTGTTGATGCGGTTGTAGTGCCCATGTTGTCAATTGCGTCTGTCATCTCCATCGTTACAATTGCTGTTGTGTCAGTCGCAGCTGACAACAGCAACGCATTAATGGCGGGCGTTGTTATCGGATGCATTCCCATTGTCTGCTCCACCAAATCCAAGGCTTGATTTGCCAACTGTTGCAATCCAACAAAATATTGTGGATCGTGCATTTCTGGACGACGATCGGCAAGAAAGATTAAATCACGTAGGGGGTCTGGTGCAGGTGGCTGATTTTTCTGCTGCTGCTGCTGCTGTTCTGTTAGTTTACCGTCAGCGCCAGAGCCCGACAGAGAAGTGCGTAGCTCTATGGCTGCACTGGATGCTGGATCATTGGCGAATGATAGCATATCCATTGCGCTTGTCAGATCATTTTGCGGATTCAAGTTATACGGATCTTTAAGCTTCTTTTTGGTTATTTTGATGGGGCTGGAAATTGAGGCACGTCCCCACATCAAGCGACGCATTTGCTCACCCGTCATGCCGCGCTTTTTCAGTGCATTCAATGTTACGCGCCCAACGCGCTGGAATAATAAGAAATATTTATTTGTGTAAAAGAAAAAAACTATCCGAAAATTAGTGTCTCTCACTTTCCAATTCGATACAGCGCCTTTGCGTTGCTTGGCTCTGGTCTTTGCCTTGCTTTTGATCACCATTACTCCACGCACTTCATAGCCAGAATCGTCAATCGGTCCCAATGGTATTGAATAGGCCTCGAGATAATTTTTAGCATCGGCTTGTGGCACCGCGCGTTCCAATGTCACTACGATTTTTGCCCACTGCAAAAACTCACTCATCTATAAAATTGATTCTATTTGGGTAGCGACGCTTGTTACCTGCTTCATCCACTCCTTCTCGGACCGTTCGATGACTTGCGCGTAGGTGTTGCCCATCATGGCGATTAACATATTCAGCAAAAGTATGGGCACAAATATCATGAAGATTACAAACACCGTCTTTGACAGGTTCGGATATGTGGTATTGTTCAAATCGGGGTACTATTCATAAGAGAAAAATAGAAAAATGGATGTAAGAACTACTGATTGAATATCTTCAGTTCTTTTTCAAACTTTTATAATGTCTTTTTTGAATATTTAGATTAAAATATTCTTTCTAAAAATTGTATTTTATTTTATTAATTATATTCAAATACGTAGAAAAAATAAAATATAACTACTGCAACTTAAAACAAAAAAAAAAAATTCGGAACAAAATCAGTTAACTCATAAATTATAAAAGAATTATTTCGGAAAGAAAATTTAGTAATACCAACATAAATTATAAAAACAAGTATTATTGAAAAAAAAAATTAATTCTTTATTTATCAAAAAAAATGTTTGTAACAAAAATATATTAATAATATTAAAAATATTTTGTAAAAAAAATATAGTGATACATTAATTATGAAAATATCATTTTGGAAGAAAGTAATTATATCAAAAATTACACTCAAAAAATAGTATAGAAATAAAACTTATTTTATAAAAAATCGAATTAATTCGTAAATTATAAAAAACAAAAAGTTTTTTGTGAAAAAAATACATTAATACAGAAATTATAAAAAAATATTATTGTGAAAAAAAACCAATTGATATCTACAAAAATTATAAAAAAATAATTTTAGAAGAAAACTAAGTAATTCTTCAATATCGTTATGTAAAAAAACTATATTAAATCATAAATTATAAAAATGTTATTTTGGACAGAAAGTTATTAGTATTTATTGCAAATGAAAGTAAAACATACAAAATTTGAAATTTACTTATTGTAATATTAAGAAAAGCAAATATTTACAATAATTTAACGACAGTGCAATTATTCGGTTTCCGGTTTTTAAAACCAGTTAAACTCTTTTATTAAGTGATCTCTGTATCTAGAGGCATATTTAATGAAACGCAAAAGTTTATGCCAATGATCATTTTCCCCATTGAGAACCTCAATCAGCTGTGAATCATTTAAGGTAAATTTTGCGAATAATACTTTTCCGTATTCTCTTAATATTAGGCAGCGCGCCAGGAAATGTGTTATGTTGTTTTCAAGCTCGCCTAAATTACACATTGAGCAAGTTTTATTTTCTGTGTTAAATCTGTTGGCATTTAAAATTACCATTCCACTTCTAGCCCTCTATGTCATATTTTTTTAAATAAACCAGACCTTTTGGCCAATCTAATTCCTTATATATACTACTAGTACTTAAGGCTTTTTGTATGTACACATTCATCCTAGAATGGTTGTGGTTTGTTAAAAGCAATTTTGCATCTTCTATCCAGCTTTCTGATTGTATGTTGTCTATTCGCCAAATGACATCGATTTTACTAAACAAGTTCTTTAAATCTCTAATCCAGAGACTTCTTTCTTTCTAACAATTTTGGATAGATAATGTGGCAGCCGATATTCTGAGTGCATAAAGAAAATTCTGTGCATATATAAGGAACAGTTCTAAACTGAACAAATGATTTTCTAGCACGCCGGTTTCCAAAAGAAGTATGTATTTCTTTCTTTTTTAAAAGACAAGTCCACGAAGCATTAGTACCTTTCTTTGCTGCAGCTTCTCTGTTTTCAACATGTTTTTTTTTAAATTCATCTGAAGTGTTATTTTCACTCCTAAGTAAATATATCGAGACACAGTCAGAAATTTTTCCTTACTATAAAACCACTTCTTCTCTTTACTAAGTTTCCCACATTTTCTGAACACCATTATTTGAGACTTTGAGCGGAGTACTTTAAGATTCCACAGGTTGCAGTACCTTTCAAGGATATTAATCATCCCTTGTAGTTTGCCTGGTTGATCTGCTAACAAAATGATATCATCCGCATACATTAGAAGTCTAATATTTTACCCTTGTATATTTAATCCTCCGACGGCCGCCGTAGCCAAATGGGTTGGTGCGTGACTACCACTCGAAATTCAGAGAGAGAACGTAGGTTCAAATCTCGATGAAACACCAAAATTAAAGAAAAAACATTTTTCTAATAGCGGTCGCCCCTATCTGCCGTTCGGAGTCGGCTTAAAACTGTAGGTCCCACAATTTGTGGAACAACATCAAGGCACACATCACAAATAGGAGGAGGAGCTCGCCCAAATACCCAAAAAGGGTGTACGCGCCAATTATATATATATATTTAATCCTCCTTCTAAACTTTCATGTGAGCTGTTTATGTAAAGAGCAAATAGTATTGGCGACAATAAGCATCCCTGTTTGACGCCTAAGTTTGTTTGAATTTGAAATTTCTGAGTCATTCCATACAATTATTTTTGTATCACTGTATATATTCTCTATTAACTTTTCATTAGTTTCGTTGCAAGACCAATATGGTGTAGCTTATATATCAAGGCGTTTCTTGAAACTCTATCAAAAGCCGCTTTAAAGTCAACAAAATACGCGTAAACTTTCTTCTTTTCTTCTTTTAAATGGACAATAGCGGCTTAATTGAATATATTGTCGACTGTGGAGTAATTCTTCCTGAAGCCGGCTTGATGCTCGTTTGTTACTTGTTAAGATACTGTTCCTTTCAGTTCAAGAGGTTATTCATTCATTAATTATGTCCATCATAACTTTAGCAATGCAGTTCATGAATGAAATTCCTCTGTAGTTTCCTACTAGGGCAGGATCTCCTGTGTTGAAGATAGGAAAAACTACGCTGGTTCTAAAGCCCACGTCTACTTTGCATTTTCCGTGAAGATTTGTGTAAGCACTTGCCATAGACGTAATGAAAGTATCGGGAGCATTTTTAAGAACTCGTAAGGAACTCTATCAATCCCTGGAGCTTTGTTTAATTTAATTTTGTTTAGCACAGAGCTAACTTCGTCTGGTGAAAAAGCTGCCTCAAGCAGATCGTCAACGTGGAAGTTATGTGCGCTAATTGGCGCGATAAGCGCTTACGAGGTTTTGGCAGAGTTTAACAAAGCGTGCCAGTCGTTTCGTTCTCGTGCTATCCGGTGCCAGTTGGACACACTAAATGAAGTCAAGTCCTTCTCCACCTGATCTTTCCAATGCAAAGGAGGTCGTCTCCGTCCCCTGCTACCACCAGCTGGTACCGAATCGAATACATTCAGAGCCGGAGCGTTTGTATCCATTCGGACGACATGACCCAGCCAGCGTAGCCGCTGGATCTTTATTCGCTGCGCTATGTCTATGTCGTCGTACAGCTCATACAGTCTGCGATATTCGCCGTTGCCAACGTCAAAGGTCCAAAAATCTGACGCAGAATCTTTCTCTCGAACACTCCAAGCGTCGCTTCATCGAATGTTGTCATCGTCCAAGCTTCTGCGGTATACGTTAGGACGGGCACGATGAGAGCCTTGTCGAGTGTTAGTTTTGTTCGTCGATAGAGGACTTTACTACTCAATTGCCTACTTAGTCCAAAGTAGCACTTGTTGGCGAGAGAGATTCTACGTTGGATTTCAAGGCTGACATTGTTATCGGTGTAATGCTGGTTCCTAAATACACGAAGTCCTTCACAACCTCAAAATTATAACTGCCAACAGTGGCGTGGGTGGCGATACGCGAGTGCGCCGACTGTTTGTTTGAAGACAGGAGGTATTTCGTTTTGTCCTCGTTCACCATTCGCATTGCCTCTTTATCCAGTTTGTAGAAGGCAGAACTAACAGCGCGGTTGTTAAGGCCGATGATGTCAATATCATCGGCATACGCCAACAATTGTACGCTCTTATAAAATATTGTGCCTGAGCGATGAAGTTCTGCGGCTCGTACGATGCTCTCCAACATCAGGTTAAAGAAGTCATACGACAGCGTGTCACCCTGTCTGAAACCTCATTTGGTATCAAAAATCGGAGAGGTCTTTCCCAATTATGACGGCGCTGCTGGTGTTGAGCAACGTCATCTTGCAAAGCCATACTGCCGAATGCAGCTTTAAAGTCGACGATTCTTCTTTCATGGGTCTTTTTCAAGACTTGGCGTATTGTAAATATTGGGCCATGGTAAACTTTCCAGGTCTAAAGCCACACTGATAAGGTCCAATCAGTTGGTTGATGGTGGGATATTCTTTTTCTTCTTATCAATAGAAAATTATTAATATTGTACATAAATTATAAGAAAACAAATAATTTTGAAAAAAACTATCAATTTTGTTGATATTCTTAAAATTTTGAGGAAGACAATTTTTTTTTGTTTCTTCGTTATTTGGGAAAAACACCTCCGTTTTTTTCATATTTTTAAAAAGAGCTAAAATTATGCAGTGATCCCTGAAAGTTCCATTGTGGGACTCCCTTACCATTTCTAGTTATATTTAAATACGTACAGTGAATCAGTTAAACATGAGTTCAAACTATTGCTCGTACATTGCCTCCAATTACACATCGATCAAATATAACTCGAAAGGTTGTAAGAATCCCACTACTAATACACAAAAAGATAGAAACTATCCACCTAAATTCTAAAATATGAAAAACAAAATTAATAAAAAACTATATTAATTATTTTTCAAAATTTCTCAATGAACTTCTCATTTTACTCAAGCCAGAAACAAAAATAATTTAGATGAATCCACAAAAATGTCCAAAATACTTGCATCGCTTGGCATGGAATCACTCGTATGACTCTACTTGCAAAAGATATCTGAACTTCAGAAATTTCCTCGAGTTGCTTTTATATACCTCCTTTTATACTCGAAGGATCCCTTTTTAAACTGAGCCCAGTTTGATATAAAGACAATTTGAAAACACTGAAACAATGGCACTTTGTTAAATAAAATTAATTATTTTCCTCAGTCCAATTCTTTTGGCTAGTTCAGCTATACTTTACATGCATTTTTTTAGGCACCCATATGATTCTATACTGATTTCCTTAACTCTTCATTCATTATTTCCTTCATTTCTTTTCATATTCAAAGAACATGCTTTCTTCACAATTAACTTCATTTTCTGTCTTTTTAAATCGGGTCAAGTTCCCATGTTTTATCAGCCCTTTTTTGCGATATAACGAGAATAATGCACTCGCGATCTCCTACTTGCTAATTCCATATTTTTTCTGCCCTGCGCTAACTCGACATAAGGGATGCCTCTTTCCCTTTTTTTTTTATTTTTCATGAAAACCAGATTCATCAAAAACTTACATTATAATCTCCCAATGTAGTTTGAAATAACGCCATCCACGTGCTTGGAAAAGTGTTAAACATAGTCGACTGAATCTGTGGATGTCCCTTGTAAAGAAAGTAGAAGGCCTGGGAAAACCCACACAATACAATGCAGTATATAATGCCAAAAGTGAACATATCGCCCGTAATCATAGAATAGATCATTGTGACGAAAGGACCAGTGAGGCGGATAGCTCTAAGTAGACAGTAAGAAAAAAATATTCAACAATCCTTTAAGCTAGAAGATGGCTTCTTAGCCCCACTCACCCAGCAAAGAACATCAGTAAAAACCAACTTCCTGGCACAGCAAATATGAGTATAGCCTCCTCGGCATCCGTATCACCCATCAGGCGACAAGGTATGCAGGCAAGTATTAGCAGATTGGAAACTAAAAATATAGCCTTAGCCGGAGCGTGGGTCTGGGAAGAAAAAAATTCAATTTATTTAAAAGTTTCGGAAACTAAATTGCAAGTAGCCTACCAATTGCTTCAGAAAAGCCGGCAAACCTTGATTTTTAATTTCATCGCCCTGCTGGAAGATAACATAGCTCAGCACTCCCGTGATGGTACCAAACTCAGCACAATATCGCACTATTGTCTGCACATCGTAGTCATCGTCTGCACCCTCCTCAGCGAGCTCAACGGTTTTTGAGCCTTTTGCATTTCTATTTGTCGGCGCTTCTTCGTCCTCATCATCATCCGCTACATGAGCTGGCCGCATGTAAACCGAGATTGAAAGGCAAACCAAATGTGTAACTAGAATGAGTAGACGTTTTAAGAATTGGTTCTGTGCAAATGTCTTCCACTTCTCCTCGAGCAAACGTTGTATTATGCCGCCATCTAACATATCCAAATGCTCCTCTTTGGTGCCATTCAGAATGATGAAGAGCGCCGAGTTCCAATCTGATGGTAGTAAAAGGTTTAAAGGTGTTACGGACAAGAGTCCTAAGATAGCTACGTCGACTTACTAGTACGTCCGTCCGGCAGTAAAGTATCCAAGGCATTGAGCGGATAACCAGAGCAAGTGATGTTGCTGTACCGCCAAAACTCACGCGCTGACAGCTCTAACATCTCGCGAAATACCTCAGCGCGCCCCAATTTGCAAGACAGCGTGAGTGGTGTAAGACCACCATGATTCGCGATGCCATTTTTAGCTGGCGTTTTTGGATGACGCAAAGCATAGCCGAACATATCCTACCAAAAATAAGCTTGCATAATTTCGAGGCACTACTCCGAGTAGTCACCGCCGCACTCACCAACTTATCACACACTACTACCATATGCAGTATCATATTGCCAAAGGAATCCTGTGCATCCGGATCAGCGCCACAATCCAACAACAAATTGTACACACTCTCGTTGGCACAGCAAGCCGCCCACGCTAGCGGATACTCACCCAAATACGCCAGTCCCTCATAATCTGTCGACTTGGCGGGATTGCGGCGCTGCTGATCGCGTGGTAAAAAGAAACTACCCACGGCACGTTGATTGATATCTGCACCCGCCTCTATCAGATCGGCCACCAGCTCATTGTTGCTATAGGCAATAGCCAAATGTAGCGCGCTGGCGCCCAAATATTCCTCACCTTCCATCACATCCTGTGCCAGATTGGGGAAGACACGTATCAGCACTCGCGCCAGCTTCGTGTGTATCTTCGAATCGCAAATGATGAGTACGTGTAGTAGACTTTCGCCGAGTGCGCCACGAAACTGCATTTGCCAGCACGCCTTGTGGTCCTCCCACTTGCCGAGTGGATCGTGGCGCGAGAGCGAAGCCTCAATCGGTATTGTTACCTCAGTGTGGTCGCGATATTTCCAACGCAGAAACTCAGCGCGATTAATCACCTGACCTTTGCCATCGTTGTACATGAAAATGCCGAACTGTTCGCGTATTAATTGTTCCACGGCGATCAAACCGCCGGTATTGAGTGCGTCAATAAGGTCGCCACCACGCTTGTAGTCGGCCAGTTTGTAGAGTAGACATTTGTTGGCCGTTGGCGAGGATTGCGAAATGACGGCGTCCAGTATGGCGCCTGGTTTCATTTCCTCTGGCTTCTTGCGTAAACATTTTTTCAGAAAGAATTTCATGCGATTTTTGTTTTTCCGAATAGACTAAACTAAACTAAAACTGTGCCACCTCTGCGGGCAACTCACTTGATGTTATGTAAAAATGTTTAGTCAATAAAGCGAAGGAACTACTAAGCAGCTTAGCAACATTCGTAGTTATGGTAATTTTGTTAATTGCAAGTAAATACATTTTTTAAAGGGAGGCCAAGTAATTTAAAAAAAAGCAAGTAAGTAACAATTGTCTGAAAGGAAGTCTTTGTTTATCGAAGCCAATATTCAAAGTAAGCAGTGAGTGGAGAGCAAATGCCCTGGGCACCAATATCGTAATGACTTGGTTGCACTGGATGACAAAAAAAAAATTTAAATACATATAAATAAAAAATACAATATTTTTTCTGAGGCTTAGTTAAACAGAATCTAGCTACATTCTCAGAACCTGCAACATACTCAGAATTTTTAACTGGTCCGCAGCACCTGGAAAATTATAGAAAAAAGCAGTTCAACCTAAAAATCCAGTCGAAATTGACAATTAACTCCAAGTCAAATCCTTGATCTCCTTGCGTTTTTTACTTAATTTTTAAGTTATTAAATAAAACTATTTTTTTAGTTCATTTTTTTTTCAAACTTCTTGTTCACTAGGCCGGGTCGATTTGTGGGGAGGCAAAAAAATCGCCCATTGGTCTGTGAAAATCATATTCTTGGGATCAAAATAAGAAACTTTGCCGAAGGAACCATACCTCTAAAACGAATTCTGATGTCCCCCAATTTGGGTCGAAATTTTTAGTTTCTTTTCTCATGTAAAGGCCAAAAATGGTGATATTTTGAAATGATTGTATGGGGAACCCCCCAGGGGAGTTCCAGGGGGTGTGCCACTGGCATGGGTGGATCGGCCGTCCAAAATTAGTGGGGTTCGGTCATACATTTGGACTCGATTGGAGCACACTAAATGGGTCAAAGTGGGATTTTTCGTTCGACCCAAATTGGGGGAAATCAGAATTCGTTTTAGAGGTATGGTTCCTTCGGCAAAGTTTCTTATTTTGATCCCTAGAATACGATTTTCACAGAGCAATGAGCGATTTTTAAATCGACCCGCCCTATTGTTCACTACTTAAATGTTTTCAGAATTTTTCTAAATTTATTGTTTCGAAGTTTTTTGAAAAACTGTCAAAACTTTTAGAAAAATCCATTTCTTAATTTTGATGTTTCACCGAGATTCGAACCTACGTTCTCTCTGTGAATTCCGAATGGTAGTCAAGCACCAACCCATTCGGCTACGGCGGCCGCCATACAATGTTTTAATACACAACAATAAAGAGATTATTTTTGAGCCGTATACAAAATGTTTTCTTCACTCCTCTTAAGTAAGATTTACATTTTGTTGACAGAGTTGCCATATAGTTTTTTATTTTTATTTTGCTCTTAATATTTACAGTTGTCAAAGGAACATTTATATTATTAGTTTGTGGAGAAAGAAATCCATTATTTTCCCGGTAGATGAGTGTAGTGATCGATATCTCGTAAAGTTTCGATCAAACAATTAAAATGTTGTGCTCGTTGTCAAGTAGACTTTTCACACTAAAAAAATTCGGTTGCTCTATTTTGTTTGTTCCCTTCAACTGTGAGTTACAGCGTGTTAATAATGGAAGTCAACAAGGAGAAAATTTGGCGCATTTTACAGTTTTTCTTTGATAAAGGCGAACATGCAAGACAGGTCGCTTAAATTGTGAATGGCTCTTTAATGGTGCCGATACTGCGACAGTTAATTACGTGCAATTTTGGTTTACTCGATTCCGTTCAGGCTTTTTCGCTGTTACAAAAAAAAGTCGATAATGTTGATAAAATCACAGAAATGAACGAAGTTGACTGGCATGCTGGTAGCCGTAGCATCGCTCAGGAGCTAAAGAACGACCATAGAACCATTTTAAACCATTTACGCAAAAATAATGGATTTCTTTTTCTCCAAACTAGTATTTTGTTCATTTCCCTTAAACAGCCTTTCAACATTAATTACTTAACGTAGTTGTCATTCCATTCTTTATTTTTCGTGTAATTTTTTTTTTGCAATAAATAAAAAGTATTTTAAAAGTCTTTTTCAGCCGCATATGTACATAAATTTTGCATGGAAAAGGCAAGCATTCCATTTTTTATGCTTGCAAATAAAATCTAATGAATATTGAAAATTTAATATTGCAAAGATCATCACTCGTCAAAAATTTAAAATTACCAAAAATACTTCTTTGCCCACTTTCTCTGTGTACTTCCTGCTACTGCCCTAATTTTGTGATCGCTCACAAATTTTTAATTTTTTTTTCACATTCAATTATGTGAATAAAATGCGAAGCGTTGCCAGGGAAAGATAGAGGATTCAATTGCGCAAAATAAAAAATAAGGAATACGCAGCCACACAAACTTACAATGCCACGTTGCTTTTTGGTTTTTGGCGCGGCCAGATGCGCCAATGCGTTCAATGGTGCATAAATCAACACAATCCAACGGCTTTGCCGCGAATTGGCTTTTTCATATTTTTTTTTTTTCATTTTCAGATTGTAAATATGCACGCACATACAGGCATCCAACGTAAGAGCACGTGCTAAAATAAATGTAATTTCGAAAACAACAAAAATTCGTTTGCATCGTCAAGTCTATATTAAATACTAAATCATTTTTAGAAACTATTTTTGAACATGGAAAATTGTGTTGGCATGAGCTTCCAATAGATTTCAATTGTTTTTACTTTTCTCTACCTTTTTTCACATTTTAATAACAAGTAACGAGTTTTGCTGAAATTTATATTGCAAGAATGAATTCTGACATAGAAAACAAGAAAAAGTGATTGGAAATTTAAAATTTTTCATGTCTGTACAAAGGGGTTCTTCACAAGTGTAAATATTTTTAACCAAATTTAAGAAATATTAAATTTATATGAAACACTTGTAGAAAATAAGTCCAGAAAAAAAGTGACGATAAAGGACAATTTCTGAGTGTCACAGGTTCCACATACTAACTACGCTTCTACTGATGGAAATGTAACATTTTCGGTTATTCGACTGACTGAACTAAAATTATGTAAAATTCTTGCTGACATTTTATGTTAAATTGGCAGTATTTATGAACCAAGCTGTTTCCCTTCTTAAACTACTTATAGTGGAATATATTTGGGTTATTAAATATCAAACATTAAAAGGCGTCTACCATTCGTTGTTTCGCCATCTATCTGGGCTCTGCTCACTTGACGAAAAATTTGCATGTGATAGCAACAACAAACTTATCGGGCAAGTTTTGTCGCTAGCAAATATGGTTGTACTTCTAGTCCAGTCAAAAGAGACGAAAAAAATAGCCAACTTCGTAATTTTAGGAGGATGCGAGTTTATGGTTTTATTATGTAAAGCCCATCACTGTGAACTTAAATTTGAGTTTTCGGGGTCGGGGGTTGTGTCCCGCGGCCGCCATCTTGGAAATAAGGGTGCAACTAGTTTTTGCGATTATCTCGTGAATTTCGAAAGTTACGAAAATTTTGTTAAATTATTTTTTGTAGATAATAATATTATCTACAACTTTCATTCAAAACTTTTTTTTGTAAAATTAATAATAAAAAAGTTATAAACAAAATTACGCGAAAAATTAAGGGATCAATTGTTTTAAAGCGTAATAACTTCTTTTTATAGATTTTATGGAAAATATACTTTAGAGCTTTTTTATAGAGCATTCTTTTGTGAACATTTTTGTCTATAAGTTTTTTCCGCTATCTTTATTTAGTCGTATGATTTTGAGCTGCTAAGCGGAGCAACCAACACATTAGCGAAGCGCGTACATGATTACACAGGCCGACAAAATTTAACCAACATTCAGACCCAGAAACCAGACTATATACTTCCGAAGGTTTATGATGCGCTGAATCCAAATCTGGCCTCAGAATTGCTCTATCAGCTCTGGTTTTCGAGATATCCTAACCTAAAAGTGCAAAAAACACCATTTTTGCCCATATTTGAGGTTATGTAGCCTTGCAGATGTTTTCTTTCACCAAAATTAAAGGATGGCATCTTTAAATACAAGCCTTCTTTTTTCAAATGGCGTTTTGTTTGCTCAAATATCATTTTTTTTCGCAGAGATATCGCATTTTGAAATTTTCATGTTTCGAAATTTTCCTACACCTGAAAATCGATTGAGATAACATAGACATGATATAGTCGATTACTAATTTTCTTGGGCTTGAGGGCCTGATATATATGGATTAATAGTATGTAAATTTGGAGTTTGTGGGTAAGCCTGCTCGCGGTATGATAGAGATGGTTTCTAGGGGTTAGGGCTGTGTGTGACTCGGTACCCTAAGGTCAGATAGTGTAGGGGTGTGGTGAGTCAGCACACTTATAGTGTGAGACAAAATTTTAAGAAAAATAAGACTCAATTCAAGAAAATTAGTAATCGACTATATCATGTCTATGTTATCTCAATCGATTTTCAGGTGTAGGAAAATTTCGAAACATGAAAATTTCAAAATGCGATATCTCTGCGAAAAAAAATGATATTTGAGCAAACAAAACGCCATTTGAAAAAAGAAGGCTTGTATTTAAAGATGCCATCCTTTAATTTTGGTGAAAGAAAACATCTGCAAGGCTACATAACCTCAAATATGGGCAAAAATGGTGTTTTTTGCACTTTTAGGTTAGGATATCTCGAAAACCAGAGCTGATAGAGCAATTCTGAGGCCAGATTTGGATTCAGCGCATCATAAACCTTCGGAAATATATAGTCTGGTTTCTGGGTCTGAATGTTGGTTAAATTTTGTCGGCCTGTGTAATCATGTACGCGCTTCGCTAATGTGTTGGTTGCTCCGCTTAGCAGCTCAAAATCATACGACTAAATAAAGATAGCGGAAAAAACTTATAGACAAAAATGTTCACAAAAGAATGCTCTATAAAAAAGCTCTAAAGTATATTTTCCATAAAATCTATAAAAAGAAGTTATTACGCTTTAAAACAATTGATCCCTTAATTTTTCGCGTAATTTTGTTTATAACTTTTTTATTATTAATTTTACAAAAAAAAGTTTTGAATGAAAGTTGTAGATAATATTATTATCTACAAAAAATAATTTCACAAAATTTTCGTAACTTTCGAAATTCACGAGATAATCGCAAAAACTAGTTGCACCCTTATTTCCAAGATGGCGGCCGCGGGACACAACCCCCGACCCCGAAAACTCAAATTTAAGTTCACAGTGATGGGCTTTACATAATAAAACCATAAACTCGCATCCTCCTAAAATTACGAAGTTAAATCTTCTTTTGACTGGACTATTCATAAAACTCATGATGGAAAGAATAATGAGATGGCACCTATCGTGGCACCGTTACTTTGCTCTCAGCGAATTTGACAATGAGTTACGTCGTTTTAGCTCGCGTATGGCCAGATTACCATTTTCGTAACTTAATTTAGGAATTTTTTTTTTTTTTGTTATTTAGTCTCGGAATTTTAGTTCTTTCTTCATCACATTTTTCTACCCTGTTCTAATTAAAAGTAATGTTTATAATTTGGTGAAATTTATAATAAACTAGCGAAAACCCGCCCGTTCCGCTGGTCGTCTTTAAAAAAATCTAGAGTAATTAATTAAACGTGGTTTTCTCTGGAGAAAAAATACTCACTTGTTGTTTGCTTGAAAATCAGATCAGAAAGAAAGTTTGAGCGCGTCGTTGCTCCGTTCTGCATTTGCATAGATGCGCTCCCCTTTACACATAAACAACAACATCAATCGTATGATACATACACTTCTTCGTGTACGCAAAAGCGGAGAAGGAGAAGATAACTGTTCTATTCCCCTCCGCTTTAACCCAGCTATGTGATCAGGTACAAATGACTTTTTTGCGTGAAGTCTGATATAAAAAAAGTTCTATTTACTCTTCTTAAATTTATATAAACTTTTCCAGGCGAAATAAAAAAACTGACATATATTTGCTTCAACCGTATATTTGTGAGTACACAGGTAATATGTAAATATATGAATGATATAGGTAATATCTCATATTAGCATAACCTTTCTGCAAAAAATTAAGGAAACGATCACCAATCACGCCGGCAATTATACAATGAATTTTTCACTATAACTAACTTCAGATTAACGTTTATATAATAAGCGTATATGTAACATTTTAAAATTTCTTTTGACTTTTTTGTTTAATTTTTAATAATAAGTGGTCTTCCTCTTTCTCTTCCTCGTCCTCCTCCTATTCCTCTTGCTGTAGCTATTTCTTTTCCTCTTCCATCTCAAGCTCCATCTCCTTTCTTTATCCCGGAAACGGGCAGTAAAAATTACTTCACTTAAAAGCTTCATCAACAGCTTCCATCTGATACCCATATTGTACAAACACATCCAAGGGTACCTTGGTCCACCTTTTCGACTATATCTCGAGACCTTGGTCACTCAGAGATCTAAAAAATACTCTGTATTAAAGCACTCATCAGTAGCTTTGATTTGATACCCACAACGTAAAAACACATCCTAGGGTTACCCGGGTCCTCGTTTTGGCCTTCGGCAGCGCCAGCTGGTGGCGAGTGGAATCAATAAGCATATTATACTAACCTTCTCCGTGAAAAATATATATATATACCAAATTTCATAATAATCGGCCCAGACACACACGACCAAAATGTATTCAATTCTAATGAATGCTATGTGCGGTAAAAAAAATACGTGCGGCAAATAGCAAAAACACACTCAGTTAACCGACGTACCGCACACACACGCGTTATTGGATTTCAACTAAACTTCACAAAAACCTTTGCCAAAGCAACATTAACAATGTGTGAAACTTCCATTGTGTTCCTTACACGCGTTGCTGAGATTACTCCGCACAAATGCACACTTTTTTTCGGCTTAATTTTTATATATATAGATTTTTTTAAAAATTAGTTCAATAATTCACTCAGTTTTATTTATCCTTTCTTTTTTTTAACATCTGGTCGCATTGCCCGCGATTGTATTTGTTGCTGGTGTTCTTCTGCTTTCAGCAGTCAAATCTCTCTCTCGCTACTGCAATGTTGCCTAACTTTGGATATAAAAACGCACTAAAATGCCCATTTAAAGAAAATAAAATACGAAATTTTTATTGAATTACTTAAAAAACTTTGTCTGCGTCACAATTTGTCTTTAAAATGCGCATTTTTTTAAATAAATGTGTTAAAGTTATGTACAATTTAATTTATGAGTTTTTTGTTAATAGAACGACTTTTTTGCTATATTTGAATTATGTAACAAGATAAGGTACTCTTTTTGTAAGAATTTCGTTATAGTTTCTTCACTTTTTTCTGCAATTTTTTTTTTATTGTATTTTTACAATACTCTTGATGCCCTATGTCCCACTAAGGATTGAGGACCGGAAGAAACTATTACACCTCTATTGCTTTAGCTCGCGTTCAGTAAATTCAAACGCCTTTTAAAATGTGTAAAAAGGGTTTCGATCTTAAAAGAGTTGGGAGAAGAAGATTAAATATACTCCTTTATGCAAAACATTGAAAGGAGTAAAAAATTAAATTTGCACTTTCAAAATATCAAATTTTATAAGAATGACCAAATTTTCATTAACACTAAAATCCTCTCAGAGCGACCTTTTTTATTATTCTTTTGCTTAATAAAATTTTTTTTTTAACTTACAGTTTCGGTAGCTTTAAATTAGTAATAAGAAATAAACATCACACTTAAAAATTATCGCATTTTGGGTATAAAAAAGCACTAAATTTACTGCGAAGAGCAAATAGTTGGCAACACTGCACAACTCGGCAAACGTGACGTCACGCACTCTTGATTGGCGTAATCTTCTTTCTATCATTCTCGCACAAAACTGGCATAACTCATTATTTTCAATACTGCAAACTCACTTTCAAGAGAGTTTCATTAGGCCGCGTTCATACAAGGAAGGCGCTCTGCTTGTTATTGTTGCTTCAACTTAGCGAATTCTTTCCCTTCTATTGCTTAACTTTCGCTGTGCAGTCTACAACAAGATTGAAAGGGTGTAGAGCACGAGCATCACAAGTAACAATTTGAAGCAGCAGTGGTTTCCTTCTTTGAACGCGGTCTTACTAATACGCATTAAGTGCTCTCAGGCAAATATAATTTTTGTCAGCTTTTTTAGAGTGCTATGTTCATTTCTACCAGTTGCCTCATCTATTCGCCACTTGCTAACGCTTGGCCTATAGTTACAAAGAGTGGACGAATACCCCGTCTAAGTCGTAGAAATTCTTTCGTTTTGCTTTTACTGGGCCATAGTGCACTGAGGGACTGCAGTGGATATAATTGGTGGCGGACCACGAGCTAGTACTTCAGGTGCTTCCTTCCATATCCCCAATCCAAAATGGGGATTCGAGTCACTCCGATTAGGTGCACGAGTTTTGTTCTTGCCAGAGCGGCACACATTATCCCAGGAGATGTTCTGGCATTTCATCGTCCAGCTCGCAAAACACCAGATGCTTGATTCTACTTATCCCAATTTCCTCAAATGATACCCAAGACTTCAATACCGCTAAATGTATGCAGTAGGAGTTCGTTAGTTCAGGAGCCTAATTGATGCTGGCAAGAATGCCGTTTACCTGCCTCTGTCTTGGACTTTCGATTCAGTGTCTTAGAATTTTGGTGTCAGTAATTTAAGAACGGCGGCTGCCATAGGCGATTGAGTTGGTACGTGACTACTGTCCGGAAAGGAGTAGGCTCGAATCCCCTTGCATGAAACATAAAATACAAAAGAAAGTTTTTTCGGCTTGAATAAAGCGCACCAGTCGTTTCTTTCTCGTGATACCCGGAACCGGTTACACACACCAAGTGAACCGCATGTATTACTCTACCTGACCTTGCCAACTTAGAGGAGGTTTTCCTCTTCCTCTGCTACCACCAGCTGGTATCACATCGAATATTTTCAGAGCCGGTGCGTTTGTATCAAACCGGACGACTTGACCCAGCCCACGTAGACGCTGGATCTATGCGCTATGTCTATGTCGTTATCAAGCTCATACATCTCATAGTTCCATCGCCTACGATGTTCGCCGTCGCCAACGTGCAAAGGTCCAAAAATCTTGCGCAGAATCTTTCTCTTAAAAGCTCACGTGGAAGCTGAGCCAAATTTAACAATCGATATGATAGCTCAGAGGTTAAATTCATGTCATGAAACAGTTTACAGGCACCTGGTCCAGTTGGGAAAGGTTTCAAAGCTGGGAAAATGGGTTCCGCATAGACTTTCCGTCGCCAACCTTCAGCAGAGAGTGAATGTGTGTTCCCAGCTGCTGCAACGGCTTGAAAATGAAAGTTTTTTTAACCGTATCGTTACTGGTGATGAAAAATGGGTTCTTTACAATAATCCTGATCGCAAACGCCAATGGTTAGATAAAGATGAAACACCAGAACCGACCCCTAGAGATGGCCTTGACCTCAAGAAGATTCTCCTGTCGATTTGGTGGGATATGGCCGGTATTGCTTATTATGAACTTCTGGATCCAAACCAGACGATAACTGATGCTTATTAATCCCATCAGCTATCAAACCTGAATGAGGCACTTAACAAAAAACGACCGTCTTTAGTGAATAGACGCAAAGTTTTGTTTCACCACGACAAGGCAAACATTAGGCAAGCTGAACGAGCTCTGATGGGAGCTAATGCCACTTCCACCATACTCTACGGATATTGCACCTCGTAATTATCACCTTTTCCGTGGACTTCAATCCCATATGAGTAATAAGAACTACTCCTCAAAAGAAGCTATAAAAAGCGATATCGAAGCGTATTTTGGCTCCAAGGACAAAACATTTTTTGAGCAGTGAATTAAAAATTTGCCTAAACCTTGGGAAGACATTGTAAATAATGAATGAAAATATATTATTGATTGATTGAAAATGCAGAACTAACAGCGCTGTTGTTAAGGCATAATCGGTAAATAAGTAAATAAATAAATAATTAAAATAAATACAATGCCTTCCCTGTAGCTACAACAAAATTACAATATTTCATACGTTTAAATGGTTCCCAAATTTGCTTTTACTCTTATTAACTTATTTATGTAATATATGTTTTCCAATATATGTATATAATATATGTATGTATATTTTCCCACTATTAAAGTCATATGCCTTTGAGGCAAATCTGCACAATTCCAAATATTAAATTTTGCCTCAAATTTAATCCGCTCTAAAAACACGTACGTCGTTGCACTCACCTACTTAACTCTCCTCCTTATGAGGCCAATTTTACTTTCCTCCTAGAAAATATTGATAATTTATTTAATGATAGTAACACTAAAATCTCGGCAATTTATGCAAGCACTCTCGAAATCCTATCTTTGGGTATATTAGAGTTGAACTCAAAATCATATCTTTTGTATGCCCCAAATATGTTGCACTATAAATGAAGTTGCATATGTGGAGTATAGTGACAGTGCCGGCAGTTGAGCAGGTGCTTTCACCAGGTAAGTTAGTCGGTTAGTTGGTTGCCCACTTGGATGCAAAATTTCTTAGTGGCTGAAGTTGTGGGGTTGGATGGGGCTGAATTGGAGGAGTCCATTGTTTCCGTTCCCGTTTTTATGGCACTTTTCGATGTGCCTGCAAATGAGGTAGTCACGTGCTAGTGAAATGTCGGTGAATCTGTAAGTATAGTGAACGCATATGTAATAATCTCACCGTACTATGTAATGTATGTATGTATGTATGTATGTGTTGTGTGTATGTGTGTACACCACTCGCTTAGTCGCACATTCACTAAGGTATCCGAAGTTTGGCAAGTAACCGTAGCACGTTGCATAGAAATAATTTGTGTACATGCCACTCTAGAAAACCACTTACCTGAATAAGTTTGTGTGTATGCTTGGGTGTCTGCTTTAAATGTTTTTTACATCATGAAGTGGTAAAATTGATTTTAGTTAAGGCGAGGGTTAAAAAGTTTCGTGTGGGATATGAAGGCGAGAAAATGGTTAAGATTTGACGCGACCGCTTGGCGAAAGGATTTAAGGGTGGCGAAAAGAGTTTACAGGCGAAAATAGTTTGGCGGTGAAAATGACGCTGCTACCTGGTATGCTTGTGTATGTAATCCAAAAGGAAGTTAGAATTATTGTGAAGTAGATGTTTACTCGTGTAGCGCAGTTTTTATACCCGCGCACTTGTGCACAAGGGTATTATAATTTTGTTCACATAACGGTTGTATGTAACAGCATAAAGCAATCGAGATAGATATATAGTCGGATTCAGGCGGATAGTTGACGTTATCTTTTTGGCTTGTAGCCGAATCAACTGAATTATATGTATATCCTCAATTTGCGTGTAATTTGTTCTTGAATTTTGAAATTTGAGTTGTTTAGAGAATATGTCTCCAGATTGGTCATTTTGCAACTCAACACGCATATTGTTGCTTAAGTGTAATATCTGGACATGTTCCTACAAATTGGAGGACTTTAAACATGCATTGAGTTCATCAGCTGGCGTTGATCGTGGAATCACTGACTATGTTTGACGAAAATCTCCTGCTAATAAAATCATTGCACTACCAAATGACTTATGATTGCTCCGTAGATCTTGTAAAATATGTTTGTCTTTTGTTATTCTTTAAATATGTTTGGATTTGTTCAGCTCTGCATGATTATTCTTTATCGGAGGAGTTGCTTCCCTTGGCCGAAAGCGAACACTGTTTTTTCTGACGATAATATTTTTCAAATTGAGCAATTCGTCAAATCCCAAAACGATAGGGCTTATTTGACCAACCGTTCATATGAGAATTTAGACCATCGATTGGCCACCAGAAGGCATCACCCGCCACAGGTAATGGTGTGGGCCACTGTAACCGCAGTTGAGCGCTCTCCAATCGTTTTCATCGAGCCTAGCGTCAAGGTAAATTATTTATTTATTTATTATTATTGAAAAAGGATAATATAATTATGCCTTAACAGTCTAGAAAAAGCGTTAGCAACTAAGGCCATCAGCTTCTTAAAATTAATTTATTTCTACTATGTGTACAAATAAGACTTATGTATATATATATCACACTTCAAAATAAATGTTTAGTTTAGTTATAAATCTTATAAATTCTTTTATGTTGGTGTGTGTTACATTTGAGAGCAATTCCCTTATATTGGGGTTGGCCATAGATTGGCGTATTGTTTCAAGCGCTAGGCATCCTTCGATTATATGTGGTATTGTTAAGTTCGCATCGTAGCAAAAATAGCAGAGTGGTGGTTGGACGTTTTGGAAGAGATGTTGTTGGGTTAGCCTGGTGTGTCCTAGACGGAAGCGGGTGTAAATAATCTGTTGCCTTCTTGTTATATTTGTTGGTAGTGTTGTTGGCTGACGAGTTGGGTTTATCTGTTTGTAGTAATGAGTATATTCAGACCATTGGGTAATTTCATTTCTTAGGCAGTTTTTGTAAGCCAGTTTTTTAATGTCCTTTTTGTTGATGGTATTGATGAGTTTAACTGGGGATTTCGTGGCTAATTTGGCAGCAGAGTCGGCAAGTGTATTGCCTTGTATTCCGATGTGGCCTGGAACCCATAATGGCTTGATTTTTTCGGTGTATTCAATAAGAATGTCTCTTATCTGTGATATTGTTGGGTCGGCAAAATTAGCATTTAAGATTGCTTCGATTGCTCCTAAGGAGTCGCTACATATAAGGTATCGGTGTTTATGTTTTGCGGCATATCGGCAGGCAAAGAGGATTGCTGTTGCTTCTGCTGAAAAGACTGATGAGTACCATGGTAGTACTGCAGATAGAATTGTTGAGGTATCGTCCACTACGCTACACCCAATGATATTACTGTTTTTGGATCCGTCTGTATATAGGGCTCTCCAGTTTACATGTGAGTTGCGTATATTTAGAAAGGATTGTAAATATACTGATATAGGTGTAGTTTCTTTTTTGTATTTCGTTAGGTCGAGCATGATAGAGTTTTTTTCCAGAGTTCAAGGAGGTGCACGAAGTGGGAGTGTTGGTAATGGAGTAATTGATATATCTTCCTCTTTTACCAATTCTATAAGTTTCTGCAGGGTAGAAGTTCTCCTCGTATTACGTTTTCTTTTTAATCTTTTTTTCAAAATAGCTTGAACTGGGGATCCTTCGTTATATGCCAACTTAAAAATCATCCCTGTATTGATGTAAACTATCCGACCCTTTACTGTTGGGAGTTCAGCTTCTGTTAATATATTTATGATGGGGGTGGTACGAAATGCTCCAATGGCCAGTCTTGCTGCTGTATGGTAGATTGATGATAATTTTGATAAATTTCTTTTTGATGTTAGGGAAAATATTGGAAGGCCGTAATCTATTTTAGCTAATATTGTCGCTTTTATAATTCGCACAAGTGTGTTGGAATTGCTCTCCAATTTTATATTGCTTAAAGATTTTATTACATTCAATCTGCTTTGAAGTGAGTTGTGCAGATATGTGATGTGACCATTCCATCAAGGTAAATGCGAAATATTATCGGGAAACTATTTTGGAGGTTGCCTTGAGGCCATGAGCAGACAAATATTTCGGTTGCGGACCATGGACGTTTCAACAGGACTCGGCACCGTCTCACAAAGCTCGAGTTTTAGCCCAGAATGGCTAAAAACAACGTTTCGAACTTCATAACGTACACACAATGACTCTCAAATTCACCAGACGCAAACCCGATGGATTATTCTCTTTGGGCCTTTTTGGAGAGCAAGGTCCGAATTAAAAGATTCACCAGTCTCGAGGCGCTGAAAAAAGTCATTGTCCGCGAGTGGGCCAGAGAACCTGCAAGTCACATTCGGGCAGCTTACAAATTGTTTCAGGACCCTCTCAAGGTCATAGTCAAGGCAAAAGGTGGTCATATCGAGCAAAAGTAAAATTATTCTTCATTTTGTATTATTTTCACACATTTTTCAATTTGAATTGAATAAAAGTAATTTTCCAAACTAAATTTATGGTTGTTATTGGAGCAGGATAAACTGCTGGAGTGACAGTCCTTGGCCGGATATAAATCCAGGTCATTCCGGTACCGTAGAACAGACTATCGTGGGAACGTGTGAATTTATGGTATTTTTAATTGGTTACACTTCGAGTGCGGGACCCTGTATATTACGATATAATATGACTCACAGAAGGTATCTATCTAAAAAAAGGTCACAACTTTTCCCTTCACCTTTTATGTTAGTTCATTACCAAAATAAGTTTCACTCTCGTACCCATACGAACTCCTAAACGCATCAAGTGTCTAGCGTAAAAGTGTTATACAATACACGCACACCTACACCAATACGAGTACATATTTAGTAAGTGTCTGTGTTAATTTTCCCCATTGGCCATAAGTCGATGGCTTATTTAATCCTTAAATGAAAGAGAAGAAAGTGGTAAGGAAAAGATTTCCTGCAAAAACTGCAATAAAAATAAAGAAAAAATATGCAAAGGCGAAGCAAATAAAAAGGCCAAAAAATCACCTTCTTGTTATGCCTGAAGCAAGAAAAGTTTGAGAGAAGGCTGCAGTCAAAACAAAATATAAAAAAACTGTATAAAAGAAGTCGATGCAATCAAACGTGCGTGCGTGCGTGCGTACATAGGCCGACTTTCATCAATTCGTGCATACGGCAATCGTAACAAGGCGGCAAAAAAAAAACGAATGAATTTAAGCGATTGCGAGGAAAACCGAGACTGTAGAAAAAATAAGAACTACAATAAAGGCAAAAGCCGCAAGGTAAAACATGCAAGAAGGTAAAAAATGGTACAATTTTATTTTTGGTTGCCAATTTAGTTTCATTCGTTCACTTTTATTAGCGCACCCCACTATTCACACTCTTACACACACATAGAAAATCAAGAAAGTAAAAGTGAAAGCCAAACACAAAGTAACGTCTTTCGTCTCATCACTCGGCCCATTGAAGAGCGCAACATGCTTCAATTTCTCTGAAGGCAACTAAAGGCAATTTGCCAGTAAATATTTTACTTTGTGCGTTTGACCTTCATTACAGGTACATTTGTATGTATGAGAAGGCAAGGCGCGATGTTGCCCTGGGGAATTCATCAACAGTCTGCAGTTGGAGTAGACATTAAATTTTATTTTTCCATAGATTTGGTATGAAAGTTTTGCTTTAAAATGTTCAGATGTACGAGTAGTAAAATGAATTTCGCACTTCTAACTTTATATTTATTATAAATATTTGCTTCTATTTAATAAATTTGTAGTTAAATATGTATGTACTACTCTTATGATGAATACTTATGAAAATGCAGCAGTACTTATGCAGTTGCACTGATACAGTTTTACTACTACAACCGAATTTTAAATATGAAGAGGAGAACGTGTGAAATGAAATCGCGATTATTTTTGCTTTTCGATATACAAGGGGGTTCCATAAGCACCTGTGTTAGAAATGAAGACACCATCTTTTCAAAGAATTTTTTTTTTTTTTTCAACATAGTCCCCTGTTAGAAAAATACATTTCTCCCATAGCTCCGGCCATTTTTAACCCCTCCAAAAAATAGGATTTGTCGAACTCTCCAAAATACGTCTCCGTCTTGGCGATGACTTGTTTGAAGTAATTTTTTTTCACACGAGCCATTTCTTCGTGTTAGGCAACAAAAAAAGTTGCAGGGCGCCAGATCCGGTGAATACGGCGAGTGAGGCAGCAATCCATGCAGTTTAGCGGCGATAGCTCTGGTTGAATGTGTTAGTGCGTTATCGTGGTGAAACAGCATCTTCTTTTCGCCAAATGCAGCCGCGGCTCCTTTAATTTTTGTGAAAGTGGTCCAATAGCTCACTGTAGTATTGTCCAGTGATCGTTCTTCTGAGATTAATGCCATTTCGCATCGCAAAAAGCCCTCGCCATGACCTTTCCAGCCGATGTGACTGTCTTCGTCTTCTTTAGAGCAAATTCACGGCGAGAAATCCATTGTTTTGAATGTTGCTTAGTTTCTGGTGTGTAAAGATGAATCCAAGTTTCATCAACGGCGACAAATCGACAAAAAAATTCCTTCTGACCTCACTTAAATTGCTCCAAATACTGCTTCGTAGAAGTGCACCAGCTGTATCTATCTCTCGTGCTAACCGGCGCAAATTTGAACCAGCCAATGAGGCCAACGAGAGAACGTTGGTTCGAATCTCGGTAAAAAGCCAAAATTAAGAAAAGCATTTTTCTAATCGCGGTCGCCCCTCGTCAGGCAATGGCAAACCTCCGAATGTATTTCTGCCATGAAAAAGCCCCTCATAAAAAATATCTGCCGTTCGGAGTCGGCTTAAAACTGTAGGTCCCTCCATTTGTGGACAACATCAAGACGCACACCACAAATAGGAGGAGGAGCTCGGCCAAACACCTAAAAAGGGTGTACGCGCCAATTGTATTATATATATAACGAAGCCAGTTGTGTTGTAAAGTTCATTTATAGAAGCTCCGTGTGTTCCATTTTCACGCTTAGAATAATTTGGATACCAAAACTTCACAACAGTCACAACTTGTCTTCCAGGCGGTTAACATTTGATATACTAACCGGCTCAAATTGACTTGAATGCTTATCTGATTTCATTAAACCTTTCGTGATTCATAATTTAGAGTCTACCAGGCATGCACATTAGACCGTGTCAAAAAGACACGTTCGCCGTACACTTCTCAGTCCAAATTGCTTTGCAAGACATTTTGGAAAATTATTTGGTTTTTTTTTTTGCCGTACGTAGGGGTCACTTTTATACATTTTTCCATTCAACGGGTGATCAGATTGAAAGAACTTTTTCCAATAACGATTTTTTTGAACAGATCACGCGTGACTACTGGCAAACTAAATTCATCCCTGTTTCAGTTATTATTAGCATTTCATTATAGAAAGACTTACGCTTCAACAACCAAGAGGTTTACAAATCGTACCACTGTATTACGAAAATCGACGTTCTGTGAAAAGTGTTCATCGCATGCTCAGGCCAACTTAGTTATGTGTTGAGTGAAAGGACCCGTTTTTGTCTTAATGGCTATGTCAACAAAAAAAATTTCGTATTTGGTCTGAAGAGCAACCTGAAGTCATTCAAGAACAGTTCCTATAACCATTAAAAACAACCGTTTGGTACGTTCTTTGGGCTGGAGGAATCATCGACCTATATTTCTTCAAAGACGAGTAAGAGTAAATGTAAGAGTGAATGGCGAACGCCATCGCGCATTGATAAATGACTTTTTGATGCCGATGCCGGAAATTGAAGCCCATTATCCCCGAATTAATTGTTCCCAACAAAAGGGCGCCAGCTCTACATGCCATACAGTCTGTGAAACGATAGTTTTGCTGAGCCGTCGTATCGGTGTGCAATTTATCTCTCGTCTCGTACCAGTGGATTGGACACCAAGATCGTGTGATATGACACCTTAGCACTTTTATTTGTGGGAGTTTTTCTGCAAGAAAAAAGCTTCAATTGAGGTATTGAAAGCCAACGTTACTAAAGTTATTCTCGAATTACCGACCGAAGTCCTCCAGCGAGTCATTCAAAATTGATTTCATTCATTCATTCAATTAATGACCGGATGACCGAATGACGGCGCAATTGCGACCAACATTTGAAAGGGAATATCTTTAAAAACTTACCTAGTGAGCTAAAACAGAGATTAATCAACCTCTTTAACCAAATATTTTTCACTGGAGTTTTCTCGCTTAATAAATGTAAATCTTTTCATATATTTAGAAAGCACAAATGTAATAACTTAAATGTAGTTTATAATAATCCAAATATTGCAAATGCGCACAGCATACGATTTCTTGGAATTATCTTTGATAAGCGTCTTACTTTTAAGGAACATTGTTTAGATTTAAAAAAGAACTTAGCTGCCAGGTTAAATATTATAAAGTATCTGTCATCTAAACATAGTCTTATACATACCACAAATCTGATAAATATTACTGAGGCTCTCATCTTGTCGAAAATCGACTATGGTTTGCCAATATACGGACAGTGCGCCAAAAGTAATCTAAAGCTAATTTTCCCAACATACCCGGCGGCCGTATGCAGTTCTGCATTCGAGCCTCCGATACGGTACATATTGGTGGAAGCAGGGCTATCCAACATTTCGGAGAGAACAGAACACACCACAATGAGTCTCATACCAAAACTTCTCTATTGCAGCAATAGCATTCTACATGAGGCCATCTCATCACTATTTGCTGCAAGTAAAGTGCAAAATCGCAAGTCAACTATACTAAGAGCACTGAAATATGCTAACAAACTGGGAATAGCCTCACGACCACAATTAAGGCCCCCAATTAGCTCACCGCTTTGGGATTTTAGAAACTCTTCAGTCCTTTTTGGTATAGCAACATTTCCTCAACCCGACACCATTTCATTAGAATACCAGCGTAGGTTTGAAGAATACGTCACACCATTTAGACCTGAATGGAAAATGATCTACACTGATGGTTCAAAAACTTTGGATGCTGATGGTGAAACAATAACGAAGGGTCAACTACCTTACTACTGTTCTGTGTACACAGCAGAAGCTATAGCAATATACAATGTCATAATAGTTGCATTAAAAACTAATGAAAAAACAATCATTTGTTCGGATAGCAAGTCTACAATATCAGGTATTATGAACATAAGAAACAAATCACCCCATATTTCAAGCATACGGAGCATATTAATTGAGCATTAAAATAAAGTCAAAATAATGTGGATTCCTGGCCACGTTGGTATTAAAAGGAACGACCTTGCCGACCAAAAAGCTAAGGCTGCAGCAATGGAACCGTTGCACACATTTGATTGTATGCTTAAGAAGGACATCTGCGGACTAATTAAAAAATATTTTGAAGCAAAAAGAACTGAGGCATAGAGAACAGTGAAACACCATTATGCAAGCTTAAATACAACTGGCACTAAACCTATCTATCAAGCCATATGCCGTACCAAGGACATCACTGCCTTCATCCGACTTCGCATTGGACACACAATCGGTACACACTCCCACATTTTAAATGGTGAGAGGCCACCTCCCTGTTCCTACTGCACCCTGTCAACATTAACAGTTAAACACCTTTTGGACGACGGCACGCATTTTATAAATCTCAGGAACACAAGTTTTAACAACCATCTTCTATCGGAAATAGTACTAAAGACTCCTTCTCAGGTAAACATTGAAAAAATGGCAGATTACTTAATTAGAGCAGATCTGAGAAAATTGATTTAAACCATAAGTCTCTTTACTTATCCTATAAATTTACCTCCCTCTCTTTACTAATTCACGTGTCGATAGTGCCTAATAATCTTTTTCAGAAAATTAACTCTCTAATAGCCTAACTTTTCTAGTCAAAAAATAATCTTATTAGAACAGTGAGCCGTAAGCCCGGCAGTTAGTGCTCCTTTTTTTTGTAAAATAATAATTTATTGTTATTTTCCATACACTAAATAAATATGTAAATAAATAAAAATCTTTAACAACCAAATGTCATAAATGGTTCTACACAAAAATTATAAAGAATTACCAATCACTTTGAATTTCCGTTGTTTCATTTCAATTTAAAGTTCTATGAACTCAAAATTGATCACCCTTTATCGCAATTACCTTATCACATTTACTCTTTAAGTCAATGTTATAAATAAATAGATAAAAAGATAATCAAAAAACTCTCTCAGTCACATAGGTCTAGACGTGAGAATTTACAGTCACGCCAAGTTTCTTGTACCTCAACTGTAGAGGTTTTGCTGCTTTTCATTTTCACCAAATTTCCGGACTATTTCGTTTATTGCTCATCCTGAGTTGTTTTCAGAAAAATATTCTATTTCTTCATATTTATTTTTAAGTTCTCTTTCTTAATCTTCTTAGCGCACACAAATACTTAGTCTTGCTTATTATGTCGAATAAAATCCCTCCCCCCATCGCCTTTACGAAAAAAATGTCCTTTTGCCACTTTTATCCTTAACCTGAAAAACCATCTTGCACGCAAGTTTGCTTCTTCCATTTGACAAATTTCCATGTCGCCGCCTAAGAATTAACGTGACGTGACGCAACGCTGCCAAATACTATATTAACCTCGACGACACAAAGGAGAAATAATCTCTGACTTCCGTTGCTGTTGCCGCACTTCTTTTCTTGACGTTTGTGCATTGCTCGACTGGGATTATGACTTAATTGGAGGGATGCTTATGTAAATATATGTACAAGTCAACGCAATATTCGTGTAATGACGGCTGTGTTGATACACACAAATTTTTGGTAGCTGACATAGTTGTTGTTGTTGCTGTTGTTGTTGTATTTGTCGAGTGTACACTTTTGTGGCTTAATGCAAATTTCCTCAAGTAATTGCGCGCATTGTGGTTGCTGTAGGAAGTTTGGTTGTGGTTTAAGAGAATTTCGTATTTTCCGCATTTAATTTTTTTATTTGTTTTATTGTCGCTGACGTTGGCAACGAAATTTGCTGTCACATTAAGTAATGAATTTCGCCGTTTTCACACTAACATTTCAACGGAATAAATTGGTGGTTGATCTTCGGGTTAGTTTGTAGATAATGAAATAAGAACATAAATTAATTGGCTGAATTATGGATGAAAAAAAGAGGTTGTCTGTAAAGTCGGTTTACTGAAGATAGTTGAACGTGACAACGTCACAAGAAAATACTGATGGAATGGTTGCATTTTTCAAAAGAAAATTTTAATTTTATTTGTTTGATAGCAAAGGAGGTAAATGGAATCGCAATGGAATAGGTCAAGTTACGTTTACACAAACGTGAAAAATGACAAAACATTTATCAAATTCATGAAAGATATGCTCAATTTCGATTGTGCATCAGGCGTTAATAAGTCAACAACACTTAGAGGCACCATCATCGATTTGCCTTTTTCAAGAAACATTACACTCGAAACACTCCTTTTCATATTTCCTACTTTTCCTATCATCGTCCTATTCTGCACAGAGAAATGGTTCATTACCATGCACACAGGAAGAAGGCATATGCAAATATACAAATATGTGAATTTATATACAAATGCGCATATACATACATATATATGCTCACTCAAGTAGGAGAGAGCCAGATGTCGAACGTTGTCGAACGCGGGGCCGATTGCGCCTCTTTGTCGTTCGTTCCGCGCTCTCTCTTGAAGTTCATGCAAGGTAACTCCGCATGAGCAAGATAACGCCGCATGAGCAAGAGAAATTAGTTTTATTAATAGATACTCTTTTGCCTAATCAAAGCCTTTTTTTCAGAATTTAAAATATGGTGGCCTTAGAAAATATCTTTCAGATTTTCGGGGAAAAAATCGATTATTAATTGTTCAAAAGAAATCGAAATTTTTTTAAAAAATTTAAAGAAAATCTACCAAGCAGTTTTTAAGTCACAGTTATCACCAGTTCAAAAAACATACTTGTGAGAAAAACGCATTTAAAGTTTTGCCATCGATTTATGTATGCCCCTTTTTAATTGTTAAATAACTCGAAAGTATTTGTCGAATTCTCTTCAAATTTTCACACAATATTTGTAAGATATTATACTTTAAGAAAATACAAATCAAATTTTTTTGAAAATTCTGACTACCCTTAACCCCTTATACAGCGAAAAATACTAGCGGCGGAAAATATTGGAGGAAAAGATTTACAGTGTAATAAAAAAAACTATAAAAAAAAACTATAATAATAATAAAATTAATGTAACAAAAAATGCTCTGCTAACATTGGTAAAAGTACATTTTTTATATCTTTGCTCACTCCGCTCGGGAGCATAGGGCCTCGGCAAGATTCTTCCATCGTACACGGTTCTGGGCTGTTGTTGTTGCGCCACCCCATAAGATGTCGGCATTTGCTAGTTCGCGTAACATCGACCTTCGCCAAGCATTTTCTAGTCGACCACGACCTCTGCTCCCTTGAGGGTTCTAGTCCATTGCCATTCTCGTGATGGTATTTGGTGATTTTCTCAGCATGTGACCTATTCATCAGCACTTTCTGCGTTTTATTTGCCATAGGTAAAAGAGCATAATAGATCCGAATTATACAAAGATTGCACAGTGTTAATATTTACCTGATTGTAATAAATAAAGGATATAAAATAAAAATTATGAGGCTTCAAGAGTAGTAATTCTCAATAATTTTCTATGGGATTGGCATCGAGTGAGAGTAACGGCCAAAAAAAGTGAAGTTGCCTCTTCGCCAGACTGCAAGCCTTTCAAGGTATCATATCATTCACTCAGCAATAGCTCTTACATGGTGCTCAGCAACCAAAGTACTCAGTGCATTGCAACCAGTGAGATATTTAATTTTGTTTTTTTTTTTTGCACTGGCAACGCAATGGACGCTAGAGGTCTAAGTGAGATCCTTTTACAAATCAGGCAGCTCTACCTAGCCTAACCTTTGTTGTTTCAAAATTTCCTAATTTCCTGCACTCATTTGGTTAAACTTACTAAATCGGACTGGATTGCATAAGAGGCTGATGTTCTTTTTTTTTGTTCTTTGTATTAGGTTAATGACTCCATCTCTTTGCCTTATCAATCTACTACTGTTAACGGCGGCTTAACAGGAGATCAACACCAGCCTCACCCAGAAGCGTTCGCGCCATTGTGCACAACTTGTAAACTAATGTAAAATTTTCTATATCAGAAAAAATTTAGTTTTCTCCCATTAACGGGCACTTCTTCTGTTTTGTTTTAGGTCATAAACACTATAAATATCCCGACTTGCCTTTTAATCGATTGGAGTACATTGAAAACTCATTAAAATCTCATAAATTTTACTTTATATTTTGTCACAACAACTTGCAAGACGATGATGCAGAAAAAAGTATAATAAATTTTAAACCGCTTTATTCTCCACACAGATTGCTAGCCAAATATGTATCATTAAACATTTTTAAGAATAAAAGTACCATTGAAATGCGCAACGTAAACAAATAAATCAGAAAAAGTAAATGGAGCCTCTGATCATGCATTTGGGTTCATGGCGATAAAACTGAAAAGAAAGAATGGTAATTTCGGTAATGTCTCCATTTTGCTTTGCGTGCAATTCACTCTACTACGCCTAATTTGGTGGACCCAAGTTTTTTATTACTTTTCTACATTTTTATGATATTTTTTGTACATTTACGCATTTTGTTGTTTAATGTGCAAACAAAAGCGAGGGTCAGTTATGCAAATGTGCGTAAAACGCACCACGAAACCACTGGGCGTATGAGTGACATCAGTTTACATACGTTTTTTAGCGCGCATTGGGAGCAGTTAACTTTAAATATTAAAACTAGTGCTAAAAGGCCGCAAAACTAACACACAACACTGTTGAAGAAAAGAACTCAGTGCAAACACCGCCACATTAAAGGCGAAAAAAATAGACACTGCTTTGAGTTTTACTTTGGTCAAGTGAAGCAGTACGAGTGCCTGGACGGGAGCTTCATTTCGATAATTTTTTTTTGTGATAGATGAGGAAGCATTCAAAATGCCTTCGCACTTACAGCGACCGCCATCTACTGCGATGAGGGGTGTGGCCACTAAAAGAATCCTCTCCTTTTGGGGAGACACCCTTTCCAGAACTACTTTCTGCATTACCCGGGGAGGGCCCAGAACGGCATACATAAAGGACCAATTATATTCACCCACGTCATGCTATAGGCTCGTCTTCTTGTATCTCTATCTGTGCGGCTTCACTTTGTTGCACTGTTTCCAGTTCAACCTTTTTTTTTTTTGTGGTACGTTCTCCATGAATTTCTTTACCGCGTTCCAGCTATCCTTGCGTTCAATCATTTTGCTGACTAAGTTGCTCGGAACAATGTCGCCAATCTGCTCGCTCAGATAAAATATTTCCGCAAGCCATCTGTCAGAACTAAAGAACCATTTCTCGGCGCTTGACAATATATGCACGCCCGCGCGTTATAGGTATATGCGGAAGTATCCATGGCCCGAGAGGAACTGAGTTAAACAGTAATTCATTTCCCCAAAGTTCCATTGCCTATTAATGGAATAAGTTTTGCCTCTCTGTTCAGTACCCCATCGGCTTGGCAGCTTAGCACCGTAGATTGGTTGGGGATCTTCGTCCGACGACGTTAGTGGTGACATGTTTCTTAGCCGGACACAAGGGAGGATCAAACCTTTTCTATACCAAATCTTTTGCAACGAAAGAGGTTATACTCTTTTGAGTGGACGCTTTCCTTTAACGGACAAATACGATTAACGGTTGGGGTCCGCTCAAGAGAGGTTCCACTGTATATGGTTTTCGTTGTAACACAAACTACATTTCTGAATGAAAATAAAAAAAACTGATTAAAAAATAAATAAGTACTCAAAATGTCTAGCTGTATATCCCAGGAATCAGCTGAACAATCAGCATCATATGGTAACTAAAGGGTGGTTAAGTTTCAAGCCTCGGTGTTGATTTTGAATAAAATACAATTGTTTTAAGAAATTATTATCATTTCTCTTCATTATGATAATTTGGTATGACTCAATTCTGCTTGGAACAAAATATTAGCCAAATGGCCCCGGCGACCTCCATCTTATGGTCCAAATTTTCGATGACGCTGAGGCCTAATTGAGGTTCTATGCCGTTAAAGTGCCGAATTATCTCATCCTTTAGCTCCTGAATTGTTGATGGCTTATCGACGTACACCTTTACTTTCAAATAACCCCAAAGAAAGAAGTCCAACGGTGTCAAATCACATGATCTTGGCGGCTAATTGACATCGCCGCGACGTGAGATTATTCGGCCATCAAATTTTTCGCGCAAAAGAGCCTATCTTTCGTTAGCTGTGTGACAAGTGGCATCGTCCTGTTGAAATCATATATCGTCCACATCCATATCTTCCAATTCGGGTCATAAAAAGTTCGTTATCATCTCACGATAGCGAACACTATTCACAGTAACTGCCTGACCGGCCTCATTTTGAAATAAATACGGCCCAATGATGCCGCCGGTCCATAAACCGCACCAATCATTCACTCTTTGTGGGTGCATTGGTTTTTTGGCAATCACTCTTGGATTATCATTCGCCCAAATGCGGCAAGCGGCAATTCTGCTTATTGACGAATCCACTGAGGTGAAAATGTGTCTCATCTCTGAAGATGATTTTGATAATTGGTCATTCACTGTTGCCATTTCCTGCCACCATTCTAACCATTGACGACGCTTGAAATGGTCAAGAGGCTTTTGTTCTTGAGTCCATTGCACCTTGTAAGCGTGTAAATGCAAGTCTTTATGCATAATGTTCATTAACGACGAGCGTGAGGGGTGCAATTGTTGGGCACGACGACGAGTTGAGGTGGACGGCTCTTCAACCGCACTATCGCGAATAGCAGCAATATTTTCTGCAGTACGAGCAGTACATCTCCTACAGACCCGGTTTGCTCAAACTTTTCCACAATTTTTCCGATTGTACGCACACTTGGACGATTAAATTGACCGAAAAAATCACGAAGTGCGCTATATGCATTTTGATTTGAACGCCGGTTTTCATAATAAGCCTGAATAACTTTAACACGTTGTTCGATTGTGTATCTTTCCATGGTTCAAATTGAATTAGTCTGAAATTGAAAGGAGTCAAATGAAATTCAGAAAAAAATTTGACATTGAACATCGGCCCTTGAAATTTAACTTTATTTACAAGGATATGTTTGAGAGCAAAGCTATAAATTTTCTCTTATATACCTATACAAAGGTTGCATTCCATATTTTGCGCCTTTGCAACACTACGTGTCATGAACTGCAATTCGATATTTTTATCGAAAAGTTTGGTATTTTTACAGTATAAATTTACATACTGTAATGTTTTCACTCACGCACTTTTTTTATTTGTTTTTCAGTGAGCTGGAAAGTTCTGCTAACCCAGAATTCATTTTCAATGATCCAGGTGAAACTAAGCGAGCTAGGGTGAGTGGCTCGCTGCATTCTTAAGCTAGGATTCCTTTCATTCTCTGCAGAACTCACACTATAAAATACAGTTGAATCCAACAGAAGCCTAAAAAATGTACCTAAATCAGATTTTCGCTAAAAAAACTTAGTTTCTCTACATGGCTGAAATGATGAATGCCTGGAAAATTGCAAAAATCACTGATCAAACTGGCACATAATTTAATTAAAAAGGCTCATGAAAAATATAAAAAAATATAAAAAATATATTTCGTATATTTCCCCATATTTGGTATTGAGCTTTTTGGACTACCCACCATAACGAAATTATCCAATCAGTTAATTAATAAAATTTTATAAATATTCATATTAAATCTTTCACTGCGTCACGTGTCAATATGAGGTTTTCATTTCAATTTTCCTTCTTTGCCTTTACGCAATTCAAAGGCTTTGAATGATGCATTATTTAAGTTAATAATTAAAATGAATAATTAAAAATTTAATAAACCCACTTTATGTATGTATGTAGACAAATATTTGTCAATAAGTATATCTTATATTAAAATAAAACTGCAAGTGAACTCCTATGCTGAAATGCTCTTGAATATTAATATCGGCGGAGTATCTAAATAATAAAAAACAAAATCAGTACTCGTTTCCCTTTATGCCTTTATTTTAGTAAATTTACATTAATTTTTTATAGTTCTAAGTTGATTTATGTAAATTTATAGTTAACGATTCCATATAAATGTCGAAACATGCACTTATCCACTGAGTTTATGAGCAAATCATAAATATAGCGCGAAGCAAAAGCAATAAAATCGCTGGATTTGTGTGGTTTCAACATCAATAAATGTCATTCAAATGTACAGAGCTGTGCAAAATATAATGCAAAATATTAATTTTTTGTTAGAGAAATGACGCATATCCACAAGTAAGATATCCACTTATATCTTTAAGAATGAAATGGTGCTTTACATTCGAACAAGCCCTCATATTTCACTTCTCACTTGGCTTTATGGAGGGCAATTGTTTTCAAGCACTATGGAGTGAATAATGAGGTAGCACTTATCGTGGTGCCGTTACTTTGCTCTCAGCTAATTTGACAATATCAGCTGATTTTCGTAATGTCACCCTAGTCCAATCGGTTATCAGTTTGACCAGATTTCATAACTTCACTCAACATTTTTTCTTCTTCTTCCCTAGCATCGGAGTTTTAGCTCTTTCTTTCTGACATTTCTCTAGTCTCTTTTTATAAGTATTTAAAATATAAATAAAAAAAACTAGTTTAATAATTCAATCAGTTCTATTTAGTTTTACTGTTTATTTATCATCTGGTTTCATTGTCGGCAGCCGAAGTTCTCTCCACAATCTTGTTTTCCACCATAGTTATTGGCCAAACTTAAATATCCATCAAATACAAGGTGAAGTCCAAAATAAACAAGACTGAGCTAAAATAGAAACGACAGGATTTTGGTTCCGATAATTTCGAGTTTATTTGTTCAAAATAGTCCGCTCTGGCCTCGATACACTGTTTTTCGCGATTTAAACACTTATGTTGTCCTTCAGGATGTCGGTACAAGCCTTTTGAATGGCCTCTACGGACGCAAAACGTTTTCCTTTCATGGCCAAATGTAATTTTTCGAATAGCTCGAAGTCACAGGGAGCCACGTGAGGTGAACACGGTTAGTGATTGATGGCTAAAATGAGATTTCTAGTCAAAAAATCAGTCACAAAAGTGGATCGATAAGATGGCGCATTATCATGCAATAAAACGCCAGCTTCCTCCTTTGCGGTATTCTGGGCGAATTCGACGAATGCGAGCCAACAAACGCTTCAAAACGCCAAGATAGAAAATTGCATTGACTGTTTGCCCCGTTGGCACGAGCTCTTTGTTAATAGTTCCCTTAGAATCGTAAACACAAATGAACATCGACATGATTTTTGACTTCTCCAAACGCGATTTTTGGTGGTGCCTCGTCTGGGACCTTCCATTCGGCACTTTGACACTTAGTTTCAGGTTAATGTCGGAAACACCACGTTTCGTCACCAGTTACAATGTTGTGAAGAAAGCTATCGTATTTTCTCGCTTATTTAATGAGGTCTTTCGAATGTTGAATTCTAAGCAATTTCTGGTTATGGTTTCGTAAGTCCAAATGATCAGTTAAAATGTGAAAAATCGATGTTTCGGAGATATTCAACTCCGACTCCATGAATTTTAACGATGATGTCGGTTCATTTTTAATAAATTTACGAATAATTTCGATGGAGTTTTCGTTTGTCATTTACATTTGTATGTCCTCACAACCATCTCTGAAACGTATAAACCACTCACGAACTCTGGCACGAGATGGCCAATCATTGCTATATACTTTTTTATCAATTCGAGTAAACGTTTTACCGATTTTAAAACAAAATTTGATATTAGCTCTTTGTTCGAAACTTATTTTTGTACCGATGACACAAACATACTGACACCAAGCTTTCACTGGAAGTCAGCTAGGGATGTAACTTCCAATGCACTAACTCATTAAAAGATGGCGCCATCTAAAACATTTTTTTGACGCCAGTCTTGTTTATTTTGGGCTTTAGCTCTTCCAAATGCGCGCTTTATTTTTAAGCTTTAAAACAAAAAGAATAAACTATTTTTATTATTTCTAACTCCAAAAATTTGTATAGGTAGAAAAAGCTAGCTCTTAAAAGATTTTCGATTGTCTTGCGAGCTATAATGATTTGGCACCTACAAGATTTTTGTTATATACCCTGGATATTTCTATTAACTTATTGCGCTACGTTAAGAAACCCTGCTCACTAGTCATTCACAAAGTTAAGTGGAGCTCCTAGCACAACTCAAATTCTATTATGATCACCTCCTATGGCTTTTGCACTTCACAGTCCTGCTTCTAAGACTTCAATTGCCGTGCATGTTGCCAGAGTTGAAATTGACTATAAGTTTCTGGCAAACATTGCTGCCAAAGCTCGTAAAGAGTTGACTGTACCTGATATTTCTGCATCTGATGCTCATTTCGTGCCCGAGAGTTTATTCACTCATATTGTGCTGCTTACTTGAAGAGCGTTATTTTTGTATTATAAATCCGTAGAATATAATTCAAAATGCGCCAGCACCGGTTCAAGTACTCGTAAGAAACCGGTGTAACGTAAATTACTTGAAATGAAAGTACGCTTAAAATTGGGCAAGTTATTATTTTCTTTTTATTGATTGGCTGTTTGTGCAATGTCACCGGAAGATATCTATTGTACAGATATGTAGCCTACTCAAACAGTTTTAGGCTATTAATAAATCCTACAACTGCTGTAGCCTTAATTTGTACCAGGAGGTTTGGATCTATAGCCCCATTTCCCAGGTCATTTAGTCTGTGTCGTGCTACTGCAGGGCAGTCGCATAGAACGTCTTCTGTTGTTTCTTGTGCCTCTTTGCAGAGTCTACAGGAATCGTTTTCTATCGCACCCATCTTTTTCATGAGATAATTCAATTTACAATGTCCTGTTAGTAGTTCAGTGTAAAGTTTTATATCCTTTCTGTTTAGGTTAAGGATTGATTCTGCCTTTATCCACCCTGGCAGAGAATCTATGAGTCTTTTCGATTGCTGCATGCCCGATTGGGCTCTCGAGTAATCGATTAGACCTCGTTGTTCACGTAGAAAGGCACTTTTGAAACTGTTTTTTACCCCGCAGAAAGGTACAGGACCTATGAAAGAAGTGTTTCCCGCCTTTCTCGCTAAAGTGTTCACGATTTCATTCCCTTCGTGCTTCTCATGTCCCAGACCCCACATCAAGGTAACAGAGTTTCTTGATACTACGGTGTTGATGATTTTAAAGCATTCCCAGACCAACCTTGATTGGAATGAGAAGCTATCCAGCTTTATTTATAGTTGCTTATCTACCAGAGAGAATGTTAATAGTGGCCCCACGCGTGGCTCTCCGTAGACATTCTCTAGCACGCAGCTCTAAGGCGTGGACCTCCGCCTGGAAAATGGAAGTGGTTTTTCCCATTGCGTTTGCTTTTTTGAAATGTGGTCCGACGATTACAGTCCCGGCACTATTTTCCATTCTTCCAATTCCAGTCTTCCATTTTTGACCCTTCATATTTCATTGTTTTTCCACGCTAACCGGTCACTAATGACCACTTTGAATTTCTTGTGGAATTCTTGTTTTCTTTCCATCTTGTCGTGGACTGTCAGGCACATAGAGTTCAGGACTGAACCCAGAATTCTTAGATGTCTTGTAAGATTACTTTCTTTGAGATGGAATAGATTAGGAAGCCTTAAAGCTGCACTGACTGCCAACCCTTTGGCTACAAGTCAGAGTGGAATCAGTCCAGTGACCATTCCTAAAGCTGCTGAGGGGTAGGTTCGCATTACTCCCGTTACGCTCAGACAGCTTTTCTGCAAGTTAAATTAAGGTCATTCTGAAATACCCCGCATTTTATTGTATAAAAAATCAATTAAAACAAATCAAGATAAAACCTTACTGATTCGGTAAGTATTTAAGTGCAATTGAGGTGTAATTGAGTAAAATCAAAATCAGTTGCTTAAGTTCCGCGCAATACTGTACATTTCTAACATCTCGCGCTTTATTTAATTCGCTTGACTTATTTCAATTCATGATAGCGTGATTTGCTGGCGCTGTCACTATGTTAATGTTGGTCTGTTTTAATGTTCATTAATTCATAAATAAATAATAATAATGGATTTCGTTTTTATATTTCCAATTTCACTTTGCCACTTCATCAATTGAAACTTATTATTATACATTTAAAATTTGATTTTTAGACGATAATTTCTAACCATTATAACCAATATTATTATTAGATGCCCACTGTGATTTAACTTTATCTAACCAATATTTAATGCTGAGTAAATGAATAAGTAAAAAAAGCAGGTAAAACCGTTTTCATTTTTTTTTAGTGTTACTGTTTTTGGTAAAAATTGTATGGCCCCGTGCGGCAAAATGTGTTCATCCTTATTTTAAGATAGTTCTTGTCCGTTAATGTCCAATTATTAGGAGTGGAAAGAGGACGACCGACCACAGCTTTGTAATTTACAAATATTTGAAAAAGTTAGATTGGTATAAAAACAACCTGTATGCCCTCTTTATAGGTTTTCTGAAAGCGTTCGATAGTATTGAAAGAAGCAACATTGAATACGTGCTACGCATGCAAGGAATAGAAAAAAAATTGGCTTTGCTTGTAAGTCTGATTCTCCCGAAAGTGCTTGTACAAGGCAAAGCGTCTGATATATAGCAAAGTTGAAACAGGAGTAAATCAAAGAAATGCGCTGTCTACGCTTGTGTTCAATCTGATCATAGACTATGCCATTAAAGAGGTTCATCCATCAGAGCCTATATTCAGCAATGCTTCGCAAATATGTGGACTTGCTGATGACCTGGTCATCTTCACGATAATTATTTATACGATTTTTCGGACTATTGCGAGCACAGTGCCATTTAGCATATTTTTTTTCAAAGGCATTTATTTTTAAAAAATTAATACACACTATTCCACTGGCTAAATTATCTTAGAATCCATTACGAAATTTATACCCAATGAGCAGAATGAAAGCTAATGCATGAATGAAAAGTTTTCTGTGGGTAACCTCAAAAGCTGGTATCAAAGACAAACAAAAAATTCCAGCTCTTACCTAAAAGTCATTAAAATCGTCAGCGAACCCTTTCGAGTCAAAGAAGAATGTGCAAATTTATACAAATAATTTATGCCAGGATACCTTTTGCACACATATGCGGAGCGGAAAGTGAATACAGATATAGCAGATTTATACATGTACATATATGTACATATGTATGGGTAACCATTAATTGTTGTAGGTCTAATCAAATGCGCGCATACAAACGTCGACTTTCGTAATCTAAATTTTGTATATGCAGCTTTCCCATTTGAATCAGCAGTGCGCACATCAACGTACCAGGTGTGCCTTTTAAATGTGCAGGTGAAAAAGGTAAGCACCGCCAGTAAAATGTGTGCCCACGCGTGTGCGTCAGCGAAGGTAGTCCTTTGCATTTATTAACGCCTGATGCTTACGTTAACTAAAAAGTTAAGTGAAGTCACCGAACTGGCACTCATTCATTTGTTTTGGATGTTCGTCATTATTATTTGTTCATCAAGTCAGTGGGTTGTAAGTCAAGTTCATTAGTAACAGGTTTCCTTACGAGTGAGAAAATTTCAATTTAATATGAAAGCATTTTGAATAGGGCCACAAAATACCTTTTTGAGAAACCCTATAGCAGGAGTTTCGGCGCTTAAAGTATCCCGGAGGCTTCAGTTGCTAATTTGGTCCTGCAAGGCGCAAGTTATGAATTTTTCACAAAAATCGACACAAAGTGGACCGATAGAGATTTTTAGCTGAGATTTTCTTTGAAGTGTGTGAAGTCGATCATAGACTGGTTCGACTCGTTTTAAATTGAAGCACTTTCGGTTCCGACATTTTCGTTACTTTGACCAATTATGCTTTATTTCACAGGCACGGCTACACTCAATAGTGGATTAGTTACCAGCTAGGACAGCCAGCCAAGGACATTTAACTGATTCTAAATGCTGATGAAAGTTCGGCTCTGGTGATTGGCTATGTCATTGATGACTTGCACTAAAAAGTAAACGGTTACTTTTTGTGGATAATCTTTAACTATGTAGTTCTAACTCTTTCGCTGAGAAATAGTGGGGTGCAGTGAACCACGCATTATACCCGTGATAGGATAAATAACACTATATATTCTGAAAACTAAATATCAGAAGTTTAGGATAACTGTTCGTTATATGGAACTACGAGTACAGTCATTTGTATGAAACTAACAGCTTCCTAAGATTAATCGTAGAGGAAAAAATTATAATCACCTGGGTACTGTGACCTCAAAAGATCTGTTGTAACAAACCTCTATTCATTTAGAGATTGTCGCTGGTCGACGTAACCTTAAGGAGCTTCACAAGATCCTTTAATGAGTTGGCATTTAGATGGTGGGCTTCCAAATCCGATGATACAAAAGTAACCGAGACTAGGTCTGGTGGGTGCTTCAAAGTGCCAAACTATGTGATCTGTATGATTTACAGCTTCGGGTGCTTTGTCGTAAGGCTTGCACTGAACGAAAGGGTCTACTAAGTTATTTCTTCTAATTGATCCAAGTATGCTGGATACTTTGAATATTGGAAAATTGGTTTATTTGGAGGCTTGAGTATAATCAGAAATGAACTGGAGAAATTTAGTAATTTTGAGATTTATTCGATGTTGAAAATTTTGCTATGGCTTCTTTTAAAGTCAAATATCTTGAACTTAACATTTTTTTTTTTGGACAAAATGGAGATGGAGCTCCATTTCCACGTGTGCCCCAGTATAATAGACGCAGGACGCAGAAAGTCTTGAGAACTCCACGCCATCAAATATCTAAACTCGTAGCTGTGTTTGTCGGTCATCGGACGATCGGCGCACATGCAGAGAAACTAGGTTTACCATTTAATACCCCAGAAGCTGTGGGTAACTTTCAGAGAAGGAGATTGTTGAGCACTTTCTCTTTCTCTCTCTCTCTCTCTCTGGACGATTCAGGTGTAGCTTTCTGCGACAGCCTAAATCCCATCAAACTTCTCCATTCCATCAACAGCTCTGATGGGCTGTAGATCTCTGCCCGTTGGAGGGCTTAAAATAGTACTACTTGGGGAGTGCCAAACTGGTTCTTCAACTATTTCACGTACCTACCTAGGATCAAATAAACATAAAAAAAACATGTTGATAAGATTTTCTTGGGAAAAACTTGATTTTGTTCACTCGTTCCCTGTATGCAGTGGAATATAACTCGAAAAGTTATGTCAATCACACTGTGGAACTTCCAGGAACTACTGTGCATAGTCTTAGTTATTAAGGGAAAAGAAAAAATAAAATGTTTTGCAAAATAATGAAATTTTTTCCGAAAATTTTTTCTTGTTTTATTTATATTCTATCTTGTAACAAAGAAAAAAATATCAAATAGAATTGCAGATAGTTTACCTGAAAAACTTCGTACCAGCAAAAAAATATAAGGGGGTATTTTTTATAAGGCAAAAACATTTTTTTCTTAAATTTCTTAACAAAAAAACTTAATATTTTTCCAAACAAAAATTTTTTTAATGTTACTTTTATCATAAATGGTAAATTTTCTTATTAAGTTAAAAAAACCCATGATATTTGAATTTAGAAGCTTCATGCCAGTAATTAATGAGAAAATAGGAAAAATATGAGGAAGCGAGGCTTTCATAAGCAACATTAAGTATTTTTTTCCAAAAATTTTTAACAAAAAAAATCAAAACTCAAAATTTTTAACTAAAAAATTAGAAATAAAAACTTTTAATAAAAAAATTAGAGATTAAAAAAAAATTAAAAATGTCTAACAAAAAGGTTACAAATATAAATTTTTAATAAAAAAATTAAAAATTTTTCAAAAAACATTATGTATATTTAATACTCAAAAACAAAAAACAACACTAAGTTTTTTTCCCCCAAAAAGTTTTAATAAAAAAATTTTAAATTTAAAATTTTTAACAAAAAAATAAAAACTTTTAACAAAAAAATTAAAGATTAATAAAAAAATTAAAAATGTCAAACAAAAAAATTAAAAATATAAATTTTTAATAAAAAAATTTAAAATTTTTCCAAAAAAAAGTTATGCATATTTTATTCCAAAAAAAGTAAACAACAATAAGTATCTTTTTTCCAAAAACTTTTAACAAAAAAATTTAAAATTTAAAATTTTTAACAAAAAAATAAAAAAACTAAAGATTGATAAAAAAATTAAAAATGTGTAACAAAAAAATTTAAAATATAAATTTTTAATAAAAAAATTAAAAATTATGTACATTTTATCCTAAAAAAAATAATCAACATTAAGTATTTTTTTTTTCCAAAAATTTTTAACAAAAAAATTTAAAATTTTAAATTTTTAACAAAAAAATAAGAAATAAAAACTTTTACTAAAAAAATTAAAGATTAAAAAAAAAATTAAAAATGTCTAACAAAGAGATTAAAAATATAAATTTTTAATAAAAAAATTAAAAAGATTAAACATTTTTCAAAAAACAAATTCTGTACATTTGATCCTAAAAAGAATAAACAACATTAAGTTTTTTTTCCAAAAATATTTAACAAAAAAATTTTAAATTTAAAATTTTTAACAAAAAAATAAGAAATAAAAACATTTAATAAAAGAATTATAGATTAATAGAAAAGTTAAAGATGTCTAACAAAAAGATTAAAAATATAAATTTTTAATAAAAATATTTAAAAAATTAAAAATTAAGAAAAAAACCAATTATATATATTTTATGCAGAAAAAAATAAACAACATTAAGTTTTTTTTTTCCAAAAATTTTTAACAAAAAAATTTTAAATTTAATGGATGGACGAGCGAGAATGGAAAGTAAAATTTCAAGGCCATGCAACGTTTTGGGCATTTTCGTTCCGCGAGAGAAAAAAAAGATTTAACATAGAAGAAAAGGAGAAAGAGAGCTATACCTTATATATATCTTAGATACACTTTAGGCTATTTTTACTAAGTTTTTCCTTGTGGTTGCTAATTTCTAGTGAGAAATAACACTGCCTACTTTCTGGCGATTGTTTGTTGGTGCAAACTTGTAGGAAATATATTTTTGGTGCCTACTTTTTGGCGCTATATTTCCTTGGTGCCTATTGTTTTGGGGCGTTTTTTGGTCTCAATTTTTTGGCGTTTTTTTTTTGGTGCCTGTTTTTTGGCGCTAATTTTCATTTCCTGGCTGGTGCTTGTGCGTACTATAAAGTGCTATTCATTCCGGCGTCGTATTTATTGGTATTGCCTTGCGGTAATTTGTGCCGTTGCTGCGGTCCTGGAATCGCTGCGTTTGTGTGGGTGATAAACGCTCGGAGTAGTGTGCGTTGTTGCCACGATTTGTGTCCCGCGTTTACCTACACCGTTCGACCCTTCTCCGTTTTTTGTAAATTTGGCTTATTTGTATTCTTTGCAAATGTTGTGAATTTAGTTAGATATAATATATATTCTTTCTCTCTCTCTATCTCTCTCATTCCCTCTCAGGTCTTTCCCTCTTTCCTTGTCTGTCTTAGAAGTTTCACTTCTGTTATGTGTACTACGCTACACGCACTTTTTTTTGAAAATTTTTCCAGTTTAATTCTTATTATACTTAGGTCTACAAATAATTGAGTTTTCAGAAAAAATCTAGGCCATTCCCATAATACTTGGCTCACTTGACATGGAATCGCTCTAATCACTAATTTAGCAAGTAATTCATTACACGGCAATGATCACTGAGAACGCCAATGACAACTCGAACCACGTTCCTGGTGAGGCTAAGCAATGGTTTGGATTCCCCTCGCTGAAAGTTTTAGATTGAAAGTTTTGGTTGGTGTAATAGATACTACATTCATACTATTCGCTCATGAAAGTAAGGTCTCTTTATTCTTGCAGATGTAATAGTTTCGCCTTATAGAGTTCCAATTCGGATAGGGCTCGTGAAGCTATAAACGCCTTGCCTGGTCTTTTCCTAGAAAGTTTAGCTTGTTTGCTTTTCCTTATTCGTTGTAGGATTTTCAGTTGTCATTCATCTGTTTCCATCCATACTTTTGTACCCTTCATTCAAGATTTTGCCATTATTACTTAGAGCAATGACCTTCAGAACACATGCAAATTGTTTGTGTATTACAATTAATAAATAAAAGTAAAATTTTCGAGTGGAGTTAAATTTATAATCTACATGCAATTTTAGTTCCATTTACCTCTTGTCGAATTTTGCTTATCAGCATCAGTTTCATTGCTTATCAGACATGTTTCATGTCCTACAAATTTTTGTTTAATGCGGTCTAACACAAATACTGACATATCTATGCGTGTAAGTATTTACGGGCAGCAGCCAAAAATTTAAATGATCCCGAGATTGCCGCTCTAAGCAGCTCAGCAGAAACAACAAAGGATTAATGTTGTTTCCATTGTATTGCCGTCTGTCTATTATCCAATTCCTGCCTATGTATCAGGTGGGCCGACACGCTTAAGTCCGTTGCCAACTGCTTATGACTCTTGGCAGTCTGCCTAGTAGGCGTTGGCCGTTGCTGGCGACACAGATTAATTTACATAAATAAATAAGTACACAAAAGCGTATTTGTGTTGCCATATTTCACTATTGTATTAGTACATATTTCGGTATTTATGTTTGTGTACAACTGGCTCAATGTACAGGTTAGTGTGTACCTATGTGGGCGTAAGGCGTGCGTGTACCGTAAGCGAAGGTGGAGTCTGTTTGTCAGTGGTGTATGACCATTTTTGTTTGTTTGCAGGTGGCCCTTTACTTGTCGTTTCGGTTGATGTCATTATAATCCCTCTAACTGCCTTCAGGTTGGTTTATTATAATCTCCAATGTATTTTCGCACACCCTCACAGGCGGCCGTTGTAATGCGGTTAAGAAAGCGGAAATGGGCGAATCTTCAAGTGACAATGAGATACAGCCGCTTCTAATTTGGTTGAGTTGCTAACTTGTTGACCTCCGCACTCGCTCTGCTTTATGCCAAATACTGAAGACTTGTGAGAAAGCAAGCGAGCCGCAGCGCTCTGTAAGTATGATGGGCGATTGATGTGGCAGATACACATTGCATAACAATAAAGTAATCCACAAGCACATTTATATGTACATATAACATATGTGTGGATGAGTAATTTTAGTCAACGACCTGTGAGTTATGAGATGATAATGGCAAGAGGAATACCCATATGTATGTACTCGTACACCCCAACTGCTGTTGCTTTGGATGCCGAAATTTAATGAGTTTAAAAGCAATGGCATACAATAGAATTTAGATACAACATTTTGCAGCTGATTCTTTGTTTTTATCTCTTATTCTACTTGGAGCGTGCTGTTTTCTCTAAATCACACTGATGTGGCTTTTAGCCGCGGGCCCCAGATGTAGTACATCAGGACTTTCCTTAGCCTTATATTTGTAGGTCCCGTTCAGGAATAGTCCATATATGAATCATCGGCGCGAACAGGATTGCAAGTGGCAGAATTATACGCGTTCTCACGACAGGCGGTTCGACATTACAGGAACGACCCGGACTTATATCGAGCCAAGAGATGTCACTCTAGCAGCATTTCCAGGCATCAGCTGTCTGATAGTTGGCTAAATGTATTATTACAAGCGCGCGGAAGCCTTCTGCCGAGAGTAAACGCGAAAAAACAAAATCAGTAATGGCTTTAAATGTAATAGTATGAGTGCATTATATTTGCCTGGAAAATCGCAACCAGCGATTGTTCGTGAGCTCGAGCACCTTAAAGTCAATAAAGTTTTCGTTTATCGCAGAACTACTCGTCACAATGATGCTGGTAGCATCGCGAAACGTCATCAAAAACGTCACGTGAAATGGTTAAAAAAGTGAAGAAGCGACTTGAGCGAAATCCCCGGCGAAGTTCCAATCAAATAGCGAAAGAACTAAGCTAAAGAAAATATCTGACCGTAGCATCCGCGCATACTGAATTATGATCTCAAAGTCAAGCTTTACAAAATCCAAAAGGGCGATAATCTCACACCAAAGCAGCAACAAGTCAGACTTGAGAGAGCGAAGAAGCAAAGAAACTGCTTGGCCGAAAGCGCTCAATATCCGAACACTGTTTTTTCTGACGAGAATATTTTTGAAATTAAGCAATTCGTCAACTCCCAAAACGACCGTTCATACGAGAATTTGAGTCATCGATTGGTCACCAGGAGGCAGCACACGCCACAGGTAATGGTTTGTGCCGCTGTAACAGCAAATGGGCGCTCTCCAATCGTTTTCATCGAGTTTGGCGTCAAAGTAAATGCGAAATATTATCGGGAAAGTATTCTGGAGGTTGCTTAGAAGTCGTAGGCAGACAAATATTGCGGTGGATGTTTCAAATAGACTCGATCCTAAAGCTTGAGTGAACCAACAATAACAAAAAACAACCTTCCGAACTTCATAACGTCCATGCCATGGCTCTCAAATTCACCAGATACGAGTCCGATGGATTATGCTCTTTGTTCCATTTTGGATAGCAATATCCGAACTAATAGATTCAACAGTCTCGAAGCACCGAAAAGATTCCATTCTCCGCGATTGGGCCGAAATACCTGCAAGTCACATTCGCGCAGCTTGCGATTCGTTTCTGGACCGTCTCAAGGCCATAGTCAAGGCAAAAGGTGGTCGTACCGAGCAAAAGTAAATAGATTCTTAATTTTGTAATATTTTTACACATTTTTTAATTTGAATTGAAGAAAAGTAATTTTCCAAACTAAATTTTGGCCTTTTTAATTAGTTACACTTCGAGGGCCAGACCCAAAAGTGCCAACACGGAGCGGCGTGGGATAACAACAATAATAATGATATCAACAACAACAACAACCAAATTGTTCGAATTTATAGCCATTTCATTTGGTTGTCCCATGTTTCGTTCTAGAAATCTTTAACCCTTTCGGAAAATTCGTACTATATACTCTATAACTTGGGCTTCTACTTAATAATAGACACGCCATTCTCAAAATATTCACAACATCCTAATAAAATAAGTAATTTTGCAGCCCCAATGAAAATTTAAGACTTTTTCAGATTCCGCTGCAAAGCAAATGAGAGTGAGCTTGTGCCACGAAAACACTTACGTAGTTGTTAGCTTTCTCTTGAAAAAAGGTGGAAAATATCTGTACTAAATTTTCACGAGTTCATTTCAAATTATTTAGTTTCAAAAACTGGTTCATAGTATTTTTACCCGAATGGCTAAAAAACAGTGATAATGTTCGCAAAAGGTTGCAAATGAAGATATTTTCTAAGTGGCAGTCCTCAGAATATAACCATGAAAATGAGCCTTGAGCCGCTTGTGAAAACTACCCAGGTATCGAGCACTGCAAGCATTAGGTTGGGGAATACGTTCGTAGCGTTTTTAACGAAGACTTTTATTTAAACAAAAAACCATACTTACATATATTAATAAGTTAATCAATTATATATTCGCCGTTGCTGTTTGCAACCTCTTCCCACCTCTCAACCAGTTTGTTGATGCTGTTCGCCTGGTCTGGTGTCAAAGAAGTTGTTAAGCCAGTTTTTAAGGACCTCTTTGTTATCGAAGATAACGCCCTTCATATGATTTGATAGAAAGCGGAGGAGCGGAAAAGATGGTAATTGGGCGGTGCAAGTTCTGAGGGACCTCCCATTCGAGTTCAGTTCTTGGAATGCGTTTTGCCGACTTGTGCCACATGTGGCCTGGCGTTGTCGTGAAGAAGTATAGTTTGACCATGTCAATCAGGTATTTTCAGTCGAATAGCCTCATTAATGCGGTGTATCGGGGAAATGTAGAGCTCTTTGATGATCGTGGCATTCTTTTCGGGCATTTCTCAGTGCATCATGCCCTCCCAGTCGCACCAATCACATATCATGATCTTCTTTAGATCAAGATCCGACTTGACTCTCGACTTTGGTGTATCTACTATAGCTACCAACTCCTTTCTTTGCTTCATATTGATGTACAGGCACCATTTCTCATCTACTGTGACGATTCAGTACAAAAAGCGCTGTTCGTGATCGCGTGTTGCTCGATGGTGGGCGAGATGCTGTGAAGCAATTCGAAGGCGACTTTCTTTGTTTTATTCCTTGAGTTAATGAGGCGGCCGCCGCACAGTGTGACTTTTTTCACTTTTAGGATGCCAAAATGAATAACAGCCAAACCAATGGAGCAATTTATTTCAAATTTTGCAGTGTGGTTGCAGATACCTAAATCTGATTTGAGAATAAAAATGGGCGTGATACGCCCACTTTTTCTCCTTGCCCACATATAAGGTAAAATTTCGCATAATCATATTTTCTATTTTAAAAGCATTTTCCAGTGCCAATTTAAATACAAATTGTTTAGATTTCTTAACTTTAGCTTAGAGGCTTATGACGAATATTTAAAAGATTTCATTCAGCCCCTGGGTACCTTTTTATACTACATTATACTGCTCAATGAAAGAGATAATCACAAATTGTTTCAATGATAAATATGTCACTAATCTTTATTTTATTAATAGTATGCCAATAAACAGTTTCTAAAGATTAACCATAACAAAACATAAACACTTATTCGAAAGCAATTATTCATAATACTTCTTCGTGGGCCAGCAATGCAATTACATCTTGAGGCAAAGTCCCGCGCTTGGTTTACGATGGCTTACGTAAGCTGAAAATGTAGGGATCGGATGATATTAGAAGCCTGTGCAATAAATCCTCATTGGTTTGAGTTCGTGACTTTTCATTGTATACCATTCGCGATAATTTCTGACATCTTTATTTCTCGATTCTTGCGCTTCTTCGGAAAGCTGACCAATAGGAACCATGCATGACTGATATAAGCAAGACAATGTTTTGAAAAGCCTTTTTAAGAGACATAAGTTAATGCCTCTAATGTCTGCAGTAATTTCTGCATTACTAAAAAAACGTCGTGCTGTGTTTCCGTCATTTGTATTGCCAGATTTCTCTTTTGGAATATCAGTTAAAAGCCCAGTTTCGTTTCTAAATCTGCTTTGAATGCTTTCCTTCCTCTGTTTCAGTTTTTCCTTATTTTCGGCGCCTCTTACACACCATGTCCTTAGTTCCAACCGATATGCAATGTGCAACATACACTCCATGCACCGTATCCATGAGTGAAGTGGTGAAATGCCGAATCTTAGCATGTTTGCGTCAACTTTCCGTTCCGACAAAGCGCTAAAATTATTCATATCCTTCGCTTGAGATGAGGTATATGCTGAAAGTGCATTACGTACTTTACCGTCAATCATATACAAAATTAGTGTACTAGTAACTTTAAATTTTCCATCTTAATTATTGTAGGAAGAAGATTAGAAATTTGGTCTTCCACAATCTTTACTTCTCTCACAATAGCATCTCGCGTTTCTTTTTCAAACAAAAATTTAATGGGACGGCAATATCTGGTTGATGATGGAACAGGGTTCCTCCATATATATTTGGAGTACTTCTTTTTGTGCGTTACACAACCTTTTTATACTATGATCAATAAGCGCTTGCAACTCAATTTCGGCATACGTTTCGGTTACTGTGATTTTTTCTGGGTAACATACGACGGATATAATTTGGGATTTATTTCTGCTGTATTCTGTCTATGCATATTATAGTCATGTGTTGAATCATTTGCATCTATTATCAGCGCAAGTGCTTGGTCTGGCGATAAACTTTTGTTGCGCTCTTTCGAAAGTCGAGATTTTTTCAACACAGTACCTCTTGACAGTGAAGACAAACACAGCCCTTTAAATAATAATCCGGAATTTCTGTTCCCGTTTGATCTAAGTCCCATTTCTGCCGCCATTAACTCTTGTTCGCTATTTGATACTGCTAAAAGACTATTTGCTTTTCTTTTCTTTGTGCGAAGAGAAGAATCGGAAAACGCCACATGTGGTCTACCTACATTGGATCTAATAGAGGATGAAGTTGATGGCCCAACATCAAGACGGTATTTTCCAAAGTCTTCACTCTTGGAAAACCAACTATAATTACGGGTTAGAACACGGGCCTCAACTCGGCAAGACCCCTCCCACTTTGAAGAAAATTGGTAACACAGTTTTTTTATAAGCTCTCCTAGCTTTTTAGTATCCACGTCTCTTCCGATCACCGGAAAAATTTTCTCTAACACCGCATCACAACGCGTTTCTTTTGAGCTCGCCAGCCAATTTTCAAAAAGTTCTTTCCGAGGAATCGCCATGAAAACTTCTTTTAAAGCTGTGGTAGCAAATTGTAGCAAAATTTTATTCCAGTATCTGAAACACAGAATCCTAAAGGTCGTTTCGCTATTAAAGAATGGACGGAACTCGATAGACCAATATAAGTTTTTCTCAGTAAAATATCAAAAATAATATTAAGCTATGGCTGTTTTAGTGATATTTTACTGAGCGGATTTGTATCGATAGTAAAAACTTTATAATCCTCTTACTTACCCCTGAAGTACAAATATGTTGAAATTTAATCAGCAAATACTCAATTTTATGAAATTGATACTTATTCGTATTATATCTTTTGACAAACTTCACAGTGATGTTCAGATAATAAATAAAAATTATTCAATTGACGCACCGGCTTGTGTTTGTAAACGGTTATCTTTCTTAAAACTATTGTTTTGATAAATAATGAGTACACTGTCGTAAAATTTGGTCATTTTTACACAACATACCGAAAGAAAATCATTTTCGCAGAACTTTTTTTTTTAATTTTGGCATCCTAAAACGATAAAAAGTCACAGTGTGCGCCGTAGCCGAATGGGTTGGTGCGTGATTATCATTCGGAATTCACAGAGAGGTCGTTGGTTCGAATCTCGGTGAAAGCAAAATTAATAAAAACATTTTTCTAATAGCGGTCGCCCCTCGGCATGCAATGGCAAACCTCCGAGTGTATTTCTGCCATGAAAAAGCTCCTCATAAAAAATATCAGCTGTTCGGAGTCGGCTTGAAACTGTAGGTCCCTCCATTTGTGAAACAACATCAAGACGCACACCACAAATAGGAGGAGGAGCTCGGCCAAGCACCTAACAGAAGTGTACGCGCCAATTATTTATTTTTTGTTTTTTTATGAAGCAACCAGGCTCCCAATTTTTCTGTAAATCCCATTGAACGAAAGTTGATTGAGAAACGTTTTATGGTCGCAGTTCATTTTTCCGCCAATACCCAGTTGCTTTGGCGACCGTTCCTCTTCAAAAGTAATTTGAGACGGAGACGTGTGGGACGTGTCATTGACGTCAAAGTCACCATTTTTGAACTTTGCAAACCATTTCCATGCTGTAGACTTGCATATGACACCTTCGCCATACTTGTCGCAAATATCCCGGGCTGCTTCGGCAGCTTGTTGTCTTCCATGAAAAGCAAAGGAGAGCAGGGGTCAAAAATGTTCATTTTTGCCTACTGGGTATTCCATTTCTACGCCTCAAAACTAATAAAAAATTAAGTAACTCAAAAACACAATTAACTCAGTTTTTTAGAGCGGAACGAGTTATATCGAATCAATACTTACCCTTTGCCAAACAGCAAACAAATCGTAGTAAAATAAAAAATATATAAAAACGCTATGAACTTATTCCCCAACCCAATAATTGCGAACGCTGAGGATACCGTAGCACCTTAAGCGTAACCATGGTAAAAACATCTGGCTCTTTAGCGGATCCAACGAAGCGCTAAGGGTTAAAGGAATTAGCTGGATGAAAATAATGTTTAAAAGTGGGGGAAAAAGGTCGCGTTTATTGAGTTGCATAGTTTTGAAAAATCGCTTTTGAAAGGTCAAAGTGCTAAGTTTTGAAAAAATGAAAGCGTTACGTTTGTTCTGGTTCGAGAGTTAAGCTTTAGCGTCTCCCGCCAGCTTCGCCCTCTATACACTTGTACATTTGTGTGCTCTGCCTGGGAGTTATCACGATCATCCGCCACATTAAACCCTTGGAAGTAATTTAACTAAAACCGAGGTGAAATCATAAATATTATCTAGAAATATTTAAATCTTATCTATCGCGTTGCACCACCTGCCGGCAACAGATTTAACAACATCAAGCCTAATATGAAAACAATCGACTACACTTATGCAAGTAATTATTTATGTTGTTTTTGGCACGCATAAATAAAATGCACATACATGCACACATACGTACATACGTACATATGTATGCATGTTACAATATGCTGAGATATATGGGCCATAAGTTCGTTGTGGCAGCGGCGAAAAATAAACCAACGACAACTGAAAATGTTACGACGCAATTATCGTGTCACGCAGCAACAACAACAACAACAACAACGAAAACGATAATACATGATAATAACGTGTACATATGTATTTGTGTGTATGCGTGTTTAAAATACAAGGGAGTACCGTACAACACTAATGAAAGCAGCAGTGAACGCAGCATTGACGTCGACAACTTTCTATAGCAGCGTCAACATCCTCATTACAACATCGACAAGCGCAACAACATGGCACAGCCCGCAAACCGTAAGCAAGTGGCAGCTGGAACAACAACGACAACAACAACAACAGCGACAGCAGAAGCAGCAATCACAACTACACACACGCGCATGCACACACACACATACATTTTACTGCATAAATTATTCAACATATGAGGCACTAAAGCAGTGCCAGGCAGCCAGGCACCAAGGCAGCTAGGTATCCAAGGCTCTTAGCGTGCGAGCGAGCGTAAGGGTGAGCGTAAGGGCGAGCGAATGGCATTGGCACATACTCGTAATTGTTCTACAAGCATAAAATAATAACGATTACAATAATAACAACAAAGATAGTGAGAGGTACAAAAACAGCAATATTTAAGCTACACAACCGCTGGGCATACTTAAATGTTAAAGCGAAAGCAACAACAAGAACTACTCCTAGAATAAAGATGCAAAAACCCAAATACGCTTAAAGGAAAACTGCTCTTGAGAGCGAGGGTTGTATGTTTTGGTAATTGCGGAATTTCGCCTGTCGCTGTCATTGGCGACTATATATTATACTACATACTATACACGTAGCTACTTGTTTCCTTCGTAAGCTGTACGGATTTCAGTTGTCTGCGCTGCGTAATCTAAAGTTCAAGTTGTCGGTCCGCAGGCTGGATGGAAGTGCGTTTACTAGCTGCGTTCGTAGAATACTATAAAAAAAAAAATTGTAACGGAATGATGATCTAGCGGTGTATGATGTGCTGCTTGTCTCCTTTTGCGTAAAGAGAACTGTGGGAAAAGTTACGACTAGGACAGCCCTGCGAGGAAATTCAATGGTTTCGCACCGATTTGTTGCTAGTGAATTTAGCACCTGGTGAATTGGAAGTGGTAGTTCTCATCCCAAGAACTTAATCGCCCGGGCACAATATGTTATAAGAGCGTACAATTGTTGGCGTACGCTGGTGGTGAACGAGGATAAAACGAAGTACCTCCTGTCTTCAAACAAACAGTCGGCGCACTCGCGTATCGCCACCCACGCCACTGTTGGCAGTTATAATTTTGAGGTTGTAAAGAACTTCGTATACTTAGGAACCAGCATTAACACCGATAACAATGTCAGCCTTGAAATCCAACTTAGAATCTATCTTGCCAACAAGTGCTACTTTGGACTAAGTAGGCAACTGAGCAGTAAAGTTCTCTCTCGACGAACAAACCTAACACTCTACAAGGCTCTGATCATGCCCGTCCTAACGTATGGCGCAGAAGCTTGGACGATGACAACATCCGATGAAGCGACGCTTGGAGTGTTTGAGAGAAAGATTCTGCGTAAGATTTTTGGACCTTTGCACGTTGGCAACGGCGAATATCGCAGGCGATGGAACGATGAGCTGTATGAGCTTTACGACGACATAGACATAGCGCAGCGAATAAAGATCCAGCGGCTTAAGAGACCTAATACAAAATTCTCTAGACATACTTTCTAGGTGGGCAGAAAAGTGTGTTCTAGGAGTCAACCCAGGCAATACACAACTCATATTATTCACTAGAAAACATAGAATCCCGCAGCTAAGTCCAATTATGCTCAAGGGAGAAGCTCTTGTGATTTCGAAAGAAACCAAGTACTTGGGACTAACCACAGATAGGAAATTGACTTGGAAGTCAAGCATCTTAGAAAAAGCTAGGAAAGCGAGGCTTGGTTTTTGTGCCTGTAAGAGAGCTTTAGGTAAGACCTGGGGAATTAAACCTAAGGTTGCTCATTGGCTTTACACTGCTGTCGTTAGACTCATTCTCCTATATGGAAATATTGTCTATTTGTGTGCTAAGCAGAAAAATACTGGTTCTAATTTATTGAGTAAGGTGCAGAGATCAGCGGAATTAGCAATATGTGGCGACATGAAAACCACGCCATCCCTGGCTTTGGACATCATGTTAAATCTGCCACCCCTTTATCTCTTCTGAAAATAGTCAGCGGCCTGTTCAGGTTTAAAGCTCAGACCGAGCTCACAATGGAAGATTGTCGCACATGAACATTCAACCATCTTAGAATCGTATACGGATATACCCAGTTATTGTGATTATCACCCTCCCATTCCCTGCATCGAAAGGAATTTCTCATTGAAATTCTCTTCAGGATTGGCATGACTTGAAGAAGATCCCGGATGGATCTAAAATGGACACCGGTGTCGGATCAGGGTTGTATTGAGAACAGCTTTTTATCAGTGAGTCCTGTAAACTATCGGATCGTTGTAGTGTTATTCAAGTCTAAATAAACGCTATTCATGAATCCTTAAGATGGTTAGAGATAAACAGAATATCATCAACAGATATCTTCATTCTATCAGACAACAAGGTTGCCCTACGGGCCCTGGATGCATTCCAAACAACATCAAGGAGTGTCTTACTTAGTCGCCAATAATCTCTTAATGTTGTTTCCCAACAATATTGCATTATCCTATGCTGGGTTCCGGTCCACAGAGGTATAATAGGGAACTGTAGGGCTGACCAACTTGCAAGAGAAAGTACCTGTATGCCTGCCAAACATAAATAATTTTATGGGGGTACCTCTCGCAACTTGTAAGCTTCTTGATGCACTAACCAGTTCTGTAAATCAAAGATGGATTGGCGTTAACACCTGTGAAATTGCTAGGCAAATATGGCCAAGGCTAAGTCTACGTCTGTCCAACACCTTCAGTGTCAAATTGTAAATACCGCCTTTAGTTTGCGTATGCAGAAAAACAAAAAAAAACCGCTCATTCGTAGCCATTTAATCCTTTTAAGAGTTACATCCGTCCAAAATTTTCAAAAAATCGATTTTTTACAGATTATTATTCTTTATAGTTTTAAGCGTATTTCTGTGGGGGTCAATTGTAAAAATTTCCCATAGATACAAAGTTATGGTAGAAAATGTAACTCCTCGACGAGAGTTTGATGCACACCAGGTAGCTGTTCTCCGTTTGAGGCAGAAAATGTAAACTTATTTTTGATAACTCATACTGTTTTTACTTGTGCTTTGATTGTCTGTAAGCCAGTTCGAAACAAAAAGCTTGAGGCAGGCCAACTTCTGCGGCAGTCCAAGGACACCTTCGCTACTAGTCTGCTGCCGGCAATGTTGGTGTGCCTGTTATGTATTAAATGTTCCGTATGCGGTATTTCACCAAAATCGAAATAAAATTATTTATGAGTGCAGTAGTAAATCTTGCTTTTTCTCAATACTTTTATTATTGTAAAAATTAAAGCTCTAAGCAATTAGAACTTTTTTTTTTTTCATTGCTACAGATTTGATACCGATTTTCTGAGCAGCTTCTTTACTTGAGAGAGCGCATTTCCTAACTAAAAGTTTTTAATGGGCACTACCGCACTCGATTCAATAATCAAAAAGAAATATAGCCAATTTTCTTTATGTTGTTTGCATACGTAAAAACAACAAAACCTCTGGCCGTTTTGTGCCGCTTCTACAGCATTGACTGAGGTTGCGTATACGCCCCGCCAGTCTTCTTCTTCTTAATTGGCGCGATAACCGCTTACGTTTCTTTCTCGTGCTAACCGGCGCCAATTGGACACACCAAGTGAAGCCAAGTCCTTCTCCACCTGATCTGCCTAACTCAGAGGAGGCTTTTCTCTTCCTCTGCTACCACCAGCTGGTACCGCATCGAATATTTTCAGAGCCGGAGCATTTGTAATCATTCGGACGACATGACCCAGCCAACATAGCCTCTGGATCTTTATTCGCTGCGCTATGTATATGTCGTCGTAAAGTTCATGCAGCTCATCGTTCCATCGTCTGCGATATTCGCCGTTGCCAACGTGCAAAGGTCCAAATATCTTACGCAGAATTTTTCGCCCCGCCAGTCACACGAAATTTATTTTCCACTTCAAATTGAGGTTTTCTCCAAATATTGGTCTTTGCAGCGTAAATACATTACATTTGCTACGTAAATAAAAATAACGAAATGACAAACATCCATTCATATATACAATCGTACAAAAAAGTGTATCAGCTGTCACTGCACTTGAAGCAGTGAAGCTCTAACTGTTACTAAAAGGTAAAATCAAATAACATTCATGGTACTAGGTCACCAGCTGAAAGCAGCGACGCAACATGTACAAAACAACAGCGAAGAGCAGAAAGTCCTGGCTGGCAGTGCTGTGTCACAGAAATCCAAGAGAGCGCACTGCTCTGCATTCAGCTGGTTAAATAAAGTGATAAGAGAGAATTGAATCTCCAGTTTTACTCTTTGACTAAAGCGAATTGGTAGAGTGGCAGTGTATGGCAGCAGTTTGATTTTTTGTTTCAACATATTTGATTACAACATTGCACCACGACCTTTGGCAACATATCGAGCAGGCGCTTACACTCGAAGGTGGCTAAAGATTTACACAATTCCAAAAAAAGTATTCCATTCAATATTGAATGTGTGCGAGTGAGTGAGGGTGTCGTATTGTGTGCACCTTGGATTTGAAATGTGTAACTGTGGGTGGGCTGTATAACAAAAATTTGATGCTAGACTATCGTTGCGGTTTGAAGCACGCAAGATTTTAATGCTTTGTTGGTTGAATGATATTTTGTATATATTGATGGCAGTTACTGGAAGAGTTTTGTGGTAGATGTGGCGATGCGGTAGATGTAGCATTAAGTTGTGGGTAATTCGATATATTTACTTACATTTACCAATTTTGGATACGATGCTGGTATTCTGAGTCAATATTTGTGCTGGCTAGCCAGGTTTGGATAACAATGACTAAAGTTTCAACGCAAAATTATATAAATATTTAGAAAAATTGTAATGCTGTGATGGTGAGGAGCTGTGCAGTCTGACTGTTGCACTCTAAAACTATAGAACTTTTAAAATAAGTCAAAGCCTTACAATACATTTACTAAAAACCTCATTTAAATATAATTTCCGTCTAAAATTTGTATCAGCTTGTCAAGTATGTACAGAGTCTTCTTCTTCTTTCTTTATTAGGAATATGTTCCTGTTATCTACAATACAAAAATTCAATATGAATGAATATTTAATTCATTCTACATTTGTGTGAATATTTAAACTATATGATGTGATATTAATAAAATGATGTTAGTAAAAAAAAATATTTTGTTGTAATGCTTTCTGTTAGTTAAAATCATCTTGCGAGCTCGATGTACAGCATTTATTCCATTTTCTGGGTGGTCGTTCTTGCGGCCTTATAACATATGGCTTAGCTTTCCTAACTACTTTGGATATGCTGCCAGAGTGCATCCTTTCAACATGATTCTGACATTCTTTTCTGCTTCTTTTAATGAATTTGTTGATATCCCCAACTTCACAATCCTCACGGAACTCGACATTCGTTTTTCTATCGTACAGAGTGTGCCCGGCGATAGCTCTAAGTTCATGCATCTCAATAGTTGTAGCTTCTTTTTGTGTTGCTGCTGTATGAGATCTCGCTTTTGAAGCTTACGCTAGTATTGGTTCCACGCGTTTTATACATGTGCGATTTATTTTTTATGCGCATATATTTATTACGCCAGATTATACCTTTTAAACCTCCTAGTATGATAACTGCCTTAGTGACGTGGATTCTCAATTCATTTTTTTAAATCTTTGTTGCTTTAATTTAAAAAAGGGCGCGATGTTGTCCATTTTGGCTCTTCTATTTATCTGAAACACAAAGTCCAAAAAAATGATTAATCAGCATGGCTGTAGCTATGTTCCGCTACTATAATAATTAAAAAAAAAATTTTTTTGACAAAACGGTTTTTTAATAAAAAAAAACGAAATAATTGAAATATAATATGATTCTAGTACAGGCAATAGTCGTTGATGTTGTGAACAGCATATTAAAGTTTCAGACAATTCGTTTGAATGGACACTTCTCTTTATACTTTTTGTTAAATCAATAGTAACTGTATTTCGTGTTCGAATTTATGGAGAATTAAAAATTTTTCCTCGTAATCAAAGCTTCAGATGCTGCTAATTTTCAAGGCGATATTGATAATCTTTCCGTGTGGTGTCTACGGTTTCGCCTCTCTTTGAATTTTCAAATGTTTTCAAGTAACGTATTAAGAGATTTTATTGCGCTGCTAGTTGTTATATATCTGCTAATACTTTGAAGTGCTAAAATACCTTGTTTGTGGCAAATGGGGTGCTGAATGAGGTAGCATGGAAGCTTTTCTTTTGATAAACCCATTAATTATATAACGTCAAAGGCCTAATCTTTGCTGGGCTTTCTAAGGCGGAGTGCTTCTGACTTTTGTAACCCATATATCTTTTAGTTATTATTTACCTCAGTGACTGGGTTGCATTTGGAGATCATCTGACCATAAATCGTAAGACAACCACGCCAACCAGCAGAGGGGAGCATTGAGGCAGAGTGCGTAAAGCAAGACTGAGCTAAAATAAACACGACAGGAGTTTTGTTCTGATAACTTCGAGTTTATTTATTCAAAATAGTCCCATCTGGCCTCGATACACTGTTTTGCGCGGTCTAAAAGCTTTTCGAAAGAGTGTTTCAGGTCATTGACCGGAAAGTCCCCCAGGATGTCGGTAGAAGCCTTCCGGATGACCTCTACGGACGCAAAACGTTTTCCTTGCATGGCCAAATGCAATTTTCCGAATAATTAGATGCCACAGGGAGCCATATCAGGCGAATACGGTGAGTGATTGATGGTTAAAATGCGATTTCTAGTCAAAAAATCAGTCAGAAGAGTGGATCGAGGAAATTGTGCATTGTCATGAGAAGAGCGCCAGCTTCCTCCTTTGCGGTATTCAGGGCGAGTTCAACCAATGCGAAGCATTTCAAAACGCCAAGATAGAACTTGTCTTGCTTTTGGCCCGTTGGCACCTAAAAACAAATGAGCATCGACTTGATTTTTGACTTCTCCAAACGGGATTTTTGGGTGGTGGCTCGTCTGGGGCCTCCCATTCGGCACTTTGACGCATAGTTTCAGGTTCATATCGGAAATACCACATTTTATCACCAGTTAGAAAATGGTAAAGGAAGTTCTCGTCTTTTACGCCTCTTTAATGAGGTCTTTCGAATGTTGAATTCTGAGCAATTTTTGGTCCTCAGTTAACTTTTGCGGAATAAAACACGCACAGACCTTTCGTAAGCCCTAATGATCAGTTAAAATGCGATAAATCGCTGTTTTGGAGATATTCAACTCCGATTCGAGGAATTTCAACGGTAATCTCGGTTCATTTGTGATAAATTTACGAACACTCTCGATGGAGTTTTCGGTGATTTTGGGCGGCCCTTATTTTCATTGTAATTTATGTCCTCACAACCATCTCTGAAACGTGTAAACTACTCATGAATTCTGGCACGAGATAGACACTCATCGGCATAAACTTTTAAAACACGATTTTAAAACAAAATTTGACATTGGCTCTTTGTTTGAAACTCATTTTTGGACCGGTGGCAAAAACATACTGACACTTGGGTCGCAATAACTTCGCTTTCACTGAACCGAATGTCACCAAGCTTTCGCTGGACGTCAGCTAGGGGTGTAACTTCCAACGCACTAACTCTTGGATGGCGCCGTGAAAAACATTTTAAGACGCTAGTCTATGTCCGACTTCACCTTGTATTTCGCTGCTACAGGTATAGATCATATACGTTCAACGAGCAGTAATCACCTACTTTTAAAAAAATTTTACAAAAAAATTACAAAAGAAAACAAAAAAAAAAACTAGGATGATATTTAACAATTAACTCTTAAACTCTATTTGAACTCTATTTAAATATAATACATATAAATAATTTCAAAATGTTTTTTTTTTCTTGCTTTCCAGTGTATGAACTTCGAGGTCATTTAAATTTTAAATTATCGAATTACATTTTTACCATTTTCATGGAATTGTATTGCAAGCGCATCATTATCAGCTGTTATACATATTTGAAAGGTAGACGCCACCGATGTGTCGCCTTCAACGGTATTTGACATAAAAAACCACATAGCTTCTGATCGCAGACAGTTCAGTATCTGTCCTCCAGGAATGGATTGTAAGACTTTGGATAATTGCTTGGTATGTATGTTAGCATAACACAGTATACAAATCTACACGCTAACCAAACAAATAAACAAAATCGCTGACGTTGCAGCGCCTGCAGAGCCAAGCATCAAATATCATACTATTGATCGCGCATTTGCAAGAACTGCTGACGATACGTCGGGCCATAAGACACCCTTACGCAAAGCCAACGTATTGCACCAAAAAGTGCAATTCCCACGTTCTGAAATATTCGATCACGTTAAAGTAAACAACTCCGCCTGTTGGAAAGGCAAAAGCAGCAGATTCTCGAGCGGCAGCGGCTAGATTTAGATATAAGTGGGGTAGAAATAATTATAAACTTTAGTTTGTTAAAAGCAACTCAATAAAGGAATATAGCTTCCCAAAGAATTATTTTTTTACTCTTTCCGATATTAAAGAGTTTAACTTGTATACTCCAGTTTGCTTTGAGCGCAGCTAAACTAAAACAGAAAAACTAATTACTGCCAAAAACATAGCGATTTTTTTTTTTTAAGATTATACGTATTTAAGTCCCTTAGTTTTTGATTTTTATTTGTGTCAAGTTACACGCCGCCGTAGCCGAATGGGTAGGTGCGTGATTACCATTCGGAATTCACAGAGAGGTCGTGGGTTCGAATCTCGGTGAAAGCAAAATTAATAAAAACATTTTTCTAATAGCGGTCGCCCCTCGGCAGGCAATGGCAAACCTCCGAGTGTATTTCTGCCATGAAAAAGCTCCTCATAAAAATATCTGCCGTTCGGAGTCGGCTTGAAACTGTAGGTCCCTCCATTTGTGGAACAACACGCACACCACAAATAGGAGGAGGAGCTCGGCCAAACACCTAACAGAAGTGTACGCGCCAATTATTATTATTATTATTATTATTATTATTATTATTACACAAATGTACTTCTAATTCAAATTCACCTGTCCAAAGATAGAACACAAAAGTACAAGGAAGCTCTCGCGCTTTCTTTGCACGAAAAATCCATCTCCTAAGCGAGATCTATCTAGCCAGTTGTCTAGTCAGCTCATCAGCCAAACAGATTCTTACAAAACCTTTTGGCTTTCTGAATAAATTTCTACTTTAAAGAATATTATATTAGCTATAACTTATGAACTAGTAATGTAATGTCATAGAAGCCTAAATTTGAGTTCAGACCATAGACCAGCATTATTTCCGTTAAACTTCAAACTACCAGTAGCTAAGCTCACAGTACCTTGCGTTAAAGTGTTACATAAGTTTCTTTTTGCTCTCAAAATTCGACTGATTTTCGCCGCTTTTTTCGTGCGCTAAGGTGGAGGAAAAGACGGCCGCCATATCCAAATGGCCTAGTGCGTGACCACCGTCTATCGCGTAACCAAATTTGAAACGCGAACTGGATACCTTACCGGGATGGTCATAGGCTAAAAAATATTTTGATATATATAGGGGGCGTGGCACCTCCCATACAAATGGAATTTTTAACAGTCCGTATTTCTGGAAGTATTTACGTTAGACTACTGAAATTTGGTAAGGGGTTATATGACATTAATCCTTACCACATCCAGAAAAACTGCGTATAAAGAAAAAGAGGGCGTGGCACCTCCCATACAACTGGAATTTTTTATAGTCCATATCTCTGGAAGTATTTAGGCTAGGCCAATGAAATTTGGGAAGGGGTTATATGAGGTTAACCCCTAACACCTCCAAGAAAACTGAGAAAAACGATAAAGGGGGCTTAGCACCTCCCATATAAATGCAATTTTTCATTGTCCATATCTCCGGAAGTATTTGGGCTAGACAACTGAAATTTGGTAAGAGATTATATAAGGTTAATACCTAACACCTGCATGAAAACTGGTGATAGCTAGAAATGGGGCGTTACACCTCCTATACAAATGGGATTTTTCATGCTGCATATCACTGGATGCATTTATGGTAGAATACCAAAAATTGGTAAAAAGTTTAATGAAGTTAGTATTTAGTAGTCCTAGAAAAAATATGAGCTTAGAGAAAAATGGGGGTTAGACCATTTGATATAGAAAAGAAGTTATATTATCAACGATAGAGGTATTGCTGAATTGAATGCATTCTCTTATTGGTAAAGCTTTATCGGTAAGTAAACAGTCTAGCAATCTAACCAACTCATGGCCAATTATATGTAGCCTGCTCCAGAGTTGGCGCACCGAAAAACCTTTTTATTTATACTCAAAATAATATAACAAAAAATGTCGTATATCCGATCGTTTTAAATAATACCTAAACTGACTTAAAAAAGTTAAAGTTGTTTTATTTACATAGCATACTTTTTGATAGAAATGTGGGGCGAAACCCACGGGTATAAGCTAGTAATTTATAAAACAAAAGCTTTGGTTAACTTTTAAAAGTCTCTTTAAAAAAATTTAATGGCAGTGATATGCAATGCCTCTTTCACTTATCTACCTACACATTTCGTAGCTACTTGCCCAAGTATCAGCTCAAAAGCAAACAAAAATTTAGCACACTTTCAAGTAACAAACCGACAGAGTATTTGGTTGCATGAAGGTGTGTAGGCGTACTTATGCAGAAGTTTATTTCAGTATAAGTATACACCTACGTTGATTTCTTTCACCTTTTTCAGCTATCATTTCTTTGGAAAATGCCCCCCAGCAGTACTCAGCCTAATTGAAATTTCACTCATGATTTCGTAAGCAAATAAAGACATCAACAACGAGTTAAAATCTTCCCCCAATCTCACCTGTAAGAGTGTTCGAACTTTCGAAATTAGAATTTGCACGAAAAAAGGAATAAAGGATATTTTCTCATTACCAATACGCAAAGTGTTTCCTACACCTGAGCCTGCTTGATTTACACTTCCGTATTTACAAGTGTAAGCCAGCTTATCTGTGTACACTTGCGCTCACATAATTAGTGCACTTATTCTTTTCATTGTATAATATTCACAATGTTTTTTATGCGCAATTTTGTAGCTTGTTCAATTTTAGTACAATGAAGTGGAAGTTTGAAGTCGTTCAAAAAGCGCGTGTTTTTAATGTGCTTTGTACGGAAGACAATTCTCAAAATCGTAAGGAATAAAAATTGTCAAAAATAAAAGGTTAGATATATCTGGCTGATCAGAGTAGATCTCACATCGGCCACAAGAGTTCGTAGTATTCAAAGTGTTATTAGAGTCGTGTTAAACATAGTTCGCCTTCTTGTCTTGGCGAGTTTTAATGAACAGTATAAACTTTTGTTAGCAATATTCTTTAGGGATGGAACCCCAGGCAATCATTAAGAGTTCTGTTTAGAGCAGAGAAGTAACAAAGGAAGTATTCTGACGTACCCCTTTCTTCGTTGCTTAAGTTACACGCGGCGTTCTGGGCCAATCCCAATTTATCTGCGCGATATGGAGTGAGACAATGTCCTGTCAGTACTCCAACCGCATCCTGGGCAAGCGGGTGCCTCTTTTAGCAAGCTCTTAAACTCTCTGATTCCCTCTATCCCTTCGTGCCCTAGTAAATAAGGACATGTCTATTCTCGCAACGCTCGACCATTTTGGATCTACAGTGTAGCATTCATTCCGAGCATATAATGATTAACCATTATTGCTTTAAAGCAGCTTGACTATCTGCTCGATGATGGACTCATTCTGACTAAGATAAAAGGAGTCACAATCCAGCTATCCAAAGGAATCAAATATTTTGGAGTAATCCTCGATAGGAAACCTTTTTGGAAGTCACACGTTTGAACAAAGATACCCAAAGCACTGGTGGGAGTCAGGCGGGCCTTATCGAGACTTCAACGCACTGTGACCATCTGTTGAGCCGGAGCTTTTCCGACTACTTCAGACCTGGCATTGGATGCCCTGATTAGTCTACCACCACTTGATATTTTCATCCAACGAGAGGCCTTGATGACCTTCTGCAGACTGAAATACAATGGGAATTGGTTCGGCCCCTGTCTGGCATTGGACAACAGAGTAGGCATGGAATTCGATTCAACGATCCTCGCCATACCCCTTGATTCTATGCATCTAGAGTCGTACTTGACAAGTGGTGATACAGTGTGGTGCTGCCAAAGGCTAAATTGTGGTCAAATTCAGAAAATGAGCCCGGCAAACACTCTCCTCGAATTTTCACGGATGGCACCAGGACCGCGCATGATTGCGGCTCTGGTGTCTACATGAAATGAAGAGCGGCAAAACTACACTTCGCTCTTGGAATGCACGCATCTATTGTCCAAGCGGAGGTGTATGCTGTTCAAGAAGCAATGAACTTTGTTGTGGAAAACAGATGAAGAGGCAGATCTGCATGTGTCTGTAGCGACAGGCCTTAGATAGCCATTCAACCACTTCAAGGGTGGTTGAGTACTGTAAATCCAGATTGAAATATGTCGACAGACATAATATCCTGATGGTAAGATGAGTCCCGGGACCCGTGGGTATCGCGGGTAACGAGATTTCTGACTCTTTAGCCAGAATAGGCTCTGATCCCAACCTCCTTGGAGCCCGTTCTGGCACTCCCTTCTACAGCCTTCAAAGCCACGGTTAGTAAACGGGTTACTCTTACCCACAAGCGAGTTTGGTAGGCTGAGCAGAAGCGACCACCTTGGCTCCTTGGCACCACAAGATCTACTCAGATTTCTTCGGGAGTCGAGTAGACTTAAAGAAAATTAAAAAGGGAACCCGAGATCAGTACAATGGACTTAATTGTGTCTGAGTGCTGTATTTGCTAGTCTGTCCCGACAAAAAAAAAAAACAAAATAGCAGCTTGACTGTCGATGAAAATGTTCGTGCGAGTGTCGAGGGGAGTAAATCCAGCGCAAATTCAGCTGCTTTGGTTACAGCATAGATCTCAGCTTGAAATATGCTACAGTGATTAGGAATCCTAAAAGACTTTTGGAGAGCAAACTTCGGGCATAAAATAGTCACTCGAATCCGTTCCGTCATTTTGTATCCATCTTTAAAAAAGTTGTGTGCGTACATACCCATAAATTTTCTAAAAATTCTGATTAAAAAGTTGAAGATTTTTTGGAAATTTAAATTTCGTTTTTTAATTTTTGTAAATTTCGTGCAAAGTATGAAGCTCTGATTTAAAAATAATTTTCTAATCAATGCACTATTTTTTTATAAAAAATGAACGCAAAAAATTTGACAAGAAAAATATTGCGAATATTGTAAAAAGGTAAAGTTACCTAATTGTGCGAGCACAAGTGTTCATATGTTTTGGAACAAATAGAAAATGTGGCCGAGAGCTTTAAAGCAATGTTGAATAATCAACTGAAAGTTAAATGCCAATGCACGGCACTCAAGCGTAAATCCTCAATACTTCAGCTTGCCTGTAAGTTTGTATGTATGCACATTTGTAAGCCTCTTTGTAACAAGGCATGTTCGACAACTTGTTCGAGATACCTTATGATGCACACTTACATATATACACTATCATATGCATATACTTGTATACGAGTACGCTACGCATTTCGGTTTCATAGTTAAAGTGTGCAAATGCTGCCTTAAGGCAAAACTCGTTAAATATTTAGTACACATTTCTTCGAAGCAATCCGTGCTTCTCAACAAATTTGTTCGCCTATGACAAGTGGGAAGTGAGAAGTGTGCGTACATGTATCAATAATTGTTGCACACATGCGGTTAGATTTGTGGCAGCCACCTGAAATACTGTTTGCCAGCTGCTTGCCATTTATTTTTTAGCATCACACTCTTGTGGCATGTGGCATACGCAGAGCGCACATTTTGTCTAGACTGCAAGAGTTGTGGCAGCAGAATTCAGGAACAATTATGTGCATATACTTAGGTATGTAGGTGTAAGTGCCTTAATTTCATCTTTCTCATGCACTCAAGCTTCAAGTAAGTATTTGAATATGAAAAATTATTGCAGCATAAGTTGTGCGATGCTTGCAATTTATGTTATATTTTGCGCCTAATAATGAAAAGACAGTATAATAATAATAACTGTTTTTTTCAAAATATGCTGCTTAGGTAAGTCAGTCCACTCTTTCATTCGTTTGAACCAATTTTAAAAGCTCTTTTGCCACGCACAAGCGGATCTCGACAAATTTAAGCGTTGGCCTCTCATTTTATTTTTGATGGTCGCGAAGAAAAATAAATCATTATGTGCTAAATGCGGTTTAAGAAAGCCAGTGTAAGTTTCTACTACTTCAAATCCATGTTCGGAGAGAAATGGAGTCTCAAGCCACGAGCCACGTATCCTATTCTGGATGTACAACCAAGAGATTCTGCCAATTTTGAAATATGGCTGTCTAGTTTCACGCATAGCCCTTCGAAAGGGCATAACACTACTAAATTAGAGAGAGTGCAGAAAACTGCATCTATTAGCATCACTGGGACGTGTAGAATATGCCCCACTGCCGCTCTTAGCGTCATGCTGCACTTACTTCCTTTCATCTTCAAGTTCAATTCATTGCCGCTCAGAGCCCCATGACGTTGGGCTCTCCTTTAGGACATGGTGGCATTTTGAGGCCGATTTCTCCTTCTTTCTATGTACCTACTTCATACAGATCTCTCCATCCGTAAACATATCTTCGAGACGAGTGCACCAGCATAAAAAAATAATAATCGAAAGTCGAATGTGCGTAGCTCACGAAATTAGAAACCTTCACCTTATTTTTTGAGCACACCTAGTATTCCTGCAATCTTTTGCACATATTTAAATCTTAATTACTCTTAATTACACTAAAATCGAATATACTATTCTAAAAATTCTGATTAAAAAGTTGAAAATTTTAATGGAAATCTATCTTTCCAAGCAGGCTAGCACTGAGCACTTTCTCTGTGAGTGTCCTGCCTTTGCTAGAGCACGGCTACGAGTTTTGGGTTTCGATGTCGTGAGAATGAGTAATATTCGTTCTCTAAAACTGGAGGATATTTACAGATTTGCCAAAGAATCTGGAAAATTCTCACAGAACTAAATATCTCTATCGCTGTTTCTATTCTTTCCTATCGCTTTCTCTGATACTTTTCTCCTTCCCTCCTTGACTATCTACCCCCTTTCCAGAGCTTTAAATACAATGGGCTCTTTAGCCTGAGTGTTTTAGGAGCCACCAAATCTCCTGGTGCTCCTTGGCTCGACCTTTTTAAATTTCAATTTCAAATTTCAAGCTGCGATCAAGTCCCTATCGGCGCCACGTTACGGCTCACTTCTGGGGAACTCCTATAAGGAGGAGATCAAACGTCTCAAACGTGCAGGAAACATTTATCTTATCTGGGTTCCAGGGAATAGGAGCATAAAGGTAAATGAAATAGCTAATGAGCTTGCCAGGAAAGGGTCGACAGAACCGCTGTCTGTTTTCCCCATCTCAGACGTCGGTGTCCCTTGACCGTTGTTAAAGTGCAAGACAACTGGAGTTCTATTTTATTGTGTGCTGTCTCAAAATTACCTTCGCATCAGTACGATGAAAACAGGACGCTTAAAGTGCTGGGGATCCCCCACTCATAGCGGTGGCCATGGGTCACTGAGTGTTGGAACTCATGCGGAGAGACTTGGGCTTCCGTACAACCTCCGTTGCAGACGCTGTGGGGATCCGCCAGAGAAAGAGACTATTGAACATCTTCTTTGCAAGTGTCCAGGCCTTGCAGCTAGCCGCTTGAGGTTCCTTAGTGTACCTTTCTGGGATAGCCTAAGGCGGCTCTCCCGCCTAGATTCCGTTTCTCTGTGTCACTGTATCACCAGCACTGGATGGCTTCACATGGCTTTCCTTCCTTTAAGTTTTGTAATTTTTCGCAGGTAGTGATTGACATTATGGTATCAAAACAGAACGCTAGTGCTACTTGTAGTATAACCGCAGCACTCTTGCCAACTAACCTACCTACCTAAATCAGAGCTGTAAGGCGGATGACCTAATAATTCGATGTTTGAGTGCTCAAAAATTTTTCTGTGTGAAGAATGATTCGTCTTCGACGGTTGGTTTTCCAAAAACTTCTGGCAAAGTAATAGTTCTATATTACTCATAATTTACTGTTTTCAATTTCTTTGGTGGTACAGTGGCGATATAACGAGATTTGCCGAACTCTGCCGAAACAGGTGGCCATTTGCTTTTCGGTGCATATTCCGGGTTATTTTCACCTTCTGGACAAGATCAATTCTTCAACTGACTGAGAGAATAATATATGGGTTAAAAACAACCGACAAAAGTTCCGAAATATGTTCTCGGAGTATCTAGAAGACATTTTTAAACCGTATGACACATCAAGTGCAGCTGAATTTGGACTTTCTTTTCCCCATCTTGATAGTAATGCTAAAATCCCTCTAACAACGAGTGCTAAAGTAAATGAAGAAATTAAAAAAGCCACCTGGCTTCGATGTATTCGCCAGCGAAATGCTAAAGTAACTCCCTAAAAATAAATCATCAAGAAAAAAAATTGAATGTCACTTTCAAATTAAAACACATTCACATCTACTGCAGTAGAGTAAGAGGAAAAAGTAGCTGAGGTGATCATGTTTAACAAGCCAGGAAAACCAGCACATGAGGTAACATCATACCGGCCCATATCTCTGTTGTCTATGATTTCAAAATTAATTTTTTTTTTTTTATATAACTTACTTTATTTGCAATCTATCTACTATAAGACATTCAGCAAATTAGATCTTATAAGATAATGGCAGCGGTAGTTTTGCTTTTGTGCAAATCTACATAGAAATTACAACAGCTTATTAACTTGTACAGTTCGTTCTTAAATTATTATACTTCAAGATTGCTTCAAGATTGCTTAAATTCATTGTTTGTTAATATTATCACTTAAGATTAACTTACTTAATTTTACCTTAAAGTTTATAGGTTGAGTAGATTCATACTAGAGGAATGGCAAGTCTAATATATGATTGCGTTTTAACCGTATAGTTTCATTGGTTGTGTCCAATAAACAAATAGCAGCTGGATTTATGTGATTAGATAATCGTTTCAGATATCTAGTACTACATTTTCGAATTTCATTCTTTACAAAAGGAATACCTAAGTCGTTATGGATAGATTCATTGGTAGTAAACCAAGGGGCATTAACAAGGCTTCGTAATGTTTTCGATTGGTAACGTTGCAAGATCTCCACATTGGAGTTGCTAGCAGTTCCCCATAGCTGTATTCCGTAGGTCCAAATGGGCTTCAGAATAGATTTGTAGATCCGTATTTTGTTTTCTAGGCTAAGTTGAGAGTTACGGCCAAGCAGCCAGTGCATACGTGTTGTTTCTATTTTTAGTTGTTGTTGCTTAGCCTGAATGTGACTTTTCCACGTGAGGCGTCGATCAAGATGCATCCCTAAATATTTAACTCTGTCACTAGTGGGAATTTGTTTATTATTTAAAAATACAGCAGGGCATTGCTCTCTTCTTAATGTAAAAGTGACATGTGTAGATTTTTCCGAATTAACTTTTATTTTGCATTTGTTAAGCCAAGACTCCAAAATTTGGAGTTGATTTTGCAAAAGATATGAAGCTTCTACAGGGGACTCGCTATAAGCGATAAATGCTGTACCATCAGCAAAAGTTGCTACTTCTATTCCTTCTGAATTGGGCATATCAGCTGCAAATATAATATACAGGACGGTACCTAAGACACTACCTTGGGGTACACTGGCATTAATGTTATAAATTTCGGATGAGGCATCCCCGTGCCTTACATGGAAGTGCCTGTCACTTAAAAGATTTAAGTACCAGATAGAAATGTGCTGGTAATATCTTTTTTACTTTGAACAGAAGACCCTGGTACCATACCCAGTCAAATGCTTGTTCAACATCTAAAAAGGCTGCAGAACAGTATTTTTTCTCTTCCAGTGCAGCTGTAATTACATTTGCGACCCTGTGGCGCTGCTCTGGTGTACCATGTCTTACTCTAAACCCAAACTGATGTTCAGGTATGATGTTATGATCCTCAATTACAGGCAACATTCTTTGCAAAAATATTCTTTCGAATATTTTCGAAAATGTTACCAGCAGGCTAATAGGACGGTAAGACTTGACACTATTCTCGGGTTTATTGGGTTTTTGTACCATGACCACAATGGCACATTTCCACTGGGTGGGATAATGGTATAAATTAAGGATAGCATTATATATTATGGTTAGGAATTGTATAGCTTTTTCAGGAAGAGCCTTAACTACTTTGCTATCGATGTAGTCATATCCAGGTGATTTGTAGTTATTTAATCTATGCATTTCTGTAGTAACTTCATTATTTGATATCTTACTGATTGGTAAGTCCATTTGACATGGAGATTCGAGAAAGTTCAATATGTCTATCACATCACTGCTGCTACCCAGAGAATTAGGTTGAAAAGTTTCAAAGAGGTGTTTTGCAAATGCCTCTGTTTTGGCTTCGTCACTCCTACACTAAACGCCGACTGAATCTCGTACTGCTACTTTACGTTTGGTTGGTGGCTTAAGGTATTTGGTAGCTTTCCAAAGACTGTGATCATCATTTTTAGTGGGCTCAAGGTTCTTAATAGACAAGCTAAAAGTCTGATTTTTAAAATCAGCAAGATTTAATTTCAGTTGCTTCGTTGCTCTGTTAAGATCTTTCTTTTGAGCAGGGTATCTATTTTCCTGCCAGGTTTTCATTAATCTTCTTTTAGTATTAATGAGCAGCAATATCTCAGATGGGACTTGCGAATGGTTATTAGAAATGGGTTGGTCCTGTGTCGGGCTAGACAGATATGTGGCCTCATGAATAAGGTTCGTAAATGATTCTATTGCTGCATCTAGTTCAATTCCCGTTTATAACGGGTCAGTCAATATGTTTATCAATCCAATATTGAAAAGATTCGAGGTCAGTTTTTGGTCGAAGTATTTTATGTTTCTTGGAAATGTGATAAACGTTGTCATTGTATATAACAATTAAAGGAGAGTGATCTGAACTGAGATCATTACTGTTCTGAATGCTTAACTTACAACTGGGTATGCCAGAGTATACCACAAAGTCAAGAAGGTCCGGAATTTTTTTCGGATCGCTTGGCCAATAAGTTGGCGTACCTGTAGATAATATAGAAAAGTTTCTTTGGGTGATGCATCTTTCGAGTTCTTTGCCCTTTGGGTTGATGAGCCTAGAGCCCCACCAAGGGTGTTTTGCATTGAAGTCTCCACCAACAAAAAACTTGGGTCCAAAATTTTTAAAAATCTCAACATATTGGTCAGCTTTAAGATTGAATCGCGGAGGGAAGTATACTGAATATATTGGTAACTCATGGGTATAACATTTAATTTTAACCCCGGCTGCTTGTAAGTATTGTTCTTTGACTTCTTCCAGACTTTCATATTTGATCTCAGATCTAATTAAAATGGCTGAGCCACCATGGGTTTTGTTGCGTGGGTGGTTTGCACAAATAAGATCGTACCCTACAATTTTAAAGTATGATTTAGTCGTGAAATGAGTTTCGGACACTAGCAAGATGTCAATATTGTTTAAATTGAGGAACATTGTTACTTCCTCGGTATGATTACTTAAACCATTGGCATTCCAGATCGCTATTCGTAGATTTACTTGCATAGTTTTTCCATTAAAAGGGACATCATTTTAAACAAGCTTTGAGTGAGTTCAATTTGTTTAGAAAGTAAGTTTTCATTTTTTTCAAGAACATTATTATCTTGATTAGAATTACTTTTGACACATTGGGCATACGATATGCTTGGATTTTCATTTATGTATTCTCTTTGTGTAAAATTATTTAGTTGAGGAAAACCTGGAGCAGTGTAAGAATAGGATGCAAAATTTTGCCTCCTATCTGAAATGTTTGGTTTTTTGGCAAGGCTTTGGTACACCTTGCAACCCTTATAGTTCGCTGGGTAGTTTTGCAAACAGTTAATGCATTTGGCAGGAGTATCTTTGCTTTTTACGCATTCAGCTGTTGGGTGATCCAGACCACATTTCACACACCTGTACGGCTTAGAGCAGTATGATTTGGTGTGTCCGAACTCTTGACACCGATGGCATTGTACAACATCAATTACCCTCTTTGGCGGCTCAACCTTAACAATAGCATTACCAAGATGTTTCAAATTAAAGATATTTTTATTGTTGTTGTTTGGTTCTAAGTCGACAAAATGCATGCACAAGGGCATGTTAGTAAATCTACTTCTTATATTGCTGACGTTTCTAACTTGAAAACCTAATGCTTCTATTTCTTTTTTTATTTCACCTTCTGGAGTAGAAAAATGTAAATTCTTTAAGACAATTCTATATGCACGCTCCTGCTTAAGTTGATATGTATGAAAGTTAATTTCTTTCTCTTTCATAGCTTTTATTAAAGTTCTGTATGAATCTATAGACTTCACCATTACTCGAATTTGACCATCTCTCAGAGCTTTATAACTAAATTCGCATTTATTTATAACACTTACAAAATACTTAATCATACCGCTAATGTCGCTTATATTTGGTATAATAATTGGTGGTGGTTTTGGTGTTGTCTCTTCTTCATTCTGCTGTCCATTATTACCGTCTGACTCGTCTTGTAATCCGGCAAACATGTTTGTGCTGCTGGAGTTGCTGATTATGATATTGTCGTGGTTGTTGTTTATAGTATTGTTCATATTTTCTACTATGTTTTTATTGCCTTCTGTCCTTGATCGCTTGTGATCAATAATGGGAGAGCCTAACTGACGTCTTTTGCTTGTCACAGTTTGCCATTCCACTTTACTTTCACTTTCATTACTCATTTCAAAGTCCTCAGTAGCAGAATTATCGTAATTTTCGCTCAAAGGTGTCACATTAATTGGGTTGCCTTGTAATACAGCATTTAGATTTGTTGTTTGCGTTTGGTATTGATAAACCAGAGCATTTAATTCATTGACTATGTCAGTTGATCTTTGCACAGAGTGACCTTGCTCTGAAGGTGAGCGTTGGCCACTCATTTGTTCACGTGTTAAATGTTTACTGTGATAATTTAATTAACAAAACTTCACTTTGGGATAATAACACTGTTAAACTTAAATATGTTCAGCTTTAAAAAGCAATTGTTAATGTTTATTTGGTTGTTGAAATTAATATTGATAAATCGAAATCGACTTAGACTTTCTGATTCACATGTGCACTTGTTCACTCTCAAAAATGCACTTATAAATATTAATGAAAAAATTTCTTACTAACAGTATAAATACATACATAAACACGAACAGATAAATACATACAATTCCCACGCACCAATTTGGTTTTCGCGCTACATTCCTCCATCGACTTAAAAATAAATAAAATAAATAATTGGCGCGTACACTTCTGTTAGGTGTTTGGCCGAGCTCCTCCTCTTATTTGTGGTGTGCGTGTTGGTGTTGTTCCACAAATGGAGGGACCTACAGTTTCAAGCCGACTCCGAACGGCAGATATTTTTATGAGGAGCTTTTTCATGGCAGAAATACACTCGGAGGTTTGCCATTGCCTGCCGAGGGGCGACCGCTATTAGAAAAATGTTTTTATTAATTTTGCTTTCACCGAGATTCGAACCAACGACCTCTCTGTGAATTCCGAACGGTAATCACGACCATCACGATCACCATCGACTTAGTCCACAGATTAATTCGAGTTATTAAAAACGTCTTTCAAGTAAAACAGATATGCACCGCTGCTCTCCGTGACGTGTCCAGAGCCTTCAACATAGTATGCCACGGTGGGCTTTTTCAATAAGATTAACGCATTACGACCAAAACAATATAACAACCTATTAAAATCGTATTTGTTAGATCCCTTTTTTCGAATCAAATACCACGATAAATATTCCGCACTCAAAGAAATTAAAGCTGGTTTTCCACAAAGCAGAGTATTGGGGCCCATCCTTTTACCCACTTTTTGCTTTCGACTTACCCTTTAATCAGATAAGCACCACAGTCACGTTTGCAGACGACACGGCAATTTTAAAAAACTTAAAAATAATTGGCGCGTACACTTCTGCTAATGTGTTTTGCCCAGCTCCTCCGCCTATTTGTGTTGTGCGTCTTGATGTTGTTCCACAAATGGAGAAATCTACAGTTTTAGGCCGACTCCGAAAGGCAAATAGTTTTTTATGAGCAGCTTTTTTATCTCAGAAATACACTGGGAGGTTTGCCGTTGCCTGCCGAGGGGCGATCCCTATTAAAAACAAAAAAAAACTTTTTCATTTTAGTGTTTCATACACGGAGATTCGAACCTACCTACGCACTCTCGAATGGTAGTGACGTGTCAACTCATTTGGCTACGGCGGCCGCACAGCTATTTTTCGCTTGGCAAAATGCAGTCCGAGTCAATTGAAAAACTGCAACGTCACCTCAGCAACATCTCGTAAAATGAAATGAAACAAATTTGGTGCATATCGACTTTACCTACAACAAATTTACGCACGTCTTTTTGTGCATAAACGAAGTAGAAATCCCACATCACAACACTGTTAAATATATGGGTATGATACCAAACTCAAATGGAACGAACAAAAGAAGAATCGGAAATGAAATACCGAAACATGATCTGGCTTATGGGCAAGCGATCTGCTTTATCCACGTATAATAAAAGTATTGCTATATGAACAGACGCTCAAACCAATATGGACATATGGAATCCCACTATGGGGTTGCTCAAGCACCAGCAATACCTTGCAAATACAAAGGTTTCAAAGCAATGTCTTGAGATTGCTGTTAACGCGCCCTGGTACGTACGCAGTAGCGATCGCGAATGTGATTGTTGTACTGAGTCAGTTGCTGCGGTAATCCGAAAATATGCCAAATCGCACATAAAGAGACTCTCTCACCATGTTAAAAGCGAAGCTTCAGCTCTCACCACACGGAATAAGTGGAAAGAAAGACTGAAGCGTAAGAAACGCATCACCTCATGCATCAGCCAACCACTCTGTAAGAACTCATTGGTATAACGCAAAACCCTAAACAAATTCTTCGTTAGTTACTTATATTAACTAGTTACAATTAAAAAAATTTTTTAAAAATCTACATATTAAAGTTGCCCTTTTATTCAGCTGAACCAGGAAATTGTTTTCATATGGTTCATATATTTTTCACACGGTCAATTATGTTTACTTCCCACAACCTTACGAAGAATACCCTAAAATGCATTCGTAATTCAAGTATTCACAATTATTTGCAATGGCAATCAAGACTCTTTTCATCACTGCGATATGCTACCTTCTTTCCTCTTCATTCTCATTCACTTATACACATCCAATTATTGGTTTAAATAATTGAGTTGAATTTCGTTTTTGTATATTGAATTGTTTGTTCGAAAAGAATAATTTAGTTCAAAGAAATTTGGATTGAAATCAATTCGGGTTGCTGTGTACACTCTGCGGCGAAAAGCCAAATTGCTAAGCAAATACTGTATACCAGAATATGAATTCGTATTTGATGTGAAAAAGTCATACTAGTTCGCTGTTAACTAGAATAGTAAAAGTTATGAAATGACAAATTAAAGCCGCATGTAAAACAAATACTTTTCTAAGGTGCTGGCTGTTTTGGTTACTTTTATGTTTATAAGTAAGAATATTTAATAATTCTCATTCAAACTTTCTCTCATTTATGTATTTTTCAAAGACAAAATCATGTTAACCCTTAACTTACGATGTGGTAGAAAATTCGAAACTCTCTCTTCTTCTGCCATACCTCTATTTTATGTCTATTTAACAGAATCTTAATTCGAAACACCAAAACCCGGGCATGAAATGCGAAGCGATAGAAAAAGTGGCTTCTAACAGCGGAAGAGCAACCGCGGCAGGCAATTATTGTTATTATTTTTTGTTCATACAAAGGTTGTACATACATAGGACTATTGTCTTTGAAGCACATACTATTTTCTGCAATTTTAGGAGTGCATAATAGTATACAATATTTTCACTTATAAATAAAGTAATTTATTGGAATTTATATAAATTGTTTTGTTAAATTAAATTAAATTAAATTAAAAATGAGCAGTTTCAAACAATAAAAAGGCTAAATTTGGCAAAGTATGAGGTGTTTTAAAAAAGTATCGTTAATTTTGAATTTTCGCAGGTTAAGTACATTCGAATTTCGATTTTTTTGTGGCGATATGTTGGTACTCATGTCTTTCACTCATGCCGACGAGTTCGGCCATTTTGAATGTTCAGTTAAGGGGTTAAATACCTT